>CM065810.1:64871500-65345357 GCA_033398695.1 Orobanche coerulescens | reverse complement strand
TATAGCAAGGATTCACTATACTATCTCTAATTAAGCCTTTACTTCATGATTTAGTCTTTTTAATTGGAGATAAGACCACATTACATGCATTCGAGTCGAAACTCTTTCAAAGCTCGTGTTTATTGATTAGATCCGAGTCTTTTATACTCAGAATTGGCTATAACAGCTCCAATTAATCTTTTCTTTCTTGTTTAAGTCTTGTTGAGAAAAGATTCACTATAATAGTTCCGATTAAGCCTTTCCTTCTTGACAAGTCTTGTTAATTGGAGATAAGACCACATTACAGGCATTCGAGTCAGAACTCTATGAAAACTCGGATTTATTGATTAGATTCGAGTGTTTTGTACTCAGAATAGGCTGTAATGACTCCGATTAATCTTTTCTTTCTTGATTAAGTCTTGTAGTAGCAAGAATTCGCTATAATAGCTCCGATTAAACCTTTACTTCTCGATTAAGTCTTGTTAATAGGAGATAAGACCACATTACATGCATTCGAGTCAAAATTCTATGAAAACTCGGGTTATTGATTAGATCTGAGCCTTTTGTACTCAGAATGGGCTATAATAGCTCCGATTAATCTTTTCTTTCTTGATTAAGTCTTGTTGTAGCAAGGATTCACAATAATAGCTCCGATTAAGCCTTTACTTCTTGATTAATTCTTGTTACTAGGAGATAAGACCACATTACATGGATTCGAGTCGAAACTCTATGAAAACTCGAGTTTATTGATTAGATTCGAGGCTTTTGTACTCAGAATTGCTATAACAGCTCCGATTAATCTTTTCTTTATTGATTAAGTCTTGTTGTAGCAAGGATTAACTATAATAGCTTCGATTAAGACTTTAATTCTTGATTAAGTCTTGTTAATAGGAGACAAGACCACATTACATGCATTCGGGTGGGAACTCTATGAAAACTCGAGTTTATTGATAAGATTCTACCCTTTTGTACTCAGAATTGGCTATAACAGCCCCGATTAATCTTTTACTTCTTCATTAGGTATTGTTGTATCAAGGATTGGATATAATAGCTCCGATTAAGCCTTTACTTCTTGATTAAGTCTTGTTAATAGGATATAAGACCACGTTACATGCATTCGAGTCAAAATTCAAAGAAAACTCGGGTTATTGATTAGATCCGAGCCTTTTGTACTCAGAATTGGCTATAACAGCTCCGATTAATCTTTTTTTTCTTGATTAAGTCCTGTTATAGCAAGGATTCACTATACTGTCTCCGATTAAGCCTTTACTTCATGATTTAGTCTTTTTAATAGGAGATAAGACCACGTTACATGCATTCGAGTCGAAACTATTTCAAAGCTCGTGTTTATTGATTAGATCCGAGTCTTTTATACTCAGAATTGGCTATAACAGCTCCGATTAATCTTTTCTTTCTTGTTTAAGTCTTGTTGAGAAAAGATTCACTATAATAGCTCTGATTAAGCCTTTTCTTCTTGATAAGTCTTGTTAATTGGAGATAAGACCACATTACAGGCATTCGAGTCAGAACTCTATGAAAACTCGGATTTATTGATTAGATTCGAGCGTTTTGCACTCAGAATAGGCTAGAACAGCTCCGATTAATCTTTTCTTTCTTGATTAAGTTTTGTAGTAGCAAGGATTCACTATAATAGCTCCGATTAAACCTTTACTTCTCGATTAAGTCTTGTTAATAGGAGATAAGACCACATTACATGCATTCGAGTCAAAATTCTATGAAAACTCGGGTTATTGATTAGATCTGAGCCTTTTGTACTCAGAATGGGCTATAACAGCTCCGATTAATCTTTTCTTTCTTGATTAAGTCTTGTTGTAGCAAGGATTCACAATAATAGCTCCGATTAAGCCTTTACTTCTTGATTAATTCTTGTTAATAGGAGATAAGACCACATTACATGGATTCGAGTCGAAACTCTATGAAAACTCGAGTTTATTGATTAGATTCGAGGCTTTTGTACTCAGAATTGCTATAACAGCTCCGATTAATCTTTTCTTTATTGATTAAGTCTTGTTGTAGCAAGGATTAACTATAATAGCTTCGATTAAGACTTTAATTCTTGATTAAGTCTTGTTAATAGGAGACAAGACCACATTACATGCATTCGGGTGGGAACTCTATGAAAACTCAAGTTTATTGATAAGATTCTACCCTTTTGTACTCAGAATTGGCTATAACAACCCGATTAATCTTTTACTTCTTCATTAGGTATTGTTGTATCAAGAATTGGATATAATAGCTCCGATTAAGCCTTTACTTCTCGATTAAGTCTTGTTAATAGGAGATAAAACCACGTTACATGCATTCAAGTCAAAATTCTATGAAAACTCGGTTTATTGATTATATCCGAGCCTTTTGTACTCAGAATTGGAAATAACAGCTCCGATTAATCTTTTATTTCTTGATTAAGTCTTGTTATAGTAAGAATTCGCTATACTAGCCCCAATTAAGCCTTTACTCCTTGATTAAGTCTTTTTAATAGGAGATAAGACCACGTTACATGCATTCGAGTCGAAACTCTTTGAAAGCTCGTGTATATTGATTAGATCCGAGTCTTTTATACTCATAATTGGCTATAACAGCTCCAATTAATCTTTTCTTTCTTGTTTAAGTCTTGTTGAGAAAGGATTCACTATAATAGCTCCGATTAAGCCTTTACTTCTTGATAAGTCTTGTGTATTGGAGATAAGACCACATTATAGGCATTCGAGTCAGAACTCTATGAAAACTCGGGTTTATTGATTAGATACGAGCGTTTTGTACTCAGAATTGGCTATAACAGCTCCGATTAATCTTTTCTTTCTTGATTAAGTCTTGTTGAGAAAAGATTCACTATAATAGCTCCGATTAAGCCTTTCCTTCTTGATAAGTCTTGTGTATTGGAGATAAGACCACATTATAGGCATTCGAGTCAGAACTCTATGAAAACTCGGGTTTATTAATTAGATACGAGCGTTTTGTACTCAGAATTGGCTATAACAGCTCCGATTAATCTTTTCTTTCTTGATTAAGTTTTGTAGTAGCAAGGATTCGCTATAATAGCTCCGATTGAGACTTTACTTCTCGATTAAGTCTTGTTAATAGGAGATAAGACCACGTTACATGCATTCGAGTCAAAATTCTAAGAAAACTCGGGTTATTGATTAGATCCGAGCCTTTTGTACTCAGAATTGGCTATAACAGCTCCGATTAATCTTTTCTTTCTTGATTAAGTCTTGTTATAGCAAGGATTCACTATACTATCTCTAATTAAGCCTTTACTTCATGATTTAGTCTTTTTAATAGGAGATAAGACCACATTACATGCATTCGAGTCGAAACTCTTTCAAAGCTCGTGTTTATTGATTAGATCCGAGTCTTTTATACTCAGAATTGGCTATAACAGCTCCAATTAATCTTTTCTTTCTTGTTTAAGTCTTGTTGAGAAAAGATTCACTATAATAGCTCCGATTAAGCCTTTCCTTCTTGACAAGTCTTGTTAATTGGAGATAAGACCACATTACAGGCATTCGAGTCAGAACTCTATGAAAACTCGGATTTATTGATTAGATTCGAGTGTTTTGTACTCAGAATAGGCTAGAACAGCTCCGATTAATCTTTTCTTTCTTGATTAAGTCTTGTAGTAGCAAGAATTCGCTATAATAGCTCCGATTAAACCTTTACATCTCGATTAAGTCTTGTTAATAGGAGATAAGACCACATTACATGCATTCGAGTCAAAATTCTATGAAAACTCGGGTTATTGATTAGATCTGAGCCTTTTGTACTCAGAATGGGCTATAACGACTCGATTAATCTTTTCTTTCTTGATTAAGTCTTGTTGTAGCAAGGATTCACAATAATAGCTCCGATTAAGCCTTTACTTCTTGATTAATTCTTGTTAATAGGAGATAAGACCACATTACATGGATTCGAGTCGAAACTCTATGAAAACTCGAGTTTATTGATTAGATTCGAGGCTTTTGTACTCAGAATTGCTATAACAGCTCCGATTAATCTTTTCTTTATTGATTAAGTCTTGTTGTAGCAAGGATTAACTATAATAGCTTCGATTAAGACTTTAATTCTTGATTAAGTCTTGTTAATAGGAGACAAGACCACATTACATGCATTCGGGTGGGAACTCTATGAAAACTCAAGTTTATTGATAAGATTCTACCCTTTTTGTACTCAGAATTGGCTATAACAGCCCCGATTAATCTTTTACTTCTTCATTAGGTATTGTTGTATCAAGAATTGGATATAATAGCTCCGATTAAGCCTTTACTTCTCGATTAAGTCTTGTTAATAGGAGATAAAACCACGTTACATGCATTCAAGTCAAAATTCTATGAAAACTCGGTTTATTGATTATATCCGAGCCTTTTGTACTCAGAATTGGAAATAACAGCTCCGATTAATCTTTTATTTCTTGATTAAGTCTTGTTATAGTAAGAATTCGCTATACTAGCCCCAATTAAGCCTTTACTCCTTGATTAAGTCTTTTTAATAGGAGATAAGACCACGTTACATGCATTCGAGTCGAAACTCTTTGAAAGCTCGTGTATATTGATTAGATCCGAGTCTTTTATACTCATAATTGGCTATAACAGCTCCAATTAATCTTTTCTTTCTTGTTTAAGTCTTGTTGAGAAAGGATTCACTATAATAGCTCCGATTAAGCCTTTACTTCTTGATAAGTCTTGTGTATTGGAGATAAGACCACATTATAGGCATTCGAGTCAGAACTCTATGAAAACTCGGGTTTATTGATTAGATACGATCGATTTGTACACAGAATAGGCTATAACTCGATTAATCTTTTCTTTCTTGATTAAGTCTTGTTGAGAAAAGATTCACTATAATAGCTCCGATTAAGCCTTTCCTTCTTGATAAGTCTTGTGTATTGGAGATAAGACCACATTATAGGCATTCGAGTCAGAACTCTATGAAAACTCGGGTTTATTAATTAGATACGAGCGTTTTGTACTCAGAATTGGCTATAACGACTCCGATTAATCTTTTCTTTCTTGATTAAGTTTTGTAGTAGCAAGGATTCGCTATAATAGCTCCGATTGAGACTTTACTTCTCGATTAAGTCTTGTTAATAGGAGATAAGACCACGTTACATGCATTCGAGTCAAAATTCTAAGAAAACTCGGGTTATTGATTAGATCCGAGCCTTTTGTACTCAGAATTGGCTATAACAGCTCCGATTAATCTTTTCTTTCTTGATTAAGTCTTGTTATAGCAAGGATTCACTATACTATCTCTAATTAAGCCTTTACTTCATGATTTAGTCTTTTTAATAGGAGATAAGACCACATTACATGCATTCGAGTCGAAACTCTTTCAAAGCTCGTGTTTATTGATTAGATCCGAGTCTTTTATACTTAATTGGCTATAATACTCCAATTAATCTTTTCTTTCTTGTTTAAGTCTTGTTGAGAAAAGATTCACTATAATAGCTCCGATTAAGCCTTTCCTTCTTGACAAGTCTTGTTAATTGGAGATAAGACCACATTACGGGCATTCGAGTCGAACTCTATGAAAACTCGGATTTATTGATTAGATTCGAGTGTTTTGTACTGAATAGGCTAATGTACCTCCGATTAATCTTTTCTTTCTTGATTAAGTCTTGTAGTAGCAAGAATTCGCTATAATAGCTCCGATTAAACCTTTACATCTCGATTAAGTCTTGTTAATAGGAGATAAGACCACATTACATGCATTCGAGTCAAAATTCTATGAAAACTCGGGTTATTGATTAGATCTGAGCCTTTTGTACTCAGAATGGGCTATAACAGCTCCGATTAATCTTTTCTTTCTTGATTAAGTCTTGTTGTAGCAAGGATTCACAATAATAGCTCCGATTAAGCCTTTACTTCTTGATTAATTCTTGTTAATAGGAGATAAGACCACATTACATGGATTCGAGTCGAAACTCTATGAAAACTCGAGTTTATTGATTAGATTCGAGGCTTTTGTACTTAATTGCTATAATGACTCCGATTAATCTTTTCTTTATTGATTAAGTCTTGTTGTAGCAAGGATTAACTATAATAGCTTCGATTAAGACTTTAATTCTTGATTAAGTCTTGTTAATAGGAGACAAGACCACATTACATGCATTCGGGTGGGAACTCTATGAAAACTCAAGTTTATTGATAAGATTCTACCCTTTTGTACTCAGAATTGGCTATAACAGCCCCGATTAATCTTTTACTTCTTCATTAGGTATTGTTGTATCAAGAATTGGATATAATAGCTCCGATTAAGCCTTTACTTCTTGATTAAGTCTTGTTAATAGGAGATAAGACCACGTTACATGCATTCAAGTCAAAATTCTATGAAAACTCGGGTTATTGATTATATCCGAGCCTTTTGTACTCAGAATTGGAAATAACAACTCCGATTAATCTTTTCTTTCTTGATTAAGTCTCGTTATAGTAAGAATTCGCTATACTAGCCCCGATTAAGCCTTTACTCCTTGATTAAGTCTTTTTAATAGGAGATAAGACCACGTTACATACATTCGAGTCGAAACTCTTTGAAAGCTCGTGTTTATTGATTTGATCCGAGTCTTTTATACGCATAATTGGCTATAACAGCTCCAATTAATCTTTTCTTTCTTGTTTAAGTCTTGTTGAGATAGGATTCACTATAATAGCTCCGATTAAGCCTTTACTTCTTGATAAGTCTTGTTAATTGGAGATAAGACCACATTACAGGCATTCGAGTCAGAACTCTATGAAAACTCGGGTTTATTGATTAGATTCGAGCGTTTTGTACTCAGGATTGGCTATAACAGCTCCGATTAATCTTTTCTTTCTTGATTAAGTTTTGTAGTATCAAGGATTCACTATAATAGCTCCGATTGAGCCTTTACTTCTAGATTAAGTCTTGTTAATAGGATATAAGACCACGTTACATGCATTCGAGTCAAAATTCTAAGAAAACTCGGGTTATTGATTAGATCCGAGCCTTTTGTACTCAGAATTGGCTATAACAGCTCCGATTAATCTTTTCTTTCTTGATTAAGTCTTGTTATAGCAAGGATTCGCTATACTATCTCCGATTAAGCCTTTACTTCATGATTTAGTCTTTTTAATAGGAGATAAGACCACGTCACATGCATTCGAGTCGAAACTCTTTTAAAGCTCGTGTTTATTGATTAGATCCGAGTCTTTTATACTCAGAATTGGCTATAACAGCTCCGATTAATCTTTTCTTTCTTGTTTAAGTCTAGTTGAGAAAAGATTCACTATAATAGCTCCGATTAAGCCTTTCCTTCTTGATAAGTCTTGTTAATTGGAGATAAGACCACATTACAGGCATTCGAGTCAGAACTCTATGAAAACTCAGATTTATTGATTAGATTCGAGCGTTTGTACTCAGAATTGGCTACAATAGCTCCGATTAATCTTTTCTTTCTTGATCAAGTCTTGTAGTGGCAAGGATTCGCTATAATAGCTCCGATTAAGCATTTACTTCTCGATTAAGTCTTGTTAATAGGAGATAAGACCACGTTACATGCATTCGAGTCAAAATTCTTAGAAAACTCGGGTTATTGATTATATCCGAGCCTTTTGTACTCATAATTGGAAATAACAGCTCCGATTAATCTTTTCTTTGTACATTGAGTATTATTGTAGCAAGGATTCACAATAATAGCTCCGATTAAGCCTTTACTTCTTGATTAATTATTGTTAATAGGAGATAAGACCACATTACATGGATTCGAGTCGAAATACTATGAAAACTCGAGTTTATTGATTAGATTCGAGGCTTTTGTACTCAGAATTGCTATAACAGCTCCGATTAATCTTTTCATTATTGATTAAGTCTTGTTGTAGCAAGGATTAACTATAATAGCTTCGATTAAGACTTTAATTCTTGATTAAGTCTTGTTAATAGGAGATAAGACCACATTACATGCATTCGAGTCAAAATTCTATGAAAACTCGGGTTATTGATTAGATCTGAGCCTTTTGTACTCAGAATGGGCTATAACAGCTCCGATTAATCTTTTATTTCTTGATTAAGTCTTGTTGTAGCAAGAATTCACAATAATAGCTCCAATTAAGCCTTTACTTCTTGATTAATTCTTGTTAATAGGAGATAAGACCACATTACATGGATTCGAGTCGAAACTCTATGAAAACTCGAGTTTATTGATTAGATTCGAGGCTTTTGTACTCAGAATTGCTATAACAGCTCTGATTAATCTTTTCTTTATTGATTAAGTCTTGTTGTAGCGAGGATTAACTATAATAGCTTTGATTAAGACTTTAATTCTTAATTAAGTCTTGTTAATAGGAGACAAGACCACATTACATGCATTCGGGTGGGAACTCTATGAAAACTCGAGTTTATTGATAAGATTCTACCCTTTTGTACTCAGAATTGGCTATAACAGCCCCGATTAATCTTTTACTTCTCCATTAGGTATTGTTGTATCAAGGATTGGATATAATAGCTCCGATTAAGCCTTTACTTCTCGATTATGTCTTGTTAATAGGAGATAAAACCACGTTACATGCATTCAAGTCAAAATTCTATGAAAACTCGGTTTATTGATTATATCCGAGCCTTTTGTACTCAGAATTGGAAATAACAGCTCCGATTAATCTTTTATTTCTTGATTAAGTCTTGTTATAGTAAGAATTCGCTATACTAGCCCCAATTAAGCCTTTACTCCTTGATTAAGTCTTTTTAATAGGAGATAAGACCACGTTACATGCATTCGAGTCGAAACTCTTTGAAAGCTCGTGTATATTGATTAGATCCGAGTCTTTTATACTCATAATTGGCTATAACAGCTCCAATTAATCTTTTCTTTCTTGTTTAAGTCTTGTTGAGAAAGGATTCACTATAATAGCTCCGATTAAGCCTTTACTTCTTGATAAGTCTTGTGTATTGGAGATAAGACCACATTATAGGCATTCGAGTCAGAACTCTATGAAAACTCGGGTTTATTGATTAGATATGAGCGTTTTGTACTCAGAATTGCCTATAACAGCTCCGATTAATCTTTTCTTTCTTGTTCAGTTTTGTAGTAGCAAGGATTCGCTATAATAGCTCCGATTGAGACTTTACTTCTCGATTAAGTCTTGTTAATAGGAGATAAGACCACATTACATGCATTCGAGTCAAAATTCTAAGAAAACTCGGGTTATTGATTAGATCCGAGCCTTTTGTACTCAGAATTGGCTATAACAGCTCCGATTAATCTTTTCTTTCTTGATTAAGTCTTGTTATAGCAAGGATTCACTATACTATCTCTAATTAAGCCTTTACTTCATGATTTAGTCTTTTTAATAGGAGATAAGACCACATTACATGCATTCGAGTCGAAACTCTTTCAAAGCTCGTGTTTATTGATTAGATCCGAGTCTTTTATACTCAGAATTGGCTATAACAGCTCCGATTAATCTTTTCTTTCTTGTTTAAGTCTTGTTGAGAAAAGATTCACTATAATAGCTCCGATTAAGCCTTTCCTTCTTGACAAGTCTTGTTAATTGGAGATAAGACCACATTACAGGCATTCGAGTCAGAACTCTATGAAAACTCGGATTTATTGATTAGATTCGAGTGTTTTGTACTCAGAATAGGCTGTAATGTACTCCGATTAATCTTTTCTTTCTTGATTAAGTCTTGTAGTAGCAAGAATTCGCTATAATAGCTCCGATTAAACCTTTACATCTCGATTAAGTCTTGTTAATAGGAGATAAGACCACATTACATGCATTCGAGTCAAAATTCTATGAAAACTCGGGTTATTGATTAAATCTGAGCCTTTTGTACTCAGAATGGGCTATAACAGCTCCGATTAATCTTTTCTTTCTTGATTAAGTCTTGTTGTAGCAAGGATTCACAATAATAGCTCCGATTAAGCCTTTACTTCTTGATTAATTCTTGTTAATAGGAGATAAGACCACATTACATGGATTCGAGTCGAAACTCTATGAAAACTCGAGTTTATTGATTAGATTCGAGGCTTTTGTACTCAGAATTGCTATAACAGCTCCGATTAATCTTTTCTTTATTGATTAAGTCTTGTTGTAGCAAGGATTAACTATAATAGCTTCGATTAAGACTTTAATTCTTGATTAAGTCTTGTTAATAGGAGACAAGACCACATTACATGCATTCGGGTGGGAACTCTATGAAAACTCAAGTTTATTGATAAGATTCTACCCTTTTGTACTCAGAATTGGCTATAACAGCCCCGATTAATCTTTTACTTCTTCATTAGGTATTGTTGTATCAAGAATTGGATATAATAGCTCCGATTAAGCCTTTACTTCTTGATTAAGTCTTGTTAATAGGAGATAAGACCATGTTACATGCATTCAAGTCAAAATTCTATGAAAACTCGGGTTATTGATTATATCCGAGCCTTTTGTACTCAGAATTGGAAATAACAACTCCGATTAATCTTTTCTTTCTTGATTAAGTCTCGTTATAGTAAGAATTCGCTATACTAGCCCCGATTAAGCCTTTACTCCTTGATTAAGTCTTTTTAATAGGAGTAGGAAAGTTTACATGTAATGACTTTTAATTTAGGAGATACTTGGCAAACTTTAGCCTTGCTTTGGGGTCGGCTACCCAAAATTTTCATGTGTTTTATTTTAGGACGTGTTGAGGAAATCGTCCTCCCTCATTTGCTTGGGCGTGTAGAGGGACTCGTCCACCCTCAATTTTTCGGGATAATATAAGACCAGCGTTTTAAAAAAAAAAAAAAGTCTTTTTAATAGGAGATAAGACCACGTTACATACATTCGAGTCGAAACTCTTTGAAAGCTCGTGTTTATTGATTTGATCCGAGTCTTTTATACGCATAATTGGCTATAACAGCTCCAATTAATCTTTTCTTTCTTGTTTAAGTCTTGTTGAGAAAGGATTCACTATAATAGCTCCGATTAAGCCTTTACTTCTTGATAAGTCTTGTTAATTGGAGATAAGACCACATTACAGGCATTCGAGTCAGAACTCTATGAAAACTCGGGTTTATTGATTAGATTCGAGCGTTTGTACTCAGGATTGGCTATAACAGCTCCGATTAATCTTTTCTTTCTTGGTTAAGTTTTGTAGTAGCAAGGATTCACTATAATAGCTCCGATTGAGCCTTTACTTCTAGATTAAGTCTTGTTAATAGGATATAAGACCACGTTACATGCATTCGAGTCAAAATTCTAAGAAAACTCGGGTTATTGATTAGATCCGAGCCTTTTGTACTGTAATTGGCTATAACACTCCGATTAATCTTTTCTTTCTTGATTAAGTCTTGTTATAGCAAGGATTCGCTTTACTATCTCCGATTAAGCCTTTACTTCATGATTTAGTCTTTTTAATAGGAGATAAGACCACGTCACATGCATTCGAGTCGAAACTCTTTTAAAGCTCGTGTTTATTGATTAGATCCGAGTCTTTTATACTCAGAATTGGCTATATCAGCTCCGATTAATCTTTTCTTTCTTGTTTAAGTCCAGTTGAGAAAAGATTCACTATAATAGCTCCGATTAAGCCTTTCCTTCTTGATAAGTCTTGTTAATTGGAGATAAGACCACATTACAGGCATTCGAGTCAGAACTCTATGAAAACTCGGATTTATTGATTAGATTCGAGCGTTTGTACTCAGAATTGGCTACAATAGCTCCGATTAATCTTTTCTTTCTTGATCAAGTCTTGTAGTAGCAAGAATTCGCTATAATAGCTCCGATTAAACCTTTACATCTCGATTAAGTCTTGTTAATAGGAGATAAGACCACATTACATGCATTCGAGTCAAAATTCTATGAAAACTCGGGTTATTGATTAAATCTGAGCCTTTTGTACTCAGAATGGGCTATAACAGCTCCGATTAATCTTTTCTTTCTTGATTAAGTCTTGTTGTAGCAAGGATTCACAATAATAGCTCCGATTAAGCCTTTACTTCTTGATTAATTCTTGTTAATAGGAGATAAGACCACATTACATGGATTCGAGTCGAAACTCTATGAAAACTCGAGTTTATTGATTAGATTCGAGGCTTTTGTACTTAATTGCTATAATGACTCCGATTAATCTTTTCTTTATTGATTAAGTCTTGTTGTAGCAAGGATTAACTATAATAGCTTCGATTAAGACTTTAATTCTTGATTAAGTCTTGTTAATAGGAGACAAGACCACATTACATGCATTCGGGTGGGAACTCTATGAAAACTCAAGTTTATTGATAAGATTCTACCCTTTTTGTACTCAGAATTGGCTATAACAGCCCCGATTAATCTTTTACTTCTTCATTAGGTATTGTTGTATCAAGAATTGGATATAATAGCTCCGATTAAGCCTTTACTTCTTGATTAAGTCTTGTTAATAGGAGATAAGACCACGTTACATGCATTCAAGTCAAAATTCTATGAAAACTCGGGTTATTGATTATATCCGAGCCTTTTGTACTCAGAATTGGAAATAACAACTCCGATTAATCTTTTCTTTCTTGATTAAGTCTCGTTATAGTAAGAATTCGCTATACTAGCCCCGATTAAGCCTTTACTCCTTGATTAAGTCTTTTTAATAGGAGTAGGAAAGTTTACATGTAATGACTTTTAATTTAGGAGATACTTGGCAAACTTTAGCCTTGCTTTGGGGTCGGCTACCCAAAATTTTCATGTGTTTTATTTTAGGACGTGTTGAGGAAATCGTCCTCCCTCATTTGCTTGGGCGTGTAGAGGACTCGTCCACCCTCAATTTTTCGGGATAATATAAGACCAGCGTTTTAAAAAAAAAAAAAAAAGTCTTTTTAATAGGAGATAAGACCACGTTACATACATTCGAGTCGAAACTCTTTGAAAGCTCGTGTTTATTGATTTGATCCGAGTCTTTTATACGCATAATTGGCTATAACACTCAATTAATCTTTTCTTTCTTGTTTAAGTCTTGTTGAGAAAGGATTCACTATAATAGCTCCGATTAAGCCTTTACTTCTTGATAAGTCTTGTTAATTGGAGATAAGACCACATTACGGGCATTCGAGTCGAACTCTATGAAAACTCGGGTTTATTGATTAGATTCGAGCGTTTGTACTGTGATTGGCTATAACACTCCGATTAATCTTTTCTTTCTTGGTTAAGTTTTGTAGTAGCAAGGATTCACTATAATAGCTCCGATTGAGCCTTTACTTCTAGATTAAGTCTTGTTAATAGGATATAAGACCACGTTACATGCATTCGAGTCAAAATTCTAAGAAAACTCGGGTTATTGATTAGATCCGAGCCTTTTGTACTCAGAATTGGCTATAACAGCTCCGATTAATCTTTTCTTTCTTGATTAAGTCTTGTTATAGCAAGGATTCGCTTTACTATCTCCGATTAAGCCTTTACTTCATGATTTAGTCTTTTTAATAGGAGATAAGACCACGTCACATGCATTCGAGTCGAAACTCTTTTAAAGCTCGTGTTTATTGATTAGATCCGAGTCTTTTATACTCAGAATTGGCTATATCAGCTCCGATTAATCTTTTCTTTCTTGTTTAAGTCCAGTTGAGAAAAGATTCACTATAATAGCTCCGATTAAGCCTTTCCTTCTTGATAAGTCTTGTTAATTGGAGATAAGACCACATTACAGGCATTCGAGTCAGAACTCTATGAAAACTCGGATTTATTGATTAGATTCGAGCGTTTGTACTCAGAATTGGCTACAATAGCTCCGATTAATCTTTTCTTTCTTGATCAAGTCTTGTAGTAGCAAGGATTCGCTATAATAGCTCCGATTAAGCATTTACTTCTCGATTAAGTCTTGTTAATAGGAGATAAGACCACGTTACATGCATTCGAGTCAAAATTCTTAGAAAACTCGGGTTATTGATTATATCCGAGCCTTTTGTACTCATAATTGGAAATAACAGCTCCGATTAATCTTTTCTTTCTACATTGAGTATTATTGTAGCAAGGATTCACAATAATAGCTCCGATTAAGCCTTTACTTCTTGATTAATTATTGTTAATAGGAGATAAGACCACATTACATGGATTCGAGTCGAAATACTATGAAAACTCGAGTTTATTGATTAGATTCGAGTGTTTTGTACTCAGAATAGGCTAGAACAGCTCCGATTAATCTTTTCTTTCTTGATTAAGTCTTGTAGTAGCAAGAATTCGCTATAATAGCTCCGATTAAACCTTTACATCTCGATTAAGTCTTGTTAATAGGAGATAAGACCACATTACATGCATTCGAGTCAAAATTCTATGAAAACTCGGGTTATTGATTAAATCTGAGCCTTTTGTACTCAGAATGGGCTATAACAGCTCCGATTAATCTTTTCTTTCTTGATTAAGTCTTGTTGTAGCAAGGATTCACAATAATAGCTCCGATTAAGCCTTTACTTCTTGATTAATTCTTGTTAATAGGAGATAAGACCACATTACATGGATTCGAGTCGAAACTCTATGAAAACTCGAGTTTATTGATTAGATTCGAGGCTTTTGTACTCAGAATTGCTATAACAGCTCCGATTAATCTTTTCTTTATTGATTAAGTCTTGTTGTAGCAAGGATTAACTATAATAGCTTCGATTAAGACTTTAATTCTTGATTAAGTCTTGTTAATAGGAGACAAGACCACATTACATGCATTCGGGTGGGAACTCTATGAAAACTCAAGTTTATTGATAAGATTCTACCCTTTTGTACTCAGAATTGGCTATAACAGCCCCGATTAATCTTTTACTTCTTCATTAGGTATTGTTGTATCAAGAATTGGATATAATAGCTCCGATTAAGCCTTTACTTCTTGATTAAGTCTTGTTAATAGGAGATAAGACCACGTTACATGCATTCAAGTCAAAATTCTATGAAAACTCGGGTTATTGATTATATCCGAGCCTTTTGTACTCAGAATTGGAAATAACAACTCCGATTAATCTTTTCTTTCTTGATTAAGTCTCGTTATAGTAAGAATTCGCTATACTAGCCCCGATTAAGCCTTTACTCCTTGATTAAGTCTTTTTAATAGGAGTAGGAAAGTTTACATGTAATGACTTTTAATTTAGGAGATACTTGGCAAACTTTAGCCTTGCTTTGGGGTCGGCTACCCAAAATTTTCATGTGTTTTATTTTAGGACGTGTTGAGGAAATCGTCCTCCCTCATTTGCTTGGGCGTGTAGAGGGACTCGTCCACCTCAATTTTTCGGATAATATAAGACCAAGCTTTTAAAAAAAAAAAAAGTCTTTTAATAGGAGATAAGACCACGTTACATACATTCGAGTCGAAACTCTTTGAAAGCTCGTGTTTATTGATTTGATCCGAGTCTTTTATACGCATAATTGGCTATAATACCCAATTAATCTTTTCTTTCTTGTTTAAGTCTTGTTGAGAAAGGATTCACTATAATAGCTCCGATTAAGCCTTTACTTCTTGATAAGTCTTGTTAATTGGAGATAAGACCACATTACAGGCATTCGAGTCAGAACTCTATGAAAACTCGGGTTTATTGATTAGATTCGAGCGTTTGTACTCAGGATTGGCTATAACAGCTCCGATTAATCTTTTCTTTCTTGGTTAAGTTTTGTAGTAGCAAGGATTCACTATAATAGCTCCGATTGAGCCTTTACTTCTAGATTAAGTCTTGTTAATAGGATATAAGACCACGTTACATGCATTCGAGTCAAAATTCTAAGAAAACTCGGGTTATTGATTAGATCCGAGCCTTTTGTACTCAGAATTGGCTATAACAGCTCCGATTAATCTTTTCTTTCTTGATTAAGTCTTGTTATAGCAAGGATTCGCTTTACTATCTCCGATTAAGCCTTTACTTCATGATTTAGTCTTTTTAATAGGAGATAAGACCACGTCACATGCATTCGAGTCGAAACTCTTTTAAAGCTCGTGTTTATTGATTAGATCCGAGTCTTTTATACTCAGAATTGGCTATATCAGCTCCGATTAATCTTTTCTTTCTTGTTTAAGTCCAGTTGAGAAAAGATTCACTATAATAGCTCCGATTAAGCCTTTCCTTCTTGATAAGTCTTGTTAATTGGAGATAAGACCACATTACAGGCATTCGAGTCAGAACTCTATGAAAACTCGGATTTATTGATTAGATTCGAGCGTTTGTACTCAGAATTGGCTACAATAGCTCCGATTAATCTTTTCTTTCTTGATCAAGTCTTGTAGTAGCAAGAATTCGCTATAATAGCTCCGATTAAACCTTTACATCTCGATTAAGTCTTGTTAATAGGAGATAAGACCACATTACATGCATTCGAGTCAAAATTCTATGAAAACTCGGGTTATTGATTAAATCTGAGCCTTTTGTACTCAGAATGGGCTATAACAGCTCCGATTAATCTTTTCTTTCTTGATTAAGTCTTGTTGTAGCAAGGATTCACAATAATAGCTCCGATTAAGCCTTTACTTCTTGATTAATTCTTGTTAATAGGAGATAAGACCACATTACATGGATTCGAGTCGAAACTCTATGAAAACTCGAGTTTATTGATTAGATTCGAGGCTTTTGTACTTAATTGCTATAACACTCCGATTAATCTTTTCTTTATTGATTAAGTCTTGTTGTAGCAAGGATTAACTATAATAGCTTCGATTAAGACTTTAATTCTTGATTAAGTCTTGTTAATAGGAGACAAGACCACATTACATGCATTCGGGTGGGAACTCTATGAAAACTCAAGTTTATTGATAAGATTCTACCCTTTTTGTACTCAGAATTGGCTATAATTTCCGATTAATCTTTTACTTCTTCATTAGGTATTGTTGTATCAAGAATTGGATATAATAGCTCCGATTAAGCCTTTACTTCTTGATTAAGTCTTGTTAATAGGAGATAAGACCACGTTACATGCATTCAAGTCAAAATTCTATGAAAACTCGGGTTATTGATTATATCCGAGCCTTTTGTACTCAGAATTGGAAATAACAACTCCGATTAATCTTTTCTTTCTTGATTAAGTCTCGTTATAGTAAGAATTCGCTATACTAGCCCCGATTAAGCCTTTACTCCTTGATTAAGTCTTTTTAATAGGAGTAGGAAAGTTTACATGTAATGACTTTTAATTTAGGAGATACTTGGCAAACTTTAGCCTTGCTTTGGGGTCGGCTACCCAAAATTTTCATGTGTTTTATTTTAGGACGTGTTGAGGAAATCGTCCTCCCTCATTTGCTTGGGCGTGTAGAGGGACTCGTCCACCCTCAATTTTTCGGGATAATATAAGACCAGCGTTTTAAAAAAAAAAAAAAAGTCTTTTTAATAGGAGATAAGACCACGTTACATACATTCGAGTCGAAACTCTTTGAAAGCTCGTGTTTATTGATTTGATCCGAGTCTTTTATACGCATAATTGGCTATAACAGCTCCAATTAATCTTTTCTTTCTTGTTTAAGTCTTGTTGAGAAAGGATTCACTATAATAGCTCCGATTAAGCCTTTACTTCTTGATAAGTCTTGTTAATTGGAGATAAGACCACATTACAGGCATTCGAGTCAGAACTCTATGAAAACTCGGGTTTATTGATTAGATTCGAGCGTTTGTACTCAGGATTGGCTATAACAGCTCCGATTAATCTTTTCTTTCTTGGTTAAGTTTTGTAGTAGCAAGGATTCACTATAATAGCTCCGATTGAGCCTTTACTTCTAGATTAAGTCTTGTTAATAGGATATAAGACCACGTTACATGCATTCGAGTCAAAATTCTAAGAAAACTCGGGTTATTGATTAGATCCGAGCCTTTTGTACTCAGAATTGGCTATAACAGCTCCGATTAATCTTTTCTTTCTTGATTAAGTCTTGTTATAGCAAGGATTCGCTTTACTATCTCCGATTAAGCCTTTACTTCATGATTTAGTCTTTTTAATAGGAGATAAGACCACGTCACATGCATTCGAGTGAAACTCTTTTAAAGCTCGTGTTTATTGATTAGATCCGAGTCTTTTATACTCAATGGCTATATCACCCGATTAATCTTTTCTTTCTTGTTTAAGTCCAGTTGAGAAAAGATTCACTATAATAGCTCCGATTAAGCCTTTCCTTCTTGATAAGTCTTGTTAATTGGAGATAAGACCACATTACAGGCATTCGAGTCAGAACTCTATGAAAACTCGGATTTATTGATTAGATTCGAGCGTTTGTACTCAGAATTGGCTACAATAGCTCCGATTAATCTTTTCTTTCTTGATCAAGTCTTGTAGTAGCAAGGATTCGCTATAATAGCTCCGATTAAGCATTTACTTCTCGATTAAGTCTTGTTAATAGGAGATAAGACCACGTTACATGCATTCGAGTCAAAATTCTTAGAAAACTCGGGTTATTGATTATATCCGAGCCTTTTGTACTCATAATTGGAAATAACAGCTCCGATTAATCTTTTCTTTCTACATTGAGTATTATTGTAGCAAGGATTCACAATAATAGCTCCGATTAAGCCTTTACTTCTTGATTAATTATTGTTAATAGGAGATAAGACCACATTACATGGATTCGAGTCGAAATACTATGAAAACTCGAGTTTATTGATTAGATTCGAGGCTTTTGTACTCAGAATTGCTATAACAGCTCCGATTAATCTTTTCATTATTGATTAAGTCTTGTTGTAGCAAGGATTAACTATAATAGCTTCGATTAAGACTTTAATTCTTGATTAAGTCTTGTTAATAGGAGACAAGACCACATTACATGCATTCGGATGGGAACTCTATGAAAACTCGAGTTTATTGATAGGATTCTACCATTTTGTACTCAGAATTGGCTATAACAGTCCCGATTAATCTTTTACTTCTTCATTAGGTATTGTTGTATCAAGGATTGGATATAATAGCTCCTATTAAGCATTTACTTCTCGATTAAGTCTTGTTAATAGGAGATAAGACCACGTTACATGCATTCAAGACAAAATTCTATGAAAACTCGGGTTATTGATTATATCCGAGCCTTTTGTACTCAGAATTGGAAATAACAGCTCCGATTAATCTTTTCTTTCTTGATTAAGTCTTGTTATAGTAAGAATTCGCTATACTAGCCCCGATTAAGCCTTTACTCCTTGATTAAGTCTTTTTAATAGGAGATAAGACCACGTTACATGCATTCGAGTCGAAAGTCTTTGAAAGCTCGTGTTTATTGATTAGATCCGAGTCTTTTATACTCAGAATTGGCTATAACAGCTCCAATTAATCTTTTCTTTCTTGTTTAAGTCTTGTTGAGAAAGGATTCACTATAATAGCTCCGATTAAGCCTTTACTTCTTGATAAGTCTTGTTAATTGGAGATAAGACCACATTACAGGCATTCGAGGCAGAACTCTATGAAAACTCGGGTTTATTGATTAGATTCGAGCGTTTTGTACTCAGAATTGGCTATAACAGCTCCGATTAATCATTTCTTTCTTGATTAAGTTTTGTAGTGGCAAGGATTCGCTATAATAGCTCCGATTGAGCCTTTACTTCTCGATTAAGTCTTGTTAATAGGAGATAAGACCACGTTACATGCATTCGAGTCAAAATTCTAAGAAAACTCGGGTTATTGATTAGATCCGAGCCTTTTGTACTCAGAATTGGCTATAACAGCTCCCATTAATCTTTTCTTTCTTGATTAAGTCTTGTTATAGCAAGGATTCGCTATACTATCTCTGATTAAGCCTTTACTTCATGATTTAGTCTTTTTAATAGGAGATAAGACCACGTTACATGCATTCGAGTCGAAACTCTTTCAAAGCTCGTGTTTATTGATTAGATCCGAGTCTTTTATACTCAGAATTGGCTATAACAGCTCCGATTAATCTTTTCTTTCTTGTTTAAGTCTTGTTGAGAAAAGATTCACTATAATAGCTCCGATTAAGCCTTTCCTTCTTGATAAGTCTTGTTAATTATAGATAAGACCACATTACAGGTATTCGAGTTGGAACTCTATGAAAACTCGGGTTTATTGATTATATTTGAGCCTTTCGTACTCCAAATTGGCTATAAGAGCTCCGATTAATCTTTTCTTTCTTAATTAAGTTTTGTTGTAGCAAGGTTTCGATATAATAGCTCCAATTAAGTCTTTACTTCTTGATAAGTCTTGTTAATAGGAAGACCATGTTACATGCATTCGAGTCAGAACTCTACGAAAACTCAGGTTTATTGATTAAATTCGAGCATTTTGTACTCAGAATTGGTTATAACAGCTCCGATTAATCTTTTCTTTCTTGATTAAGTCTTGTTGTAGCAAGGATTCACAATAATAGCTCCGATTAAGCCTTTACTTCTTGATTAATTCTTGTTAATAGGAGATAAGACCACATTACATGGATTCGAGTCGAAACTCTATGAAAACTCGAGTTTATTGATTAGATTCGAGGCTTTTGTACTCAAAATTGGCTATAACCGCTCCGATTAATCTTTTCTTTATTGATTAAGTCTTGTTGTAGCAAGGATTAACTATAATAGCTCCAATTAAGACTTTAATTCTTGATTAAGTCTTGTTAATAGGAGACAATACCACATTACATGCATTCGGGTGGGAACTCTGTGAAAACTCGAGTTTATTGATAAGATTCTACCCTTTTGTACTCAAAATTGGCTATAACAGCTCCGATTAATCTTTTACTTCTTCATTAGATCTTGTTGTATCAAGGATTGGATATAATAGCTCCGATTAAGCCTTTACTTCTCGATTAAGTCCTATTAAAAGGAGATAAGACCACGTTACATGCATTCAAGTCAAAATTCTATGAAAACTCGGGTTATTGATTAGATCCGAGCCTTTTGTACTCAGAATTGGCTATAACATCTCTGATTAATCTTTTCTTTCTTGATTAAGAATTGTTATAGCAAGGATTCGCTATACTAACTCCGATTAAGACTTTACTCCTTGAATTAAGTCTTTTTAATAGGACATTTTTTCGAATGCTCTCTCTAGAATTTTTCTCCTCATTCTCTCTACATTCTTCATCTGTTCTTCATCAATTTTTGAATTTTCCGAACGTTATCAGCCTATTTACTGACAATGTCTATTTTTTTCTGCTTTTCCGCCGCCTAGTGCGGTGGTCCTCTTTCCTTTTTTTATCTGTTTTTGAATGGCAGATAAAATTTTGGCAGATGGGGATTATCCCCGGGCCTCAAATGGGACTCTATCGTCAAAAATCATATGTGGGGCGATTCCCCACTCTACAGATAAAATTAATACTGGGGGGACTACAGATCTGATTCCCCATGATTCAAAAAAGAATCTCCATACAGGTGCTCAAAATAAAAAACTCAATATGAGCACAAAAAACGGATCGCACCAGCCTGTTATTATCATAAGTGGGGAGAGTCAATTTCTCTCACCTATCACTTGTACTGGGGCCGCTCAAACCATCCCCTCCCCCCTCAAAAAATCTGCCCCATGTGATGTCTCTAATACAGATGGGGTTATTCCCCAAATTTATGATCTCAACCCATTACATGGAGCTGCTTGTTCTTTTAATATCACAAATCTCACATTACACGACGCCCCACTTGAAAATATTAACCTTCAAATGGGGTAAAAACAAACAACAGCATACAAAACTCCTCTCTCCTCGGCTTCATTTCACCCAGGCGGGCTCTCTGTCGAAATCAACATAGGCGCGCTCCCTACGCCTGTCGGCGTGCTTTTGCCGAAAATAACGTCGGTGGTCGGCGAGAGCTCTTCCCCTATCGATGTCCCTTCTCATCTTGATGGTGGCGTTTCTGTTGGTGCCGATTTGGTGGCCGAGTTGGCGACGGGTTTAGTCCAACAAAACCCTAGACCTTCTTCTAAACCCGTCACGGCAATTTTGACATCAAAAAACCCCCATCCACCTACTCAAATCGACGCCGGAGCTCCATTACCTCCGAGCCCAACATCCAAAACATCTTCCCCGACCTCGTTTCCTTCTCAGGTATGGTCCCTTGTTGATCAGATCACGGAAAACATCACTAAATATTCCGTGTTAGAAGAGGCGACGGACGCCGGTCGTTCGGTGGCAAGCAAACCCGAGTCTAGCAGGAACGTTATGCAAAGGGAGGGTTTCGGAATTTATTTTTCAAAGTGTTGTTTGGAAGAAAGAGAGATTTCTCCGGTAGAACCGGACCCGAAGGATCCAGTGGCATCTCAAAAACCTGGTGCGAACAAATCTTATCATGATGCCATTACAATGGAAGACACCGATGATGTCAAATTCGGGTAAGTGGATTTATCAGGCACGAACCCCACCGTCATCTTCTCTAAGGCTGAATGCGACTCACTTTCCGAATACTACAAATTTGCTCTCATTGGCAAATTTACATACGGTAAACCGTCGAATCAAGTAATATCCCAGCAACTTAAACTTGGTGGTTTTGGGCTATGCAAAGTGCATTTCCCTAATGGTAAATATGTAATCATCAATCTGACTAGGAAATCTCTCTGTGAAAAGCTTTGGATGAAAAGAGAATATATTTGTGCAGGTTTTCCTATTAGATTATTTCAATGGTCTCCAACATTTGATTTCAAGCAGGAACCGGCCTTAGTTCCTATGTGGTTTAAAATTCATGGCTTACCATCACAATGGTTTGATGTTCGACCACTTAAAACTATAGCGAGTCTTTTTGGTAATTTTGTTAAGATTGATGATTTTACGATTAATCGGACTAGAATGAATTTTGCCAGAATGTGTGTGGTTATTAATTTGGAAGAACCTCTTATTAAAAAAATTAATCTCCAGGTGGAGGATGTGAAATCTGAATATAATATAGAATTTGAAAAAGTACCAAAATATTGCCAACACTGCAAACATATTGGCCACAACGTAGAAGAGTGCTATATTAAAAACCCAACCCTAAAACATGCTGTCTTTACACACAAAAACCTTGGTATAAAAGTTAACTACGCCGCGGATGTTACCTCAAATCAAAAAACTCAGGCTAATGAAGGTTTTGTACTGGTAGGTAAATCCAAAAGTAGTACAGGTTCTAAAAGCCCAACCAAGATCAACAATGTCAGCCCTTCCTCTCCGAGACTCGGCATTCAAAATAAATTTCATGCCCTTGCGGTAATTCAGGAGTCAGCGGAGGTCAGCAAGGGGGCAGTCAAAATATGGTCCAAATGGACAGTCCCATCCAGGTCCCTGTTCCACCAAAAATTGCTAATGCCAAATCAATCTTGAAAATAAATTGACATACCCATAGCCCCAAACCAACCGATCATCCCCCGGTTAAATTGGGTGAGGCCACAACTAAAAAAAAGGGATTCGCCTGGGGCTTCTGGCAGCCCAATCGATGATGTTAATGTTATTAGGGGCAACATATCAGACATAATTGTTTTTAAACCCCCTGGTATTAATATGCTTGCTGAATTTGAAACTCTTATTATTGTCAGGGTATCCAACGTGGACTCCCCTATTGCGAAATGTGATGCGGGCAGCAGCTGTGACCAATTTTCTGAATCTAACGATGAACTTGATTATGATACAGGTGGAGGATCTGACAGGCCCCCAAATTCAAAAAATTCGATCCGAGAGCAATCTCTCTCGGATGAAAATGATGAATGTTCTGATCTTGCTGAGGATAGCTTCGCCAAAATGAAAATTAAGGGTAAAACCAATATTTCTAGTAACAAGAAAATTAAAACCCAAACTAATAATATTCCAAAAAGGAGGACGAGAAGTAGTACTACACATCAATGATTGGTACACTTTTTGGAATATTAGAGGTATTGGGAACAAACCTGCCCAAAACAAAATAAGAATGCTTAAAAGAAAACACAAGTTTAACATTTTGGTTCTAATTGAACCTAAAGTGACTTTGGATTCCAATTTTTTTCTGAAACGATTTGGGTTTTCTAATGTTTATTCTAATATTAGTAACCACATATGGCTTTTTTCTGAACCTAGTTTTCGGATCAATATTTTACAAAATACAGCGCAATTGCTTCACGTCGAAGTGGTTTGTAATTCCCTCCCCCACCCCTTCCTTTTAACTGCGGTTTATGGTAGAAATACCAAAATTGAGAGAAGGGACCTCTGGGATGATCTTTTGTCCATTAGCAATAGCCAGATACCTTGTGATAGGACGACGAATGTACGCTCCCTAAACACCCGATTTAAAAAAGACCAATATAAACCGGCGTACCGATCTTTGAGTAAAGGAAGGGACACTTAGACTAATGAAGTCCGACCTATGTCCTCAGACAAGAGTATGCCGACCTCAGAGGGCTCGCCCATCTATAACCTCAAATAAGAGGGTGCCGACCTCGGAGTCCCCGCTGACCTGTGACCTCTGCTAAGAGAGGGCCGACCTCGAAGGCCTCGCCGACCTACGGATTTGGATAAGAGTGTCCCGGCCTAAGTGATCCTTTATAATATGAGCCGACCTACTAAGTCATAACCGGGGTTGGGAATCGCCGGGCTCATGAAGGTTGAACTCTCTCGAAAGGAGATCTCGACTCACCTGACAGAATCCCAGAGATTCGGGGACTGGAAGCCCATACTCCTCAATCCCGGATATCCAGGGATGGGAAATTGCAGCCTGAATCCCTGGATATCGGGGATCTTCCCTAAAAATCAGGAAAGATCTTAAAGGATAGGAGGCTCTCCCTTCTATAAAAGGAGGAGGGGGGCTTTCCTTCAAAGGCTAAGCATAATTCTGAGATCACAATATATTTTATAGAGAGAAAAGGCAATACTTCATACATTTGGGTTTTCTTAGATAAACTTCTGAGATTAACCCAGTTCTTGGTGGTCGATCAGCTCGGTTACATCAAGTGGCGCCGTCTGTGGGAAGGGTGACATCGAGTCACTTTGAGCTGAGACGTGAGGTCAGTAATGGCGGAAGAAATGAACAAGAAGAAAATAGGGGAGTTGATACCCCGAAATTTAGAAGAGGAACTAGCAGTTGCGGGTGGAGAATCGACTATGGAAAAAACACCCGTCACCCCGGTAGAAGAAGTTGCACCCATCACAATCACACTGATGAAGGAAGCCTTAGCCGACATAATCGCCAATGTGATCCAGAAGAGTCGAGAGGTCGAAAAGCAAAGAATACCACAAAAAGTAATACCCATCCTTTCGGATGGGCCGGAGGAAATGGATCAGCAGGAAGAGCATGGGGAGAGTTATCCAAGAATATGGGAACGATCTAGACAGGAAAAAACGCTGGATCCCTTAATATCCAGTATGCAAGACGAGCTAGAGGAGTTGCGACAGAGGGTTGCGGGGAAGGACACGGAGAGTCATCCAGGCCATCCCTTCTCGGAAGGCATACTGCAGGCCGAACTCTCATATGGGTTTAGGGCTGTCACCTTCACCTACGATGGACTCTCAGATCCTACCCGACATTTGTACCGATTAGAGAACATGGCCGTACTACACCGATATTCGGATGCCGTGAGTTGCAGAGCATTCCTAGCTACGCTGACGGAGTGAGCTCAGGATTGGTTCCACCAGATACCCCCTGGGACAATCACCAACTTCAAAACTTTCAGCTCAGCGTTCTTGACTCAATTTGCAAGCGCCAGGGCACACTAAAAGACCTTCATGTCCTTGTTCAGCATCAAGAAGTACTATGGAGAAGTGCTGAGAGCTTATGTGACCCGATTTACAAAGACATGTCTGGAGGTACCCTCGTCGTCTGAAGAGGTAAAGACCAGTGCCTTGACGCAGGGACTAAGTCCTGGACTGCTACGCACCTCGTTGGCTAAAAAACCGGCCAGAACATATGATGAGGTCTTAGTTCGATGTTCAAAATACATTAATGTTGAAGAAACCGAGAAGGATATGGAGGAATTGCAAGAAAAGCCCGAAGATGGCCAAAGAGGATCTAGTAGATTGGTACGGCGCGAGGAATATACCTTTCAAGGAAATTTGCCTCGGGAGGAAATGCCGTGTGGAAAGATAGACCGGAACACATACTGAAGGAAGAGCGATACCGGTCTAAGGCGACCAAGATTTGACCAATACAGCCCATTAACGATGAGGAGAGCGCATGTTTTGGAAGCAGTTGAAGGTAAGATGAATAGGGATATCGAGTGGCCTACATCTCGTTCTAATGGGCCCACCCAGCCGAAATCCGAGCTTTATTGTCGATTCCACAATGATTATGGGCATAAAACAGAGTGCAAGCACCTTAAAGACGAGATCGAGAGGCTGGTCCGAGCGGGACATCTAATGGAGTTCACATATCAGCAGAGGAATGGAGGCCGGAGGCAACCACCCATGCCCCAAGGGGGGACGAGGATGAAAAGAGAAGCCCCTCGGGGACCCGCTGCTCCCCCAGCTAAGAAAGGAGTGATCCACATGATATCAGGAGGACCAACCGACGGAAATTCTAATCAGGCCAGGAAAGCTCACATGCGAAGGGCTAGGTGTCATCAGTTCGAAGAGGTCGCCTCTGTAGGCAACGGGCCTATCATTCAGTTCGGCCTTGCGGATTATAGCGGGATACATGCACCCCATAATGACGCACTGGTCATCACCGCAGAGATTGCCAGTTACGATGTGCAAAGAGTATTCATCGATACAGAAAGCTCGGTGGACATCTTATTCTATGACTGTTTCAAACAGATGAACCTTGAGGTGGAATTAAAGAAAGTAGATACCGCACTTTATGGGTTCTGCATGACCGAGGTGCAATCGGTTGGATAAGTGGTGCTTCCGGTAGCACTAGGTCGGACACCTCATCGGAAGGTCAAGATACTCAGGTTTTTAGTGGTGGACACCAAATCGGCCTATAACGCCATTCTAGGGCGACCGGGACTCAACAAGTTCGAAGCAGTGGCATCTACCGCGCACATGAAAGTAAAATTCCCCGTAGGAGGCGAGGTAGGGGAAGTATCCGGGGATCAGTTTGTGTCTCGATCTTGTTACTAGACAACGGTAAAACAGGGAGTACAGCGCGGTAAGAGGACGTCCGATCTAGGAGGCCCGGATCCAGAGTTTAAAAAGAATAAACAATTAAAGGTGCCCGAGGAAGCCGAGGAAGTAGGCGTCAAGCCCAATGAGGAGTTGCTAGAAATAGAATTGGTTCCAGGAAAGCCAGAAACAAAAACTCGCGTGGGAAGTCGGTTGGACGATGGGATAAGGGAAAGCCTTATCTGCCTGCTAAGGAGATTTGTGGACATTTTCGCGTTCGCAGCCTAGGATCTGGTGGGAATCAGCCCAACAGTTGCCGAGCATAGGTTAAACATCGACCCAACCATAAGACCAGTGAAGCAGAAGAGGAGGCATTTTGGGCCGGAGATGGATGGGATCATTGGGGAAGAGGTTGACAAGCTCCTCTGAGCTGGACACATAACGGAGATCCAGTTTCCGGAGTGGCTATCCAACACTGTCATGGTGGGGAAAGGCCAGGGGCAGTGGAGGATGTGCATGGACTTCCGAGACCTAAATAAAGCATGTCCAAAGGATCACTACCCGTTACCCCGCATAGATCAGCTGGTGCACTCAACCTCGGGGTGCGAGTTGCTCAGTATGATGGATGCTTCTCAGGGATATCATCAGATTCCCCTCGCATCCGAAGATAGAAAGAGGGTTAGCTTTGTGGTATCAAAAGGAACTTTTTGTTATGTGCGCATGCCTTTTGGGTTAAAAAATGCAGGAGCCACATATCAAAGGATGGTTGACAGAATCTTTAGATCCCAAATCGACAGAAACATGGAAGTGTACGTAGATGATATGCTAGTAAAAAGCGTAATGGCAGGAGAGCATATCAGAGATCTAGAGGAAACATTCGAAAACCCGCGCACGTACGGAATGAAGCTCAACCCATCAAAGTGTTCTTTTGGAGTGAAATCGGGAAAATTTCTGAGATATGTAGTCACAGAGCAAGGAATCGAGGTCAACCCGGAAAAGGTCAAAGCAGTGCTGTAAATGAATCCTCCAAAAAATATCAAGGATATCCAGATACTAACAGGAAGAATAGCGGGGCTGATCCGGTTCATATCACGCTCAGCCGAGAAGGGATTCCCATTTTTTAAACTCTTAAGAAAAGGGAACAAATTCGAATGGACCCCCGAAGCGCAAACAGCATTCGGAAAATTAAAAGAATATTTGGCCGAGTTGCCTCTGCTCAGCAAACCAGTACCAGGAGAAGAGCTCATACTCTACTTGGGAGAGGGGGCGGTTAGCTCGGTCTTGCTAAGAGAAGAAATGAGTAAGCAAAAACCCATTTATTATACAAGCCCAATTTTGCAAGGAGCAGAGCGGAATTACTCCGAGCTAGAGAAGGGAGCACTGGCATTAGTAATTACAGCCCGGCGATTAAGGCCGTATTTTCTAGCCCATCGAATAAAGTTGTGAACCAACTTGCCCTTAAAAGAAATATTAGGGCGACCTAATGTGTCAGGTCGCCTGGTGAAGTGGGCGGTAGAGATGGGGGAATACGACATGGAGTATGAGTCGATAACGGCAATTAAATCTCAGGCCCTAGCGGACTTCATCCAAGAGGGGGCCATGCCATCGCCGCCAGAGGTACAATGGCTACTGCATGTGGATGGATCGGCAATAACCAGTCGCCCTGGGGCAGGGATAGTCCTTACTACCCCGGAGGGCGAGCAATTAGAGTATGCCATAAAATTCGATTTCAAGGCATCTAACAACGAGGCTGAGTATGAAGCCCTGGTTAAGGGAATGCAGTTGGGGATAGACTTGGGCGCGCGACGACTCATTGCTTATTCTGATTCTAAACTGGTCACGCAGCAGGTAGGAGGAAAATTTGAGATAAATGAGGATCAGATGAAGAAGTATGTTGAGGAAGTGAAAGAGGCTGCCAAAAAACTAGGGGAATGGAAGTTGATCCATATCCCTAGGGCGGAAAATGTAAAAGCTGATTACTTAGCAAAAATGGGAAGCTCTTTAGTGGATTGTCGCTCATGGACAGTAATGATTTTAGGAGCGTCCCGGAGTAGCATCACGAAACAGGTGATGGAGGTGAACGAGATTGCGGACTAGAGAACTCCTTTGTTGGCATTGTTAGGAATATGCCCTCGAATGCCACTCAGGGGATGAGAGAGTATGGGTATTGTACTTGTAATTATGGAATAATAAATAATAAAAAGGCAATTCGATTCATTCACTGTTTATTGTATTTCAATTGCATTCTTGACTTGGTAAACATTGAAATGAAGTCCATGTAAATAAATCGAACATTCCATTCTCGTTATGGGATAAGAGAAAATGCACTGGAAGTGTTTTAAGTTTATTTACGTAAATCGTTCGCAAGTCAGTAAACTTAAATGGGCAATAAGGTTTAATAAGACTTGTACAACTAATGTTAGGACATGTGCATGTCTTGATAGCATAGTTATAAGTATATTGGTGGGACCAGTATACTCGAACATGACACATACTCGATTCAGTCAAACGGTATTCACTCTCGGAGAGTCGATGACGAATCGAAAGGTTGTGATAGTATAAGTGGACCTTTGACTTGAGGGTTCAGTAGAAGATGTGCTTGTGACGTTTAGTTTGTCATTAGAGTAGTTAGACTCATTTGCTTAATTGCTGAGTCGACCTCGAAGTGTGGACTATACGGGCAGGTAGCAGTCTTTGTTGTACGCAAAGAAAGGATTCTATCTCCTGTTAGTGAGCAGGCGAATGTCCTATACGGTTAATGGCAAATAAGATCATAAGTCTTTGGCCAAAGCATTCTGATATAGTAGTATTAGATACACTATTGATCAGTTGGTCTTGATTTGCATTAACACATGTATAGAGTTTAGTCAACAGTAGGGTTTGACTTTACCGTGACCCGAAGACTTGACCGGGACATCTGATGAAGGGTCTATACATATATAGTATTCACGACATAATGGTTCTGGAATGATCCCTTCATTCGTTCTCAGTCGGGGTTTTTACAGTGCGGCCCGCTAGGCTGGCTAAGTGCTGCCCGCACTCATTGCTTCCTCCCAATGCCGGCTGAGACGGACCTACGGAGTCGCGCATTAGGAGCGTTGACTGATAAATGTGAATTTATTATCTCTCTATTAATATTAAATATTGGATATCTAATTATGATTTATTGGATAAATCAAATAGCGGTCTTATGAATTAAAATTAAGTTACCGGGTAATTAATTTAATTCATATATTATATTTCTTAGAGAAATATATTTGTATTTGATATAATTAATTAATTGAATTAATTAATTTATATAAATACATTGATGATTAAACGGAGTGTATTTAATGTATCGTTTGTGAGCGTCAGATTACACTGGCCGAGTGATTCGGCTCGTTTCTAGAAAATTCCTCCATGGGCCGCCCCCCCTCACATGGCTCATCACTTTTGCATGTTGTAGTGATTGTCTTGTCTTTGTAATAATGTATGGAGATTCTTTTCTCTCATAATTATTATTACATTATGAGTTGTTATTATAGAGATATAATATAACCAACTCAAATGTTTAAAAAGAAGACTTCACATCATATTGTAGTGATTGAGAGCAGCTGCCGAGAGGTTCTTGTGTGAGAGAAAGAGAAAAAAAAATTCCTTCAATTTTCATCTTAGAGGTGATATAAAAGTTAAGAAAAATTAGAGATATAAATTCCTACGATAACTTCCTAGCCGTGTTCTTGAAGAACGGAGTTACGTCGAATTTTTCCGGGCAACCTCCGACGCGTGTGAAGTAGAGACATCGTATTTTCGGTGCTTGGAACGAAGGGATTTCGTGTTCGGGACGGGATCGTAATCATCGTCTACATTTTACGAAGATTTATTTCAAAGGCTTCAAGGGTATGAACCTTTATCTTTGTATTTATTTTTTTCGTATACACGTTAGTTGATTGATCCTGTTTGGGATTCGTATTTATTTCCGCTGCGTATTTCATTTTATTTTCGGAATCCCAACAGTGGTATCGGAGCGAGGTCAATGTTTCCGTATATACGATTATGTGCATTTTGAATGCTTTTGGATGATGATTATGATTTAGAATCATGTTTGGAATAATCGTAGATTTTAAGTTGTTCGTTGTAGCATCACGCTTTTGGAAACGGGCCGAAAAACGAAGAAACGGCCGGCGGTGGCAGCCGGGCAAAGATCGCTGGGATGCTGCCCGTGTTGCCGAGCATGCTCGGCCATGTCTCGGCCGCATTGCCGAGAGGCACTGATGCCTGCCGATCAGACTGCCAGTCGCTAAGCATGGCTCGGCCAGCACCCTGGGTTTTTTGGCCCGATTTTGAATCGGGCCATGGTGGGCCTAAACCGGATTGTCCGGACTCGCTTTTAAGTTTATATTTCGTTGTAATTATTTCCCAAAATTTAAATTGGATTTTAATTTGACTAAATTAATATTTGGAATATTTTTGTGTTAAGGAAATAAATTAAACGAGAATATTATTTTGGTAGGATTACTTGAGCAATTAAAATGACGATTATTAGTATTAATTGGATTAATACCATTAAAATTGAATAGATTAATTTTATATTGATTGGATTAATATATTAATTGATTATTTAATTTTAATGCCACTTTATATTAATTGGATTAATATAGTAGAAATTGAATAGATTACTTTATAGATTAATTAGATTAATTTATATTAATATTAATTGTTTAATTTCGTTGCCATTACATGTTGTATGGAATCCTTATGTGATGGTGATATAGCTTGTGGACTTAGTTTTTGATTTGTTCGATTCGATTGGGTTGTAAAGGCCGTTTTGAGCCTATTTATATTTACTAGAAAAACTTGTATAGGATGCAATTTTTCAATGATGTAATTATTATTTTGGGTATGAAGAAGACCGAAGACAACCGACCGACAAGACGAAGAATCGAAGACTGTTTTTTTATTTATTGGGTCATTCGCTTGGCCCGATCTTAGAATTAGGTCCATGAGCTATATGTTGGTAGTAACTAGGTTCTTGTTTTACATTTTCATTTTGAATGATTGACAAACCAACAAACGCGCGTACAATTGAATTAATGTGCAAAGTGTAACATTAATCGCGAAATTCTCCCGACTACAAACAGACTAAGTTTGAAAAAGGTTACGAGGTTTCCTACCCTCCATCAACTCGTAGAAAATTGATACCCGAGCTGGTGTGCTATGCTTCCGAGTTATCGGGGTAGTACATTTGGTAGAGGTTGAAAAATTCTTGAGTGCATTAGATGCCTTCGGTTGGTGATAAATTTCGCCCCTAGAAACCTGATAGGTTGCCGGGTGAGATTCAATAGTCAAACTGATAGACGTTGATGGTCAACAACTTAGATAGTCTGGATTGCTAAGAAACCTGATAGGTTGAGGGCATGAAGACTAAGGGTAAAAGAAGATCAAATCATCCGTTAGACGGGTTGGTGTTAGACACCACTTTACAGAAATTAATTGGCAAGAAACCTGATAGGTTGCGTCTGTTAAAATTTGTAAAGAACTTGATCACCACTAAGAAGTCGATCTAACCATGATTTCCGGATTATAACATGGGAGTGTATAATTCCGATAAAATTAGTGGGAGCCGAGACAAGAATTATGTAACACCCCCAAGTTATTCAGGGTATATTACAGCGCCGTGAGCCCCGCCGTGGGACCCACAAGGCTAAATATACGCGGAACTGTAAACTTTGACCGAGAAGGTCTACATACAATAGAATGAAAACATTACAAAGGTATTCAAAAACAGAACCAATGTATTCACAGACATCACAATACGAATCAATACTTCGGCAAACACAGGCCGGGAATCAAAGAAAATGGAAAACAATACTCGAGTATTCAATAACCAATCCAGTACAACAACACTGAAAGGAAAACTCATAACACAACTGGAAGAAAGACACAGTATCACACTTGCCCACCATCTTCATGCCGACCCGATACCTGCCTGTCCGACCTCCTGGAACCTGAAATACATGAAACGTATTTCCCCCATAAAGGGGTTAGCCGTCGAATAGCTAGTGCAAGTATATCAATATGAAACACAATACTCCTCGACAATAAAGTAAATGTAACCGTCAATTCATCAATTCAAGACTAGTATTCCGGAATAACTAAAATCTCATAAGACGTATGTGAATGTCGTAGAAACGGTTCGTTCATATCATACGCCGATACGTATGTGAATGCCGTAGAAACGGTTCGTTCATCTCATACGCCGATACATGTAGGAATGCCGTAAAAATGGTTCGGTCATTACATGCCAACAATACATACATGAATGCCGTAAAAATGGTTCGTTCATAATATGCCATCAATATATCTATGAATGCCGTAAAAAACGGTTCGTTCATATCATACCATCAATATTTCTTACTTTCAAAGTCGAGAACGTACAATCATTAATGTATACTTGCCTTTGAGACATCGAGAAATCGAACGGAGGAAAGGTATGAGTTTGGTAGGTCCAAGAACGCGCTTCCGGCACCTAAACGATTCGCAAGGAATATGACAATTAATTATCCATACTCAAATTACACGAAGAGACTCCCGAAACTCGTCTACGATTCAAGAAAATATATGGGTGAACAACTAAAGGTTGGGAAATCTCCCAAACTCCCACAAGTCCGAAAATGGCACAATCCAACCCGTAAAATCGTAAGAAAACACTCATACGGTATAGATATATCAAAATCTCAAGGTTCTCAAGCTTCAATCGGATAAAACGGACGAATCTACGAAAATCCCCAAAATCCAACACAAAATTCAAAGTGTTCTTGAATAATCTTTCAATAACCCGATGAATACTCAAACATGTCCATAATCACGCATATATCACTTCATACACCATGATTTTATCATCCAAAACGTCAATACCCACACAAAATCTAGAAGTCAAGATGTCGAAGAAATTACCTCTTGAATATCCAAGCTCTATGATCTAAGGAATACGCGTTAGATCGACTATCCGGGCTTCCCAACCGAATGAAAGTGGTAACAATCCAACACACAAGTGATAGATGTGAGAAAACTCCTCCCCTCAAACTCTCTCGCAAGTGGAAGAAGAAAATGGTGAAGTGAGCTTCATCTCGCTCAAAAGCACAATTTATGCAGTTGACCGCATTGTGTGCCACGGCTCAGCCCAGGTGTGCCGTGGCACAGGCCTAAAAATTGCTCCTGTGTTTCGGCGGTGTCCGCGGCTCACCCAGTGTGCCGCGGCACCGGTCTGATCGGTTTTTGGTGAGGATGCAACACAAGTGTGTCGCGGCTCGGCTAGGTGTGCCGCGGCATTGACTCGCAGTGTGCCACGGCATCGCTGCATGTGCCGCGGCACCCAGACACCCGCTCGGCGAGTTTAGGAAATGTGTGTGCCGCGGCGCACACTCCTTGTGCCGCGGCTCACACCCCCTCCGGGTCCTAAAATGATGAAAAATGACCCGGGAAGAGAATAAAAGCAATAGGATTCAATGTCTGGGCAATAAAAACACGAAATAGAAGTACGGAAACCCCAAAACGGTGGTTCCAAGCAATGATTACAAGGGTTCGCCCAACAAACCACGATGCGAAGAACATGAAGAGGTTTGAAATGACATGACTTTCGACCGGGTATTACATTCTTCCCCTCTAAAAAGAAGTTTCGTCCCGAAACTTAAGAAATAAATAGTTCGGGGTATTCCACCCGCATCTTCTCTTACGTCTCCCAAGTCGCCTCTTCGACTCCATGCCTCGACCATTGCACTTTAACCAGTGCAATGGTCTTATGCCGAAGTTGTTTCTCACGGCGCTCAAGAATCTTCACGGGTTTCTCCGGAAAGGTAATATCCTCGGCTACGTCAATCTCACTGTAGTCGATAATGTGGCTCGGATCCGGTACGTACTTCCTCAACTGGGACACATGAAAAACACTATGGACGTGACTCAAAGCTGGAGGCAACGCCAAGCGATAAGCTAAATCTCCAACTCTGTCGAAATCTCGAAAGGTCCGATATACCTTGGGTGAGTTTCCCCTTTCCCGAAGCGGAAAACTCCTGCAGTCGGCGATACTTTGAGCAAGACATGATCCCCACTTCAAACTCTAAGGGTCGACGGCAGTATCGGCGTAAGATTTCGACGACTTTGGGCGATCGATGTCGCTCTCGGATAATAGAAATCTTTTCCTTGGTCTCAATAACATATCCGGTTCGTCCCAACTAGCTCGAAGCCTCATCCCAACATAATGGCGACCTACATCGCCTACCATAGAGTGCCTCGAAGGGTGCCATTTTGATCGACGCATGCCAACTATTATTGTAAGCAAACTCGATCAACGGCAAGTGAAGCTCCCAATCATTACTCCGATCTAAGGCACAAGCCCGTAACATATCTTCCAACGTCTGAATCGTCCTCTCTGTCGACCGTCCAGGCGAGGATGAAAGGAAGTGCTCAATCTCAACTCCGTACCCAGGCACGATGAACGGCTGCCAAAATGCGATACAAAACGGCCGTCTCGATCAGAAACAATGGTCTTGGGGGCACCGTGTAACCTCACGATCTCAGCGATAAAGGTTCGAGCCAGTCTATCCGGTCCCCAAGTATCCTTAATACCCAAGAAGTGTGCAGACTTGGTCAACCGATCGACAATCACCCAAATCATATTCATTCCGGCCCGAGTTCTCGGCATGCCAGTGATGAAATCCATTGAGATGTCTTCCCACTTCCATTCGGGAATGGGAAGTGGTTTCAACAACCCCGCCGGTCGTTGATGTTCGATCTTGACTTGTTGACACGTCAAGCATCGTAGTACAAACTCCGTAACATCCTTCTTCATGTTTGTTGTGTCAAGAATTAACACTCTCCGACCGGCGATCGCCTCGGAGATCGGGCGGCAAGTCAGCTGCCCGGCGGCGAGGCGAAGCTGACCGGCGACCCGGGCGGCCGAGCCTTAACCCAGCGAACAAGCTAAATCGGCCAACCGAAGGTCCCAGGACAAGTCCCGGTGCCGAGCGATCGACATCAAATACGATCGTCTCTCGGTACTCAGCGACTGACTCCTGGCGACCGACAAGCGGACGACCATCCCTCGGCATCTGCCGACCGACCCTTGGTGACCGACCAATGCCGACCCTCAGCAACTGGCCGATGGCGACCTCTGATGACCAGCTAGAGACGACCGCCTCATGTCGATCAGCGCCGATGGCCATCCAATCGACAAAGGCCGAGCCTCAAGACTGGCACCATGTGCAAGAGCCGAGACAAGATCCGCGAATCTCGGATCATTGACCACAGCCTGGCAGAATCTCTCCACCAGCCGACAAGCCGCCGAAAGTTGTCAGTAGGGCTGCATGTGCCAATGATTCCACCGAAAGCTGTCAGTAGGGCCGCATGTGACAGTGACTCCGGACGCGTGCTGGCTCCTCATTGGACCGCCCAGCTGGCGCCTGCCTCTTCCTTGGACTTTAGCCCGACAGCCCGGGTGATCGACCCATTATAATATTAGCCGGCGAACGATCGCCCCATTATTATAATGGCCGGAAGGCGATCGCCCGCCAGAGGACAAGACTCGGCTGCCACTATATATACAAGGCTCCCTGCACTTGGATTCTTCTTCAACTTCCTTCGGATTTCACGCAATACAGAAGCAAAACACCCAGCACTTGGCTATCTCCAACTCTTGGCAACAGCTATCATTCGGTACATCTTCTCTCGGCCTCTCTCATCAAGAAGACGATCGGCAAGGACGAAGAACACCGAGCTTCGCTCAAGAGCCGGATTAACAGAGTCTTTTTACACTCATTGTATTTAGATTTCTCTCATTAATACTTGTATCCACGAATATTCGTATTAATATCATCTCGCGAGAGCATTCAAGCCCGGGCCTAACAAACCCGGCAAATCTTGTATTATTTATCTTCTCTCGGAAGTGCTCCCGCAAATTTTTGTTTGTTGTCCATCTCCAGCAGTATTTAATCTTCGGATAAATATTTTGGGCAACAACAATTGGCGCTAGAAGAAGGGGGGCATCCAACCCTCAAATTTTTATACCTACCATCCCGAAGAACACTCACTGTTCTCGGGGCAGATACTTGATGTGACACTCACTGCGCTTCAAATAAATCTTTCAAAAATCATGTCTTCCGCCTCCGCGTCGAAGAAAGTCACTGACCAGCCGGCCAGATCCCCCGTTCCGTCCCAGTCCGAGCGCGGCCCGATGGTGGAAGCGGCCCGCGATCGAGACGCTCGATCCCATCCCTGGACGGCGGCCCGAGCCTCTCGCTCGATCAGCTCCGAACCAAATAACAGATCGACGAGGTCATGGCCGTCCTACAGGAGCGGCGGAGTGCTCTCGACGCGCCTCCTGCTATCACCCCCTCGGCCGCCCGCCGGAAGTCCAAGCGGAAGCTCAAGGCGTTGCTGGTCGAGCGATCGCCAGGAGGCTCTCGTCCGCAAGAGGAGGCGCTCGCGCCGGGGCACCTCTGTCTTCGATCGCTGGCGGTGACGACACAGCGGCCGGGCGTCCGGCCCGGCTACGAGGCAGCGGAGTTTGAGTCCGTCACCGGGAGCTCGGCCTACCGGCTCCCGGAAAGCGGCCAGTCGTCGGCTCCCCCTCGCCAAATTGCCGAGGTCGGCGGCGTGAGTCCGAGATCGGTACACGATCGCCTCGGCTCCCGCTCCTAAAGCCGATCAGCAAGCGACCGAGCCACGGCGATGGCTGCGATGCAACGTCAGATCGACGACATGAAGGCGCTCCTGCAATCCAGGGCAGGCGCCAAGAAGACGATCGCCGAGCCAAGCGAGCCGCTCGCAATCAACATCGAGCTCGCCCCGGTGCAGCACAAGATCGCTCCTCCTCAAACTCCCATGTACGAGGGGCGATCGGACCCCCAAACACACCTGAACAAGTTCAACATCTACATGACCGGGTGTGGGGCATCGGATGCGACCCGGTGCCGAATGTTCCCTCTGACGCTGGACGACCTCGCCCACCGGTGGTACACCTCATTGCCACCTCGGTCCATTGGCTCCTTTAACGAGCTGGCGCACGTCTTCACGGAGTACTTCGCCACCAGAGTCGTCCGGCCTGAAGGTCGCCTTCGCATGATGCAAATCAAGCAGGGAGAAGAAGAGTCCGACTCGGACTACATCGACCAGGTAGACGGGATCATCCTCAACGGCAAGCCCGTAAGTGATGAGACCGCCCTCTACGCGGTCCTAGGAGGATTTCAGGGTTTTTCGCCTATGTTCAGGCATCTCACGAAGACCCAACCAACGACATACGCAGCCTTCGGGGCTAGAGCCGCAGATTTCCTGGCCAGGCAAAGGCTTCTTCTTAGCCTAGGAGTACCGCGATCGGCGCCCGAGCGACGACCTCCAGTCTTCGGCCCGGCGGCGACCTCCGATCTTCGGCCGATCGCTACTATCCAGCAGAGCCGGAGGACTCGCTCACCGCCTACAGTCCATCATGATGGACTAAGGCTCGCGATCGCCTCCACCGCACATCATAAAGCCATGGTCCTGGTAGTCGATGGAACCGGCTGCTTCGGCCATGCAAGGTCCCTTTCGGCCGAGATCGCCCGCCCTTCGTTTAAATACGAGGCCGGCGTAGTCTAAGGGCTCTCCAACATTAATCGGTGGACACGGTCGCCGCCCTCAAGGTTCACCATCTAAAGATGATCTACCGGACAAAGCGACACGTGCCACAACCCCGTCTCAACGTACCGTCGAGGTCGGCCATCTCCATGGTGGCGAGGTGGAAGCAGAGCTAACAAGCCACGGGCGTGGAGTTGATTCATCCGACGCCCGCGCAAGGACTCCTCTAGACCGAGACCGCACGCCCTTCGTTTAAATACGAGGCGGCGCGGCTACAGAGGACCCTCATAATAAAGTGAGTCACGAGACACTCAATGTCTTCGCGCATCAAGACACGGTCATGGAGTCGGTCCATCGAACTCCGCGGCGTGCACGATTCCTCAAACAAGCGAAACCACCGGGTTTAGAGGGGATCGACCAATGTTGTTTTTGCGGTACAAGACCGAAAGATAGCTAGCCAATCGACCATGATAGCCCAAGTCCGAATCTAAGTCGGCTCGGCAAGATCGCCGTCCTCATCCTTACACGATCGCGGCAAGAACCACCTCGCCCCATGTCTTCAACATAGGAGCAAGGCAGGGGGCAATTGTTGTGTCAAGAATTAACACTCTCCGGCCGCGATCGCCTCGGAGATCGGGCGATCGAGTCAGCTGCCAGGCGGCCAAGGCGAAGCTGAGCCGGCGACCGAGCGGCGAGCCTTAACCCTGCGGACAAGCTAAATCGGCCAACCGGAGGTCCCAGGACAAGTCCCGGTGCCGAGCGATCGACATCAAATACGATCGTCTCTCGGTACTCGGCGACCGACTCCTGGCGACCGACAAGTGGACGACCATCCCTCGGCATCTGCCGACCGACCCTTGGTGACCGACCAATGCCGACCCTCAGCAACTGGCCGATGGCGACCTCTGATGACCAGCTAGAGACGACCGCCTCATGTCGATCAGCACCGATGGCCATCCAATCGGCAAAGGCCGAGCCTCAAGACTGGCACCACGTGCAAGAGCCGAGACAAGATCCGCGAATCTCGGATCATTGACCATAGCCTGGCAGAATCTCTCCACCAGCCGACAAGCCGCCGAAAGTTGTCAGTAGGGCTGCATGTACCAGTGATTCCGAAAAGGCATCGGATAGGGCCGCATGTGACAGTGACTCCGGACGCGTGCTGGCTCCTCATTGGACCGCCCAGCTGGCGCCTGCCTCTTCCTTGGACTTTAGCCCGACAGCCCGGGTGATCGCCCCATTATAATATTGGCCGGCGGACGATCGCCCCATTATTATAATGGCCGGAAGGCGATCGCCTGCCAGAGGACAAGACTCGGCTGCCACTATATATACAAGGCTCCCTGCACTTGGATTCTTCTTCAACTTCCTTCGGATTTCACGCAATACAGAAGCAAAACACCCAGCACTTGGCTATCTCCAACTCTTGGCAACAGCTATCATTCGGTACTTCTTCTCCCGGCCTCTCTCATCAAGAAGACGATCGGCAGGGACGAAGAACACCGAGCTTCGCTCAAGAGCCGGATTAACAGAGTCTTTTTACACTCATTGTATTTAGATTTCTCTCATTAATACATGTATCCACGAATATTTGTATTAATATCATCTTGCGAGAGCATTCAAGCCCGGGCCTAACAAACCCGGCAAATCTTGTATTATTTATCTTCTCTCTGAAGTGCTCCCGCAATTGTTGTTTGTTGTCCGTCTTCCAGCAGTATTAATCTTCGGATAAATATTTTGGGCAACAACAATGTTATTCCACCAAAAATTGTGCTTCAAATCTTTGTACATCTTACTCGTTACGGGGTGGATTGAGTAAGGCGTAGCATGAGCTTCTCGGAGAATCCTCTGTCTCAACTTCAAATCGTTCGGAACACAAAGCCTGCCCTGAAATCTCAGAATACTATCCTCGTGAACCATAAAGCCAGGAGCTTTTCCTTTAATCACATTTTCCTTCAGTTGAGAAATCATCGGGTCACTCCACTGCTTCCCTTTGATGTCGTCAACTAAGGACGAAGTAATTTCGAGAGTACACAACTGTCCCTGTACTCGTTGAAGCCAAACTTCTATCCCTTGCTCAATTAAATCTTGACGAATTTTCATCTGGGACGTAAGAACCTCGAGCATTTGAAGAGATGCCGATTTGTGGCTCAAAGCATCCGCAACGACATTGGCTTTCCCGGGGTGGTAAAGAATTTCCAGATCATAATTTTTTATCAACTCTAGCCAACGTCTCTGTCTCATATTCAGCTCCTTCTGGCTGAAAATATACTTCAAGCTCTTGTGATCGGTATAAATCCGGCACGGTGAACCATACAAATAATGCCGCCAAATCTTGAGTGCGAAGACAATTGCGGCCAACTCTAAATCGTGAGTAGGATAATTCATCTCATAAGGCTTTAGTTGTCGTGACGCAAAAGCTATTGTATTATCATGCTGCATAAGAACACAGCCCAGGCCTTGACCCGAAGCGTCACTGTAGACTGCAAAGCCCTCGCTACCATGCGGTAAAGTTAAAATTGGCGCTGAAGTCAAACGTCTCTTTAGTTCATCGAAGCTCTGTTGTCTCTCATCCGTCCAAACAAACTTTTCGGTCTTCTGGAGTAATTTCGTAAGCGGTCGAGCGAGTTTCGAGAACCCCTCGACAAACCGACGGTAATACCCAGCAAGGCCCAAAAAGCTACGAACCTCCTTAACATTTTTAGGCGGTGCCCAGCCTAGCACTGCCTCGATCTTCTGCGGGTCTACACGAACCCCTTCGGACGAAATCACATGGCCGAGAAACATAACTTCTCCCAACCAAAACTCACATTTCGAGAATTTTGCATAGAGGTGCTCAGTTCTCAAAATGTCTAAAACCAAACGCAAGTGTCGGGCATGTTCCTCCTTATCTCGAGAATAGATTAAGATGTCGTCAATAAAGATGACTACACACCTGTCGAGGTACTCGATGAATATTTTATTCATTAATTGCATGAGTACTGCCGGCGCATTTGTCAACCCAAAAGGCATAACTACAAATTCATAATGCCCATATCTCGTCCGAAACGCCGTCTTCGGAACGTCGGACTCCCTCACATTGAGTTGATAATACCCGGATCTTAAATCAATTTTCGAGAAAACTGCAGCCCCTTGCAATTGATCAAATAAATCGTCTATACGAGGTAGAGGGTACTTGTTCTTGATGGTTACTTTGTTCAGCTCACGGTAGTCGATGCACAAACGTAGTGAACCATCCTTCTTCCGCACGAAAAGAACAGGCGCGCCCCAAGGCGAAGCGCTCGGTCTGATGTACCCTTTTTCCAGAAGTTCTCCCAACTGATTCTTCAATTCTTGCATTTCGGAAGGTGCCATCCCGTAAGGTGCTTTAGAAATCGGAGCCGCATATGGCTCTAAGTCCACGGTAAATTCTATCTCTCGATCTGGGGGTAATCCCGGGAGGTCATCCGGAAAAACATCAGGATACTCATTAACAACCGGAATCGAAGAGAGATCGACTTCGTTTCCTTCCATTTTCAAGGCATAACACCAATAGCCCGCACAACCTTTATTCAAAAGTTTTACGGCCTTCATGGCACTGATAAGTAACTTGGGTAGTCCCGACTTACGCCCCAAAAACGAGTACTCAGATCCGTCTTTAGTCATCATGGTAATAACCTTGGTACGGTAATTCATAATCGCTTGGTGATTATTAAGCCAATCCTCGCCGAGGATTACGTCCTCGCCTTCCATATCAACTACAATTAGATTCGATAACCATTCCATACCGGATATAACCACCGGAATATCTCTAATCTCCCGATTCCCCACAATCCTATCCCCGCTAGGTAGTTTCACGATAAAGGGATCGCAAGCAGTCAAACAAGTTATATTCAGACGGCATACACACTCCAAAGAAATAAAAGAATGTGTAGCACCCGTATCAAAAAGTACACCTGGATAAGATAAAATATGGATGGTACCTGAAGCCACAGCCACATCGGGTTCGTCTGTTCGATGCATCTCATAAACCCGTGGTTGCACCGAACCGACGCTAGAGTTCCCCCCTCCAGCGTTCTGACCCCGAACCCGGCCCCTGCCAAAATTCTGCTGAGGTTGACCAAAAGATTGTCGCTGATTAATACCTTGATCAAGGGGTGTTGGGGCAGAAGCTCGAGTGTCCAAAGTCTGGTTCGGATCGGAACAATAAACTGCTCTATGCCCCATCTGACCATACGTGTGACACTTTAATGGTGGAAAGTAGCATTCCGAACTAAAGTGGCCTGGACGACCACAATTATAGCAAGTCACTGTGCGATTTGAGGTACCCGGAGTGGGACGGTAACCCCTCTTCCCTTTATTAGAACGTGATGACTGTCCGGCAAAACGGTTAGTCGTCTGTGACTTCTGAAAGTTGCCACCCTTAGAGCCAGAAAAATTTCCCCCGACTTTTTGCTTCTACGGTTCTTCAACGGTATCATTGTCGGGGCTCAACATATCATGGGCTAAAGCTCTGTCCTGATACTCTTTCAGTGTGGTACAAGCAAATTCGGCCATGTACCGCCGTAAGTCCAAATTCATCCGCATATCAAAATAACGGATCTTATCACGCTCGTTACGCACTTGATCCTTCACATGGATCAATTGTTGGTTGTACTCCACGATCGCCTGTGAAACGGGAATTTCTTGTGGTTTAGCCTCGAAGAAGGCTCGGATTCGGCTCTCTCGTACCGGCCAAGGACAAAACTCGGCCTCCAAGAGCTCCTTAAATTCATCCCATGAGGCAATACGATCCTGTGGCTTGATGACCTTCCACCAAGTAGCGGCCTCCTTAGTGAGGAAATACTGAGCAATTGGTACTTTCCTCACCTCGGGGCAATCAACCGCCTCGAAAATCTTCTCTAATTCCGCTAGCCAGTCTTCCCGGCTAGCAGTGCGTGGCACCGCCAAGCGTGGAGGGTTCATATGGATTACATTACGAAGCAAGGCATCCGTGTTTGGGTTGGGTTATTCGATTGAAACGATTTGGGCTAAAATGGTCATCTGAGTAGCCAATTGTTGAAGTGCATTCGCCACTCCAACGTCTGCGTTGTTCCCTCGACCATCTGACTGGTCGTGCTGACTCTCGGTGTCGGGATGCACCGAGTTCGACAAACTAGGGTTGGTCGACCCCGCAACTGAACTGATGGAAACGGCCGCGCCACGACCCCTTTCTCGTCCACGGCCATGACCACGGCCACGGCCCCTACCAGCTGACATACTGAAGAACACACAAGGTACGTAAGCACAATTCAAACGCACGTCATTAAGGTGATCGATTCTCAAGAATATCCATAGAAGAAGCATAACGAATAAGGAAACATCAGAAGAGTAAGAGGTCTTACAAGTACCGGTCGCACTGTGATGATGGCAGAGTAGTGATACTATGGACAATTGACGACTCATTCGACCCAAAAGACCGACAGCCTAGGTATCCATAGACCTAAGCTCTGATACCATATTCTGTAACACCCCCAAGTTATTCAGGGTATATTACAGCGCCGTGAGCCCCGCCGTGGGACCCACAAGGCTAAATATACGCGAAACTGTAAACTTTCACCGAGAAGGTCTACATACAATAGAATGAAAACATTACAAAGGTATTCAAAAACAGAACCAATGTATTCACAGATATCACAATACGAATCAATACTTCGGCAAACAGAGGCCGGGAATCAAAGAAAATGGAAAACAATACTCGAGTATTCAATAACCAATCCAGTACAACAACACTGAAAGGAAAACTCATAACACAACTGGAAGAAAGACACAGTATCACACTTGCCCACCATCTTCATGCCGACCCGATACCTGCCTGTCCGACCTCCTGGAACCTGAAATACATGAAACGTATTTCCCCCATAAAGGGGTTAGCCGTCGAATAGCTAGTGCAAGTATATCAATATGAAACACAATACTCCTCGACAATAAAGTAAATGTAACCGTCAATTCATCAATTCAAGACTAGTATTCCGGAATAACTAAAATCTCATAAGACGTATGTGAATGCCGTAGAAACGGTTCGTTCATATCATACGCCGATACGTATGTGAATGCCGTAGAAACGGTTCGTTCATCTCATACGCCGATACATGTAGGAATGCCGTAAAAACGGTTCGTTCATTACATGCCAACAATACATACATGAATGCCGTAAAAACGGTTCGTTCATAATATGCCATCAATATAGCTATGAATGCCGTAAAAAACAGTTCGTTCATATCATACCATCAATATTTCTTACTTTCAAAGTCGAGAACGTACAATCATTAATGTATACTTGCCTTTGAGACATCGAGAAATCGAACGGAGGAAAGGTATGAGTTTGGTAGGTCCAAGAACGCGCTTCCGGCACCTAAACGATTCGCAAGGAATATGACAATTAATTATCCATACTCAAATTACACGAAGAGACTCCCGAAACTCGTCTACGATTCAAGAAAATATACGGGTGAACAACTAAAGGCTGGGAAATCGCCCAAACTCCCACAAGTCCGAAAACGGCACAATCCAACCCGTAAAATCGTAAGAAAACACTCATACAGTATAGATATATCAAAATCTCAAGGTTCTCAACCTTCAATCGGATAAAACGGACAAATCTACAAAAACCCCCAAAATCCAACACAAAATTCAAAGTGTTCTTAAATAATCTTTCAATAATCCGATGAATACTCAAACATGTCCATAATCACGCATATATCACTTCATACACCATGATTTTATCATCCAAAACGTCAATACCCACACAAAATCGAGAAGTCAAGATGTCGAAGAAATTACCTCTTGAATATCCAAGCTCTATGATCCAAGGAATACGCGTTAGATCGACTATCCGGGCTTCCCAACCGAATGAAAGTGGTAACAATCCAACACACAAGTGATAGATGTGAGAAAACTCCTCCCCTCAAACTCTCTCTCTCGCAGGTGGAAGAATAAAATGGTGAAGTGAGCTTCATCTCGCTCAAAAGCACAATTTATGCAGTTGAACGCATTGTGTGCCGCGGCTCAGCCCAGGTGTGCCACGGCACAGGCCTAAAAATTGCTCCCGTGGTTTTGGCGGTGTGCGCGGCTCATCAGTGTGCCGCGGCACCGGGTCTGATCGGTTTTGGCGAGGATGCAACACAAGTGTGCCGCGGCTCGGCTAGGTGTGCCGCGGCACTGCCGGCATGTCTTGCGGCACCGTCTGATCCGCTCGGCCAGGTTTAGGAAATGTGTGTGCCGCGGCGCACACTCCTTGTGCCGCGGCTCACACCCCCTTCGGGTCCTAAAATGATGAAAAATGACTCGGGAAGAGAATAAAATCAATAGGATTCAATGTCTGGGCAACAAAAACACAAAATAGAAGTACGGAAACCCCAAAACGGTGGTTCCAAGCAATGATTACAAGGGTTCGCCCAACAAATCACGATTCGAAGAACATGAAGAGGTTTGAAATGACATGACTTTCGACCGGGTATTACAAATTATACAAGCCCTTAAATTCTATACTCGGTCATAATTAAACAACTCACTAATTTAATCTTGTCTAAATCTTTGCAGAAAACGAAATTGAATCTCTCTAAAATGGCTAAAAACCCACTTGCAATACTACTTGAAAAGAATCTCCTAACTGGCCCAAACTTTGTTGACTGGTTGCGGAATCTGATGATTGTACTCAGTATGGAGTCTCTGGGATACGTCTTGGAGGCGGACATTCCACCGACTCCAATCCGGACTAGGGGTAATCAGGAAGACATTGACGTCAATGAAAAATGGGTCTAGGATGACGTGCTAGTCCGTGGCTTTATGATGGGCTCAATGACTAATGAGCTGCAGAGAGAGCACGAGAAAATGACTTCTGCTAGGCAGATTCTCGCACAGTTGACCGAATAGTAGGACTGCTAGATATGAGATATCGAAGCAGTTGTTCAGTGCTAGGATGAAAGAAGGGGGAAAAGTGGGAGACCACGTCCTCAAGATGATCTCTATGATTGAGAGGCTCGAGGTGCTCAACTTTAATATGGATTTATCCCTTCAAATTTATCTCATCCTTCAATCTCTCCCTGACTCTTTCATGCAGTTTGTAATGAATTTCAACTGTAATGAAATTACATGCACATTAGCTGGGCTAATGAATAAACTGGTGACGGCACAGTCTAATATGAAGACTAAACCGAGAGAGGCTGCTCTTGTGATTTCTTCTGGGCCTAGGAGGTCCAAGAACAAGAAGAAAAAGACCTACGAGCAGTACAAACCCAAGAAAGGGGTGCAAAAAGGAAAGGGCAAGGCCCGAAAGGTTCAAAAGGTAGGCGGTCCAAAACCTACGGAAAAATGCATTGAATGCGGTGAGCTAGGCCACTGGCGAAGGACTTGTTCCAAGATTAATGGCGCATCAGGTACGGAACTTTTTGTTTTTGAAACTAATTGTTCCGCTACTGTATATTCTGCTTCATGGATTCTGGATTCAGGTGCCACTTCTCACATTTGTACTATGAATCAGGATCTGGAACGAAGTAGAAAACTTGAAGCTGGGGAAATAATGATCACTGTTGGAAGCGGACAAAGTGTCGAGGCAACCGATATTGGATCAATCCTTCTGGGTTTAGAATCAGGTTTTATTTTGACATTAGATGAAGTACTTGTTTTTCCCAAGGGGCATAAAAACATTATATCCATTCCAGTCTTGGACCAAAAAGGATTTTGTTTCTTCATTGGAAATGGCAGTTGTAAAATTTATTTTCGAAATAAATTGGTTGGAACAACTACATTGTTGAATGTTTTATATCATCTGAACATGCAAAATAAAACAGCAGTGAACACTATAATTAGGAAACGTGGTAGGCAAGATACTAATCAAGCTCTTAAATGGCACCTTAGACTTGGTCATGTTGGTTAGACCAAGGTTCAGAAAATGGAGAAAGATGGACTTTTAAGTCCATTGGGTGTAGAACCCTATCCAACTTGTGAATCTTGCCTTAGAGGCAAAATGACTAAGTTTCCCTTCATAGGGACTTTTGAAAGGGCTGCCGATAAACTTGAATTGGTGCATACCGATGTTTGTGGTGCTTTAGAAGTAGCCCGAGATGGATATCAATATTTCATAACATTCACAGATGATCATACTAGGTATGGGATTGTGTACTTAATGAAACATAAATCCGAAGCCTTTGCTAAATTCAAAGAATTTAAGGCCCTAGTTGAAAAACAAACTGGATGTCATATCAAAGCACTTCGGTCGGACCGAGGTGGCGAATATACGAGCACTGAGTTTGATGAATTCCTTAAGGAACATGGAATAGTTTCACAATTCACGCCTCCAGGAACCCCACAGTTAAATGGTGTTTCAGAAAGGAGAAATCGGACTTTGTGTGACATGGTTCGCTCCATGTTAAATTACACTGATTTACCTATTTACCTGTGGGGGTATGCCTTACTAACCGCTGCCTATATCCTTAATAGCTGTCCTTCCAAATCTGTTCCTATCACTCCGCGTGAGATGTGGAAGGGTAAGAAACCAAGCCTTAATCATATAAGGATTTGGGGATGTCCAGCCTATGTCAAAAAGGCTAAGGTGGACAAACTAGAAGCGAGGTCCATAAAAGGACGTTTCATAGGATACCCAGAGGACTCGATGGGTTATCTATTCTACATGCCAGAAGACCATAGGGTCGTTGTGGCATTACAAGCGCACTTCCTTGAGGATGAATTCATTCAGGAAGGTGGCTCGGGTAGAAATATCTCTTTGGAAGAGCATAATGAAAGTTCTAAGGAGACATCTGATCAGGGATCAAGAACCGAACCTATTGTAACACAGCCTCCACTTCGAAGGTCTGATAGGGTATCTCACTTACCTGAGAGGTATGGCTATACACATGTTGAGGAACTGGGTCTCCACGACACACCTGATAGCAGTGAAAACGACCCTGTCACCTATGACCAAGCGATAGTGGATGTAGACTCCGATAAATGGCAAGAATCAATGAAGGCTGAGATAGACTCGATGCATACCAATCAGGTCTGGACTCTAGTAGATCTTCCAACTAGCATGAGGACTATTGGAAATAAATGGATCTATAAGAGAAAGACTAATGGGGATGGCAAGGTTGATGCCTATAAGGCCAGGCTTGTGGCAAAGGGTTATACCCAAAGGGAAGGAATCGATTATCATGATACCTTCTCGCCCGTAGCTATGATAAAGTCGATTCACATGATGCTTGCCATTGCTGCCTATTATGATTATGAAATATGGCAAATGGACGTCAAAACGGCTTTTCTAAATGGATACCTCGAGGAGGAAATCTATATGGAACAGCCTAAGGGTTTTGTGTCCAAAGCTAATATTCATAAAGTGTGTAAGCTGCAACGAGCCATTTATGGTCTGAAGCAAGCTTCTCGAAGTTAGAACCTTCGATTTGACGAAGCAGTTAAGGACTTTGACTTCGTACGAAATGAGGAGGAACCCTGTGTTTACAAAAAGGTCAGTGGGAGCAACATTGTGTCGTTAGTACTATATGTAGATGATATTCTACTTATAGGAAATAACATAGCAATGCTCAGCACTGTGAAAGCTTGGCTTTCTAAAACATTCTCCATGAAAGACTTGGGAGAAGCTTCCTATATTCCAGGGATCCGTCTTTACAGAGATAGACCACGAAGAATGATAGGACTTTCCCAAGCCCTCTATATAGATAAAATCTTGAGAAGATTCAAGATGGATGAATCTAAAAGAGGGTTCCTTCCCATGCGACATGGAATTCATCTCACCACGAAAATGTGTCCTCAAAGTGAGGAAGACAAGAGAGAGATGAGTAACGTACCCTATGCCTCGGCAGTGGGTAGCCTCATGCACGCTATGTTGTGTACGAGACCAGACTTACCCTACGCTGTGAGTATGGTAAGTCGATTTCAAGCAAACCCGGGAAGGGAACATTGGACTGCCATAAAGAACATTCTTAAGTACTTAAGAAGAACTAGAGATTTAGTTCTTACTTATGGTGGTGGAGAACTGAAGGTGATTGGATTCACCGATTCTGATTTTCAAGGAGACAATGACGACTCTAAGTCGACATCTGGGTATTTGTTTACTCTCAATGGAGCAGCAGTATCTTGGAGAAGCTCCAAGCAAACGGCTACTGCAGATTCCACCTGCCAAGCAGACTATCAAGCTGCCTCAGAGGCTAGCAAAGAAGCATTTTGGATGCAGAAGTTTATACAAGAACTTCAAGTGCTCCCTAATGCGGAGTAGCCTATATCACTATTCTGTGATAATGATGGAGTTGTCGCTCAAGCTAAGGAGTCGAGGGCTCACCACAACACCAAGCATATAGAGATAAAGTACCACATCGTTCGAGAGATGGTGGAAAAAGGATATGTTTCATTGCAAAGAGTAGACTCAGAAGACAATGTCTCTGACCCGCTGACTAAGCCATTATCTCAGGCTATCTTGGAAAGACATCTAAAGAACATGGGTATTGGATACCATGATATGTGGCATTGAGTGCAAGTGGGAGATTGTTAGGAATATGCCCTCGAATGCCACTCAGGGGATGAGAGAGTATGGGCATTGTACTTGTAATTATGGAATAATAAATAATAAAAAGGCAATTCGATTCATTCACTGTTTATTGTATTTCAATTGCATTCTTGACTTGGTAAACATTGAAATGAAGTCCATGTAAATAAATCGAACATTCCATTCTCGTTATGGGATAAGAGAAAATGCACTGGAAGTGTTTTAAGTTTATTTACGTAAATCGTTCGCAAGTCAATAAACTTAAATGGGCATTAAGTTTTAATAAGACTTGTATAACTAATGTTAGGACATGTGCATGTCTTGATAGCATAGTTATAAGTATATTGGTGGGACCAGTATACTCGAACACGACTCATACTCGATTCAGTCACACGGTATTCACTCTCGGAGAGTCGATGACGAATCGAAAGGTTGTGATAGTATAAGTGGACCTTTGCCTTGAGGGTTCAGTAGAAGATGTGCCTGTGACGTTTAGTTTGTTATTAGAGTAGTTAGACTCATTTGCTTAATTGCTGAGTCAACCTCGAAGTGCGGACTATACGGGCAGGTAGCAGTCTTTGTTGTACGCCAAGAAAGAATTCTATCTCCTGTTAGTGAGCAGGCGAATGTCCTATACGGTTAATGGCAAATAAGATCATAAGTCTTTGGCCAAAGCATTCTGATATAGTAGTATTAGATACACTATTGATCAGTTGGTCTTGATTTGCATTAACACATGTATAGAGTTTAGTCAACAGTAGGGTTTGACTTTACCGTGACCCGAAGACTTGACCGGGACATCTGATGAAGGGTCTATACATATATAGTATTCACGACATAATGGTTCTGGAATGATCCCTTCATTCGTTCTCAGTCGTGGTTTACAGTGCGGCCCGCTAGGCTGGCTAAGTGCTGCCCGCACTCATTGGTTCCTCCCAATGTCGGTTGAGACGGACCTACGGAGTCGCGCATTAGGAGCGTTGACGGATAAATGTGAATTTATTATCTCTCTATTAATATTAGATAATGGATATCTAATTATGATTTATTGGATAAATCAAATAGCGGTCTTATGAATTAAAATTAAGTTACCGGGTAATTAATTTAATTCATATATTATATTTATTAGAGAAATATATTTATATTTGATATAATTAATTAATTGGATTAATTAATTTATATTAATACATTGATGATTAAACGGAGTGTATTTAACAGATTCGTTTGACGAATGTCCGGTACACGAGCCGAGTGATTCGGCTCGTTTCTAGGAAAATTCCTCCATGGGCCACCCCCCTGACATGGCTCATCACTTTTGCATGTTGTAGTGATTGTCTTGTCTTTGTAATAATGTATGGAGATTCTTTTCTCTCATAATTATTATTACATTATGAGTTGTTATTATAGAGATATAATATAACCAACTCACATGTTTAAAAAGAAGACTTCACATCATATTGTAGTGATTGAGAGCAGCTGCCGAGAGGTTCTTGTGTGAGAGAAAGAGAAAAAAAAAATTTCTTCAATTTTCATCTTAGAGGTGATATAAAAGTTAAGAAAAATTAGAGATATAAATTCCTACGATAACTTCCTAGCCGTGTTCTTGAAGAACGGAGTTACGTCGAATTTTTCCGGGCAACTTCCGATGCGTGTGAAGTGGAGACATCGTATTTTCGATGCTTGGAACGAAGGGATTTCGTATTCGGGACGGGATCGTAATCATCATCTACATTTTGCGAAGATTTATTTCAAAGGCTTCAAGGGTATGAACCTTTATCTTTGTATTTATTTTTTTCGTATATACGTTACTTGATCCATCCTGTTTGGGATTCATATTTATTTCCGCTGCGTATTTCGTTTTATTTTCGGAATCCCAACAGGCATACCTAAGAAGGGCAGAACTACCCAATAAAAGGCAAGAGAGAATGAAAATTATACGAACGGAAGCGAGGTTCTGTTATATTAACGATGAATTATACAAGAGATCCTACCTCGGTCCATACCTACGGTGCGTTTCGGAAGAAGAGCGGGGTATACTGGAAGAAATCCATGAAGGGTGTTGCAGTGATCATACCAAAGGAAGGGCGCTAATTAGCAAGACACTAAGAGCTGGTTTTTTCTGGCCGACCATGAGCAAGAAAGCGGTGGAGATGGTCAAGCGGTGCCAAAATTGTCAAATGCACGCACCCTTAATTCACATCCTAGCTGAAGATATGATTACCATGGGAGCACCCTGTCCTTTCGCTAAATGGGGAATCGATATCATGTGGCAGTTTACACCTGGCTCGGGAGGAAGGAAGTTTTTAGTAGTAGCCATAGACTACTTCAGAAAGTGGGTAGAGGCCGAGCCCGTGGCCACCATAACCGAGCAAAGAAGCATAAGTTTTCTGTTTAACAACATTTGCTGTAGGTGTAATATCCGCAATTTCGATTTTTCGATAATTTTCTTTTTTGGCGGAAGTCCGTTTTTACGACTTGCTCATGACCGTATCGTCATTCTGAAAATATTTAATTCTGCACTTTTTGTCATCCGAGTTCGTTTCGGTATCGTTTTGTTGAGATCCGTGTTCTTAAGTGGCTTTTCCGCACTTGAGTTCGATTCTTGCGAATCTCATCCGAAAATGTCGTTTAGAGTTTCTCGTAAGTTCATTTAATGTTATTATTCATGTTGTGAGCTTTGGATTGGTGTTTCGATTGTGTATCGTGCATTTCGGACGTTTTGGGCCATTTTCGTAATTTCCCAAAGTTTGGGGTAATTACTTTCCGTAGTCGAATTTCGAGCCTTCGGGTGGTCGGAATCGTGTATTCTCTTAACGCTTGGATTCGTCTTTGCGAGTACGTCGTAACCATATCTTCGATTCGTATTCAGGTTCGGGTTTCGGGGTCGTCGGGCCGTCGGAGTGGCCACGGCTGGAGCCGGGCCTGGCCGAGTTACGGCCGTAAGGTGCCGGTTACGGCCGTACGTGCTCGGCAGGCATGGGTAGCGAATGCGATTCTGGCCGTAAGGGCCGGAGATTCTGGCCGTCTGTCGGGCGGCTTCTGGCGAATGCGATTCTGGCCGTAAGTGCCAAGTTACGGCCGTAAGGCCCTGTCGATTCTGGCCGTAGCGATCATTTGTGGCCAGGTGGGTTTTGACGAATGCGATTACGGCCGTAAGGCCCTGCCGGATTCTGGCCGTAACTGTCGGCCATATATAGGCGATGGCCGGCCCAGACTTCATTTTTATCACATTTCTTCACCCAAAGTGCGGTGGCGGGGAAAATCGGGAAATGGAGTTTTTGGTCGATTCCACTTGATTTCTAAGCGTTTTTGAGGATCCTTATCGATTATATCAACATCAAATCATTGTTCTTCGTCGGATCGAGGTAATTTCTTGAAATCTCCTAAAATTTGATTTTTCGAGATTTCTTGTTGATTTTCATTGTTCGTCCGAATTTGATGAATCGGTTGATGATAGTAAACATTGTTAATCGTGTTCTATGGATTGTATATCCATATTTTCGGTTTGTTCAACCCGATTGATGATTCTTAGGCTCTTGAGGAACTTTGAACATTTAGTGTTCGATTAAATGCCTCAAAGAGTTTCTTTCGGTCGTTATGATGATTTCGATTGATATTGTGTTATTGAATGAATTGTATTTCATTCAAGGTGGTTCGAGTACTTGTGTTTATCGGAGGACGCCATTCGTTGTTCGTGGAAGGAATTCATCGCCTTCGGTTGAGGCAAGTTTTATACTTGTACTAGTCAATGAGATTAATGTTATCATATATGTGTATGAATGTGTTGTATCATTCCGAGACTTAGTCTCTTCATAAGTTCATTGATATTAGGGGATCGTTCGATACGATACTCTTCGGCAATTATGCCAAATATTTATTATCATTCATTAATGGCCAGTGAGGCATTGAGATATTCGTTGTTAATGTTATTATCGATCACCGGTTCGCGGTATCGATGTATCGGTTGTTGTTGTTAATATTGATGTCGATCTAAGACGTTGTTGTAATCATTGTTATTAATGTTGGCGTCCTGTCATTCATGTTGTATTGGCCGATTGAAGGCATTATCGTATTCGTTCTCATCTTCGTCGTCGGTAGCCGATTAAAGGTGCCGAGGCATTCATTGTATCATTGTTATCGATTAGCCGTTCTAAGGCAATCGAGGAGTTCAATAATTCATTGTATCATTGTTATCGATTAGCCGTCCTAAGGCAATCGAGGCGCTCAATCATTCGTTGTATCATTGTTATCGATCGGCCGTTTTAAGGCAATCGAGGTATTGAATCATCCGCTGCATCATTTTTATCGGTTGGCCATTCTAAGGCCATCGAGGTATTGAATTGGGGCTATCGGGGATAGTTCCCATCCGTTGTGTCGTTGTTATCGATTGACCATTCTAAGGTAATCGAGGTATTCAATTGGGACCGCCGAGGACGGTACCCATCCGTGAGTCATTGTTGTCGTGTTGGCCGACTCAAGACAGCACACTATCATTCTCGTGAATTCGGTAATCTTGGGATCGTTGCCGTTTGTGATTAATTATGTTTGGAGGCTAGTCTCGGCCATTGGACGGCCCTAGTTGTGATACGGCTTCGTGCCGTGGCTTCGGCCCTAATTGTGATACGGCTTCGTGCCGTGGCTTCCGCCCTAATTGTGATACGGCTTCGTGCCGTGGCTTCGGCCCTAATTGTGATACGGCTTCGTGCCGTGGCTTCGGCCCTAATTGTGATACGGCCGTGCGTGGCCCGGCCCTAATGGTGATACGGCCGTGCGTGGCTTCGCCCTGTCGATAACGACTTCGGTGTTTGGCTTCATGTAATTGTGATATTTGGCGACTTGGTGAGTGTCTTTCAGGCCTTTGTGATTGTCTTGGTAATTTCATTGGAGCCTTCGGGCATTGTGATTCATAATTAATTCAGTTCTGGTTTGGTTCATGTCGTGTAATTCATTGTGGTAGTCTGTGATTATGATTCGCCGTTGGGCACTTATGTTCTAACCTATTGAACAGGTATTAATAGTATGCCGTGGGCATAATATTTCACGAATGCTCGGTTCTTACCTTGGTTTGTGAGCATCTCGTATTATTATTATCATTGTACCGTTTCATTCTGCCTTTGGATGCATATCATGTTATATATGTATTTGATATTCATTATCTGGATGACTGACCCCGTGGGGGCGGAACATGTCTTCATGTTTTAGGTGTTTGCGAGGAGAGAGTTGAGACACAGGGGCATGATGATGGCGACGAGGCATTCGAGCGATACTAGTCCGAGTTGTTCATGTTGGTCAGTCAGTTGGAGTGTTCTTCAGTCTGTCAGTCTTTGTCATTATGTATTACCCGAGCAGATGCTCGTGGATGTTGTTGTATTTTATTTTTAGCCATGTAGGTGTAATATCCGACTGTAACTTTTCATTTTTACTTGTCGTTGTATTATTCGGATAATCTGATTTTCATGAATCGTTGCATTTAGTATTATGTTGAGGTATTATAGATTTGAATTTCATATTGTTGTTATTTCATTCCATATGTGATGATTCGAGGTTAATTAGAGAGTTACATTTTCGAATTTTTCTGTTGATGTAGCGTACGCTACACAGTACGATTAACGTACGCTAATCCTGTGCCTTAGCGTGCGTAAGGTTTCCTCCGTTGCGTACGCTAAGAGGGAATCTGGCATCAGTTGACTTCAGCACGTGAACTCCTTAGCCGTTAGCATGCATGTGATCAAGGTCTGAGCTGTCGTGTCGGTGAGAATCTACTTTTATTAGCGTGCGTAACCCATTTCTCATTAGCGTGCGCTAACGGACTGCGATAATTCAAGACAGTAGCCACTGTAAGCCGCTTATGTACGTAAATTCGACCGGATAGCGTACGTAAGTGCATTAGCGTACGCTAAACTGTCCCGATAGCGTGCGCTAAGTCTGCACAGTCTATTTATAGGACCAGCCTGTTTTTCATTTCTTCACAACCCCAAACCGAATTTCTCTCTTCACATATCATACCTCTGCACTACCAAAACGGTATCAAACTTCACCAACTTGCTTCTAAGCCTTAAATCTTGGAGTGGAGATCATTTCCTTGGAGACTAGGAGTTGTTCTTGAGCTTGGAGTATATTTTCTCATAGCATTGAAGTTGTTCTTCATTTCTGGAGGTAGGTGTACTTCCCTCTCTGCATTATTTTCTTATGTTGATGTTAATGACGAATTATACTTCACCTAGAGTTAGATTAATCAAGTAAAACATAGTTTTAATCCAACCTTTTTAACACTTTTGATGAATATGATAAATGAGGGTTTAGATTAGATGAGTTCTTGATGTCGTAGTGATGGTAATCATGTTTATAGTTATCATTACTCATCTTACTGGACGAATTTAACTCAGTAGAACATTGTTGGATCGGTTAGCTTCATCATAGCTGGATTTAATCAAGAACTTGATATCATAGAGTGTTTAAACACCATTTTAGGTATTTAATTACCTTGGGAAGAACTTGATAATGTTAAAGATAGGATTAGATGATCTTGTTCAGAAATCTTAGAAACTTTAAATCATTATGGTTCAGCTTCACAAGTCTTTGAAAAATGATAAGGAATCTTGATAACTACAACAATAAATTTTCATTAATCTAATATGTTGATAACTTAGAATGTGGTTCATCATCATGCTAAATAGATAGTGTTCTTAAGAAGATGATGCTGTTTATGAACAATATTGTCATGGTAGATTGAGTATCAAATTCATTATGACTATCCTTTTATAATAGTAGATGTTGTAGAACATGAGAATTTGATTTAAACCCATTTTATTGGCAAATTGAAGATGTTTTGTTCATAGAATAACAAGAGAATTAAAGGACACTTTTGGTATGGTAATCCGATTTTGGAAGATGAATTAGATGTATTGAAACCTTTCATTAATCGTTAAGGTATTCATTAGGGTGGAATGAATTATTCGAGTAGGTTACGGGTGTCGTTTCCTACGAATTGATATTAATATTATGTGAATATGTTATTGAATGAATTACGTTTCATTCAAGGTTGCTTGTTCGATTGAGTGTTTAACCGAGGATACCGTCCGTTTGATCATTTGGAGAAGGACTATCTTTCGCTTACGGATTTGAGGCAAGTTATCTTGCTTGGTTATAATAATGATTAGATTCTTGTGATGATTATATATTTCATGTGTATGAATTGTTCATGTAACGTTTGTCGTGATTTGACATTGTCCTTGATGTTATGGGATTGCATTCCCAAGTACGTCGTTTTGAATCGTTGATCTCGTTGGTCTTTATTTTCACTTTGGTGAGTTTTTCTTGATCCTTAATTGGATGTGTATTTCATTGAACTTCGTTTTCATGTTGTGTCGTGACATTTCCGGAATCATATCTGCGTGCTGATTGGATATTGTGTAGGATTTTTAGCCGGGCACTTGTATAGTCATACGTGGATGTTTCCGTATTGGACTGTGCACACGAGACGTAGTTCGCGAGGCTAATTAGGTACATTGTCACACGTATATTCTGGATTCTGTATACGGGGTGGACATGTACACGTACACATTTCCGGATCGGGCGTACTGTGATGTCCATCTTGAGCTATATTGTTAATCGTTCATAGTCCATGTATGATTGGATGTGTTCGATGTTTTGTGACTGATTGTTTCATACGCCCGAGGGGTATGATTAATAGTCGGAATGACTTTCTTGAGATCTATATATGTGAATTGTATAATGTCGGAAGAATTGATTATCATGTATATCTGACCCTGTGTTGGGCGAAATACTTGTATTGTATTTTAGGTCGAGGCAAAGGCAAGGCACGGGAAGAGCATGTCGACGGCGAAGGGTTCGAAGGATACTAGTTCGGGGGGCCCACGTCTTTGTTGTCCGGTTATATTAAACCGTGTTATGTTATTTCCTGCTTCATTTAAATTGTTATTTGGTTGTATTTGACATTTGAAGTATTTTCCATCCCCATATGGTTTATACTTGTTTTTCGGATCCTGTGTATTGTAAGGCCGTTGGCCATATTTTAATAAACTCCTAATCGGAGTAATAACTATTCATTGTGGTTCGGTATCACAAATAATATTTGTTTAATCTGTTTTGAATATCGCCTGGTGGGTCCCAGTGTGGGATTCACGGCACTGTAATAGCCGCCTTTTGGGGCGTTACAGAAGATGGTATCAGAGAGTTGTTTTCTTTTTTTTATGAGTCATTGAGAAATGAACTAGTATCAAGAGACCTTCGTGTCACGTGTGACCTGTGCAAGCGCCTGACCCTACGAGCCAAATACGGTATGTACTTTATGAGCCATGATTTAATTACTGGCATGATATTGATATCAGTATGGGTCTCCTTGTTGATCATGTTATTTCGAGGAATTGTGACAGGATTTAACCGATTGATAATCCGAGGTAAATACTGAATTGATTATACACTTGAAAATTGTTTGACTTGACACCGATATGATATTTGGTGCGACATTTGTGGTATCGATAACCGTTTTCCTTGAATATGTGATTCCTTGTTGCTATTAACTTAGCATGAATTTTAGTATCTTGAATTGTACTTATGATTATCACTATGATTGATTCTTTCAGTATGGAAAGAAACCTGAGAGGTCGTGGCAGAGGGGGACGAGGCCGCGGTAGGGGCCGAATCCCGATACCTCGAGCCAACAAACGCGCGAATGCGGATCAGAGTTCCGCAGATAGTGGTTCACCTTCTAGGGAACAATCGCACCACAGTGGGCGCGGGGATGCGCGTGTCGATCCTTACGTCGTAATGCAGGGCATGATGACACAGATGACCCAGATGGGTCAACTAATGGATGCTATACAGAGGGCCGCTACTGGACAGCAACAGGGGGCTCATCCTCCTCCTGTGATTGGCGGACCCGTGAGTCGGATTATCAGCGACATCTCTCGCCAGCGACCACTGACTTTTGAAGGCTCCTCTGAGCCTGCTGATATTGTGCATTGGATCGAGCATTTTGAGAAACTTTTTCAGATGGTAGACTGCCCGGAAGAGAATCGCGTTTCGGTAGCCGCGTATTACCTTGGCAAAGGCGCTCACACATGGTGGCTTTCAGTAAGGCCAGCTGATGGTGTTTACACTTGGGATGAATTTAAAAACCTCATGGTTTTTATCTGTTGCTGAGGCCAAACTGTCGGAACTATTGAACCCCGACCCGTCTGAAGACGATGATGTATTATCTGTTGCTGAGAAATTCCAGGCACTCCTTCCTTTCGCCACGACAATTATCCGAACAGAGGCCGATAAGATCAAATACTTTCTCAAGAGGCTTAAACCCCGAATGAGAATGCAGCTGTTGAATCACCACTGTACTACCTTACCAGAGTTCATCGAGAAGGCTCTGGAGTACGAACTCACCGCGAAGGAGATTTCCAAGAAACAACCACAGTCCAACAACAAAAGGTCCAAGAACTAGAACCAGACTGAGAGTAACCGGGGGACATTCAGGAAGCCCCAGTCATTGCCAAACCCCTCTGATCGACCACCCATGGCGTCGAAGCCAGCTGGATCGCACTCTCGAGCGGTCCCCTCATCTGTTGTGTGCTATAACTGCGGAGACCAGGGGCATTTCAGCTCCAAATGCCCGAAGCCTGCCGTCAGATGCCATACTTGTGGCAAGATTGGTCACCGTGCTCGTTTTTGCAGGGGTGGGCCCGGACATGATCCAGTAGCCTCTCATGCTCCAGTTCAATCCTCTGTCCAGAACCGGACGCCTCTGTCCGCTTCCTATCAGACCACCGGGGCGAATAGGGGAATGGGCCGTGGGAATCAAAGTGGTACACCTGGTGCCGGAACTGCGAAACCCAGGATTTACGAGATGAAGAGAGCTGATGATCCCGAGGCCAGCATGATTTCAGGTATACTCGAGATCCACTCCCAGCCTGTGTGTGTTCTTTTTGATACCGGTGCTTCACACTCCTTTATATCTTCTTCTTGTTTAAGTCGTTTGCCTCTAGATCATGTTATCAATTGTGAGCCCTACGTGATTGGTCTACCTGATGGTAGAAGAATTATTGGGAGTCGTGAAGTCCAGGACTATCCGATTCGTTTGAACGACCGTGAGTGGTTGTCAAATCTGATTGTAGTCGATCTACCTAAGGCTGATATAATCTTGGGTATCGATTGGATGGATCGTCATGATGCAATACTCAGTGTCCGCAAGCGGATGGTTACCGTCACTTCTGATGATGGATTCGAGTGTATTTTTCGAGGTGATAATCTCAGTCGTTCTGGGAGAGTCATCAGCGCTATGAAAGCAGTGAAACTGCTTAATCAAGGGTGTATTGGTTATTGGTGCTACATGACCAAAACAGCTGATCGACCAGTTGAATTGGCCGACATACGGTAGTCCGAGACTACCCAGATGTATTTCCAAACGAGTTGCCAGGCTTACCTCCTCATCGTGACGTGGAGTTTATTATTAAGTTAGAACTAGGTACGTCCCCGCTCTCAAAAGCACCATACCGTATGGCTCCGACTGAGATGCAAGAATTGAAGAACCAGCTTGAGGAGTTATCTGACAAAGGCTATATTCGACCTAGTGCGTCCCCTTGGGGAGCACCAGTGTTATTCGTACGGAAGAAAGATGGATCTCTACGCTTATGTATTGATTACCGTGAGCTGAACAGGGTAACCATCAAGAACAAGTATCCCTTGCCTCGTATTGATGATTTATTGGACCAACTTCAGGGAGCCGCCGTGTTTTCTAAGATCGACTTGAGATCTGGTTATCATCAGTTGAGGATTCGAGAGTCTGACATTTCGAAGACAGCATTCCGTACTCGTTATGGGCATTATGAGTTCGTGGTGATGCCATTTGGACTGACTAATGCACCGGCAGTATTCATGGAGTTGATGAATCGAGTTTTTATTAACTATCTGGATCGCTTTGTAGTCGTTTTCATTGACGACATTCTGATTTACTCTCGCGACCACGAGGAGCACGAGCGTCACCTCCGCCAAGTCCTCGATACATTGAGGCGGGAACAACTTTATGGGAAATTTTCTAAGTGTGAATTCTGGATGCCTGAGGTTGTCTTTCTCGGACATGTGATATCAGCCGAAGGGGTGAGAGTGGACCCACAAAAGACGGAAGCCATTCGAGATTGGCTACCACCGAAGAACGTGAAAGAAGTTCATAGTTTCCTCGGCCTAGCAGGTTACTACCGGCGATTCGTAGAAGGATTCTCTAAAATTGCGCAACCAATGACTAACTTACTGCGAAAGGACATAAAGTATTTGTGGTCAGAATCATGTCAGCAAAGTTTTGAAGAGCTCAAGAGTCGATTGATTTTGGCACCTGTTTTGGTCTTACCAAAAGGAACGGAAGGATTTGTGGTGTATAGTGACGTGTCGAGACAGGGTCTGGGATGTGTATTAATGCAGGAAGGGAAAGTGATTGCCTATGCATCGAGACAATTGCGACCCTATGAAGTTAACTATCCGACCCATGACTTGGAGTTAGCATCCGTGGTGTTTGCTTTGAAAATCTGGCGTCACTATCTTTATGGAGTTACCTGCCAGATCTTTACAGACCACAAGAGCCTAAAGTACATTTTTACTCAGAAGGAGTTGAACATGAGGCAGAGAAGGTGGCTAGAATTAATCAAGGACTATGATATCGAGATCCTTTATCATCCGGGTAAAGCAAATGTGGTTGCCGACGCATTGAGCCGTAAAACCGTGCAGGAGCAGATGCTGAGCCGTTTGACAGCACAGAGAGAGTTGCAATTGGACCTTATGAGGCCAGAAATTGAAGTTTGGTTACAGCGTATTCAGGGACAACTTTGCGGACCCATTCTTATCTCGAGTTCGGGATGAAGTAACCCAGGGGAAAGCCCCTGGATTCATGATCCACGAGGATGGATTGATACGTTTTAGAAATCGAGTTTGTGTACCCGCTGACGAAGAATTGAGGAACTCTATCATGAGGGAAGCCCATGCTACCCCGTACTCTATTCACCCGGGCTCTAGCAAGATGTATAAGGATTTGAAGCAGAATTATTGGTGGGGGAATATGAAGCATGAGGTTGCCGAATTCGTTTCGAGGTGTTTGACCACCGCCAGGTTAAGATTGAGCACCAGCGACCCGCAGGAATGCTGAAACCGCTCCCGATTCCTGAGTGGAAATGGGAGGACATATCTATGGATTTTATCACTAGCTTGCCGACGAGTCGTCGAGGAATGAATACGATTTGGGTGATTGTGGACCGTCTGACCAAATCAGCCCACTTCTTGGAGATTAAGGACACGTGGGCCCCGAGAGATTGGCCCAGCTGTTTATTAAGGAAATTGTGAGACTACACGGTACCCCCAAGAGCATTGTATCAGACCGTGACGGGCGATTTGTGTCACACTTCTGGAAGGAAGTTCATCGTGCGATGGGCACGCAGTTGAATTTCAGTACGGATTTTCATCCACAGACCGATGGTCAGTCGGAGAGAACCATCCAGACTCTAGAGGATATGTTGAGAGCATGTGCTCTTGATTGGAAGAACGATTGGGAAGCCCAACTGCCTTTGGTGGAATTCACTTATAATAATAGTTGGCACGCTTCGATTCAGATGGCACCGTATGAGGCATTGTATGGCCGTCGCTGTAGGTCCCCTTTGTGTTGGGACGAACTGTCAGAATCTCTGGGTACGGAACCCGATATGTTGTTAGCCGCCCGTGAGAAGATCACTTTGATTAGGAGTCAGTTGTTAACAGCTCAAAGTCGACAGAAGTCTTATGCTGACCACCGCCGACGACCGCTTGAGTTCGAGGTTGGTGACCATGTGTTAATGAAGGTGTCTCCTACCCGAGGTGTTTTTCGTTTCGGGAAGAGGGGCAAGCTGAGCCCGAGGTACATTGGGCCATTTGAGGTTTTGGAGCGTGTAGGTGATCTGGCCTATCGACTAGCTTTACCGCCGACTTTGAGTAAGATTCACAATATGTTTCATGTCTCCCATTTGAGGAAATACGTTGCCGATCCGAGCCATGTACTTCAGTTCGAATATATTGAATTAGCAGAGGATCATTCGTACGAGGAGCGTCCTGTACGGATACTCGAGAGGAGGATCAAGCAGTTGCGGAACAAGACGATTCCCCTACTGAAGGTTCAGTGGTCACGACACGGAGTCGAGGAGGCTACGTGGGAGATCGAGGATAGTATGCGAGCGAGATACCCCGAGTTATTTACCCCTTAGTTTCGAGGACGAAACTCCTTTTAAGGGGGGAGTATGTAATATCCGACTGTAACTTTTCATTTTTACCTGTCGTTGTATTATTCGGATAATCTGATTTTCATGAATCGTTGCATTTAGTATTATGTTGAGGTATTATAGATTTGAATTTCATATTGTTGTTATTTCATTCCATATGTGATGATCCGAGTTTAATTAGAGAGTTACATTTTCGAATTTTTCTGTTGATGTAGCGTACGCTACACAGTACGATTAACGTACGCTAATCCTGTGCCTTAGCGTGCGTAAGGTTTCCTCCGTTGCGTACGCTAAGAGGGAATCTGGCATCAGTTGACTTCAGCACGTGAACTCCTTAGCCGTTAGCATGCATGTGATCAAGGTCTGAGCTGTCGTGTCGGTGAGAATCTACTTTTATTAGCGTGCGTAACCCATTTCTCATTAGCATGCGCTAACGGCCTGCGATAATTCAAGACAGTAGCCACTGTAAGCCGCTTACGTACGTAAATTCGACCAGATAGCGTACGTAAGTGCATTAGCGTACGCTAAACTGTCCCGATAGCGTATGCTAAGTCTGCACAGTCTATTTATAGGACCAGCCTGTTTTTCATTTCTTCACAACCCCAAACCGAATTTCTCTCTTCACATATCATACCTCTGCACTACCAAAACGGTATCAACCTTCACCAACTTGTTTCTATGCCTTAAATCTTGGAGTGGAGATCATTTCCTTGGAGACTAGGAGTTGTTCTTGAGCTTGGAGTATATTTTCTCATAGCATTGAAGTTGTTCTTCATTTCTGGAGGTAGGTGTACTTCCCTCTCTGCATTATTTTCTTATGTTGATGTTAATGACGAATTATACTTCACCTAGAGTTAGATTAATCAAGTAAAACATAGTTTTAATCCAACCTTTTTAACACTTTTGATGAATATGATAAATGAGGGTTTAGATTAGATGAGTTCTTGATGTTGTAATGATGGTAATCATGTTTATAGTTATCATTACTCATCTTACTGGACGAATTTAACTCAGTAGAACATTGTTGGATCGGTTAGCTTCATCATAGCTGGATTTAATCAAGAACTTGATATCATAGAGTGTTTAAACACCATTTTAGGTATTTAATTACCTTGGGAAGAACTTGATAATGTTAAAGATAGGATTAGATGATCTTGGTCAGACCTCTTAGAAACTTTAAATCATTATGGTTCAGCTTCACAAGTCTTTGAAGAATGATAAGGAATCTTGATAACTACAACAATAACTTTTCATTAATCTAATGTGTTGATAACTTAGAATGTGGTTCATCATCATGCTAAATAGATAGTGTTCTTAAGAAGATGATGTCATTATGAACAATATTGTCATGGTAGATTGAGTATCAAATTTATTATGACTATCCTTTTATAATAGTAGATGTTGTAGAACATGAGAATTTGATTTAAACCCATTTTATTGGCAAATTGAAGATGTTTTGTTCATAGAATAACAAGAGAATTAAAGGACACTTTTGGTATGGTAATCCGATTTTGGAAGATGAATTAGATGTATTGAAACCTTTCATTAATCGTTAAGGTATTCATTAGGGTGGAATGAATTATTCGAGTAGGTTGCAGGCGTCGCTTCCTACGAACTGATATTAATATTATGTGAATATGTTATTGAATGAATTACGTTTCATTCAAGGTTGCTTGTTCGATTGAGTGTTTAACCGAGGATACCGTCCGTTTGATCATTTGGAGAAGGACTATCTTTCGCTTACGGATTTTAGGCAAGTTATCTTGCTTGGTTATAATGATGATTAGATTCTTGTGATGATTATATATTTCATGTGTATGAATTGTTCATGTAACGTTTGTCGTGATTTGACATTGTCCTTGATGTTATGGGATTGCATTCCCAGCACGCTGCTTTGAATCGTTGATCTCGTTGGTCTTTATATTCACTTTGGTGAGTTTTTCTTGATCCTTAATTGGATGTGTATTTCATTGAACTTCGTTGTCATGTTGTGTCGTGACATTTCCGGAATTATATCTGCGTGCCGATTGGATATTGTGTAGGATTTTTAGCCGGGCACTTGTATAGTCATACGTGGATGTTTCTGTATTGGACTGTGCACACGAGACGTAGTTCGTGAGGCTAATTAGGTACATTGTCACACGTATATTCTGGATTCCCTATACGGGGTGGACATGTACACGGACACATTTCCGGATCGGGCGTACTGTGATGTCCATCTTGAGCTATATTGTTAATCGTTCATTGTCCATGTAAGATTGGATGTGTTCGATGTTTTGTGACTGATTGTTTCATACGCCCGAGGGGTATGATTAATAGTCGGAATGACTTTCTTGAGATCTATATATGTGAATTGTATAATGTCGGAAGAATTGATTATCATGTATATCTGACCCTGTGTTGGGCGAAATACTTGTATTGTATTTTAGGTCGAGGCAAAGGCAAGGCACGGGAAGAGCATGTCGATGGCGAAGGGTTCGAAGGATACTAGTTCGGGGGCCCCACGTCTTTGTTGTCCGGTTATGTTAAACCGTGTTATGTTACTTCCTGCTTCATTTAAATTGTTATTTGGTTGTATTTGACATTTGAAGTATTTTCCATCCCCATATGGTTTATACTTGTTTTTCGGATCCTTTGTATTGTAAGGCCGTTGGCCATATTTTAATAAACTCCTAATCGGAGTAATAACTATTCATTGTGGTTCGGTATCACAAATAATATTTGTTTAATCTGTTTTGAATATCGCCTGGTGGGTCCCAGTGTGGGATTCACGGCACTGTAATAGCCGCCTTTTGGGGCGTTACAGTAGGCCCATCGTTGTCGTTGAAATTCCTTATCGGAATATTGTGTCGGATATCATGGTAGGGACTATGATTTTCCCTTGTTATTTAATTTAATGTATTTTAGTCATGTTCGCCTGGTGGATCTCCTGGCGTGGGGTCCACGGCACTGTAATAACCCAATAGGATTTGGGGGTGTTACAGAAAATGGTATCAGAGAGTTTGGGTTGTGAGATACCCTGATATGTGAGTTATGTGGCTCTACCGATGCGGTAGTAGTGGGACTGTCAGGTTATGAGAATCTGGACAGTCGGGTTTTGTGAGTTGTAATATTAGTACGACTGCACGAGTCATTCATTCATTGAGTCGTCGTCAGTGAAGACTAGTATCGTGAGACCTCGAAGCTTCGTATGACCTGTGTAAGGACTCAATTCTCTTTATGTTCATACATTCATCATGTCATTAATTATTCATGCTTTGTTGAAACATATATGTGATATTATTGTCATGATTGATTCATGACTAATTGTTTTGGAGCACGTGTGACCTGTGTAAGTGCTAAGGATCAACTCATTCACCAGTTAATAATCCTCAATCATCATTTTGATCTTGTCGATCATGTTAGTTCATTCATCACTCAGTCAATATCATTCATCACTCAGTTAATTCGTTCATCACTCAGTCAATATCATTACTCAGATAATTCATTCATCACTCGGTTAATTCATTCATCACTCAGTCAATATAATTCATCACTCAGTTAATTCGTTCATCACTCAGTCAATATCATTACTCAGATAATTCATTCATCACTCGGTTAATTCATTCATCACTCAGTCAATATCATTCATCACTCAGTTAATTCGTTCATCACTCAGTCAATATCATTGCTCAGTTAATTCATTCATCACTCAGTCAATTCCTTCATCACTTAGTCAATCTCATTGTTAAGATTAATTCATTAATCACTCAGTCAATCTCATTGTTCAGTCAATTTATTTATCACTCAGTCGATCTCATTGCTCAGTTAATTCATTCATCACTCAGTCAATCTCATTGTTCAGTCAATTCATTCATCACTCAGTCAATCTCATTGTTCAGTCAATTCATTCATCACTCAGTTAATCTCATTGTTCAGTTAATTCATTCATTACTCAGTCAATATCATTCATCACTCAGTTAATTCATTCACCACTCAGTTAATTCATTCATCACTCAGTCAATATCATTACTCAGTTAATTCATTCATCACTTAGATAATTCATTCATCACTCAGTCAATTTCGTTACTCAGTTAATTCATTCATCACCCAGTTAATTCATTCATCACTCAGTTAATCTCATCGTTCAATTAATTCATTCATCACTCAGTCAATCTCATCGTTCAGTAATTCATTCATCACTCGCTTAATCTCATCGCTCGCTTAATTCATTCATCACTCGATCAATCTCATCGCTCGCTTAATTCATTCATCACTCGTTAATCTCATCGCTCAGCTTAATTCATTCATCACTCACCAATCTCATCGCTCGATTAATTCATTCATCACCCGATCAATCTCATCGCTCGCTAATTCATTCATCACTCACCAATCTCATTGTTCGGCTTAATTCATTCGCCACTCGCCAATCTCATTGCTCGCTTAATTCGCTCATCACTCACCAATCTCATTGTTTAGTTAATTCATTAATCATCCAAATCCATCTCACGGTTCGATTGTTGATCTTGTGGATCGAATTTTCAACCTTGTTAACTTGTTCAAGGTAATCATTTCATGAATTTCATCATATAATCATGTTACATCACTTGATCTTTCATGCGATCTTATCATATTCCGGCGTCATGTCGACGATCATTTCATTACATTATTAATGCATTCATTGTGTTAGAGCGTGTATGCTCATTGTTATCATTCCGTCTCATAATCATAATGCGATCTTCATACGAGATCTGTAATTATCACGTGACTTTCCTGCCTCGGTATGGAAAGAGCCGCCGAGGAACATCGGACTCCGACGTCCAAGAGATCGTTTTCTAGTCGTCTTCGTGCTAGGAGAGCATCTTCATCTCGGACGACGAGTTCGACTGTTGTTGCTTTAACTGTGATACAATAGGACATTCATCACCGGTTTTGAGCAAGTTAATTCTTGTTCGGTAATAGGATAATCACTCATTTCATTTGTCGTTCATTCATTCATATAAGTCATTCATCATATATCAATCACATTGAGACTTATAATTATCAAACTCATCATTCAATTCACGGGGGACTATGGTTCCAATCATTTCATTTGAGCTGTCACTCATTACGTTATCATTTCACACCGGTGAGTCATTCTTGATCCTTGTTGGATTTCGATTCATTATCATTCATTGTGATCATTCTTGTTCGTGTGTATCTCATCGATTTTTCCTGGCGGGATATTGCTTCTCCCTACTTGTTTTAAGTTTCGGGACGAAACTTCTTTTAAGGGGGGTAGTATGTAATATCCGCAATTTCGATTTTTCTATAATTTTCTTTTTTGGCGGAAGTCCGTTTTTACGACTCGCTCATAACCGTATCGTCATTCTGAGAATATTTAATTCTGCACTTTTTGTCATCCGAGTTGTTCTTGAGCTTGGAGTATATTTTCTCATAGCATTGAAGTTGTTCTTCATTTCTGGAGGTAGGTGTACTTCCCTCTCTGCATTATTTTCTTATGTTGATGTTAATGACGAATTATACTTCACCTAGAGTTAGATTAATCAAGTAAAACATAGTTTTAATCCAACCTTTTTAACACTTTTGATGAATATGATAAATGAGGGTTTAGATTAGATGAGTTCTTGATGTTGTAATGATGGTAATCATGTTTATAGTTATCATTACTCATCTTACTGGACGAATTTAACTCAGTAGAACATTGTTGGATCGGTTAGCTTCATCATAGCTGGATTTAATCAAGAACTTGATATCATAGAGTGTTTAAACACCATTTTAGGTATTTAATTACCTTGGGAAGAACTTGATAATGTTAAAGATAGGATTAGATGATCTTGTTCAGAAATCTTAGAAACTTTAAATCATTATGGTTCAGCTTCACAAGTCTTTGAAGAATGATAAGGAATCTTGATAACTACAACAATAACTTTTCATTAATCTAATGTGTTGATAACTTAGAATGTGGTTCATCATCATGCTAAATAGATAGTGTTCTTAAGAAGATGATGTTGTTTATGAACAATATTGTCATGGTAGATTGAGTATCAAATTTATTATGACTATCCTTTTATAATAGTAGATGTTGTAGAACATGGGAATTTGATTTAAACCCATTTTATTGGCAAATTGAAGATGTTTTGTTCATAGAATAACAAGAGAATTAAAGGACACTTTTGGTATGGTAATCCGATTTTGGAAGATGAATTAGATGTATTGAAACCTTTCATTAATCGTTAAGGTATTCATTAGGGTGGAATGAATTATTCGAGTAGGTTGCAGGCGTCGCTTCCTACGAACTGATATTAATATTATGTGAATATGTTATTGAATGAATTACGTTTCATTCAAGGTTGCTTGTTCGATTGAGTGTTTAACCGAGGATACCGTCCGTTTGATCATTTGGAGAAGGACTATCTTTCGCTTACGGATTTTAGGCAAGTTATCTTGCTTGGTTATAATGATGATTAGATTCTTGTGATGATTATATATTTCATGTGTATGAATTGTTCATGTAACGTTTGTCGTGATTTGACATTGTCCTTGATGTTATGGGATTGCATTCCCAAGTACGTCGTTTTGAATCGTTGATCTCGTTGGTCTTTATTTTCACTTTGGTGAGTTTTTCTTGATCCTTAATTGGATGTGTATTTCATTGAACTTCGTTGTCATGTTGTGTCGTGACATTTCCGGAATTATATCTGCGTGCCGATTGGATATTGTGTAGGATTTTTAGCCGGGCACTTGTATAGTCATACGTGGATGTTTCTGTATTGAACTGTGCACACGAGACGTAGTTCGTGAGGCTAATTAGGTACATTGTCGCACGTATATTCTGGATTCCCTATACGGGGTGGACATGTACACGGACACATTTCCGGATCGGGCGTACTGTGATGTCCATCTTGAGCTATATTGTTAATCGTTCATTGTCCATGTAAGATTGGATGTGTTCGATGTTTTGTGACTGATTGTTTCATACGCCCGAGGGGTATGATTAATAGTCGGAATGACTTTCTTGAGATCTATATATGTGAATTGTATAATGTCGGAAGAATTGATTATCATGTATATCTGACCCTGTGTTGGGCGAAATACTTGTATTGTATTTTAGGTCGAGGCAAAGGCAAGGCACGGGAAGAGCATGTCGATGGCGAAGGGTTCGAAGGATACTAGTTCGGGGGGCCCACGTCTTTGTTGTCCGGTTATGTTAAACCGTGTTATGTTATTTCCTGCTTCATTTAAATTGTTATTTGGTTGTATTTGACATTTGAAGTATTTTCCATCCCCATATGGTTTATACTTGTTTTTCGGATCCTTTGTATTGTAAGGCCGTTGGCCATATTTTAATAAACTCCTAATCGGAGTAATAACTATTCATTGTGGTTCGGTATCACAAATAATATTTGTTTAATCTGTTTTGAATATCGCCTGGTGGGTCCCAGTGTGGGATTCACGGCACTGTAATAGCCGCCTTTTGGGGCGTTACAGTAGGCCCATCGTTGTCGTTGAAATTCCTTATCGGAATATTGTGTCGGATATCATGGTAGGGACTATGATTTTCCCTTGTTATTTAATTTAATGTATTTTAGTCATGTTCGCCTGGTGGATCTCCTGGCGTGGGGTCCACGGCACTGTAATAACCCAATAGGATTTGGGGGTGTTACAGAAAATGGTATCAGAGAGTTTGGGTTGTGAGATACCCTGATATGTGAGTTATGTGGCTCTACCGATGCGGTAGTAGTGGGACTGTCAGGTTATGAGAATCTGGACAGTCGGGTTTTGTGAGTTGTAATATTAGTACGACTGCACGAGTCATTCATTCATTGAGTCGTCGTCAGTGAAGACTAGTATCGTGAGACCTCGAAGCTTCGTATGACCTGTGTAAGGACTCAATTCTCTTTATGTTCATACATTCATCATGTCATTAATTATTCATGCTTTGTTGAAACATATATGTGATATTATTGTCATGATTGATTCATGACTAATTGTTTTGGAGCACGTGTGACCTGTGTAAGTGCTAAGGATCAACTCATTCACCAGTTAATAATCCTCAATCATCATTTTGATCTTGTCGATCATGTTAGTTCATTCATCACTCAGTCAATATCATTCATCACTCAGTTAATTCGTTCATCACTCAGTCAATATCATTACTCAGATAATTCATTCATCACTCGGTTAATTCATTCATCACTCAGTCAATATAATTCATCACTCAGTTAATTCGTTCATCACTCAGTCAATATCATTACTCGGATAATTCATTCATCACTCGGTTAATTCATTCATCACTCGATCAATATCATTCATCACTCGCTAATCTGCTCATCACTCACCAATATCATTGCTCAGTTAATTCATTCATCACTCACCAATTCCTTCATCACTTAGTCAATCTCATTGTTAAGATTAATTCATTAATCACTCACCAATCTCATTGTTCATCAATTTATTTATCACTCGATCGATCTCATTGCTCGCTTAATTCATTCATCACTCACCAATCTCATTGTTCACCAATTCATTCATCACTCAGTCAATCTCATTGTTCAGTCAATTCATTCATCACTCAGTTAATCTCATTGTTCAGTTAATTCATTCATCACTCAGTCAATATCATTCATCACTCAGTTAATTCATTCACCACTCAGTTAATTCATTCATCACTCATTCAATATCATTACTCAGTTAATTCATTCATCACTTAGATAATTCATTCATCACTCAGTCAATTTTGTTACTCAGTTAATTCATTCATCACCCAGTTAATTCATTCATCACTCAGTTAATCTCATCGTTCAATTAATTCATTCATCACTCAGTCAATCTCATCGTTCAGTAATTCATTCATCACTCAGTTAATCTCATCGTTCAGTTAATTCATTCATCACTCAGTCAATCTCATCGTTCAGTTAATTCATTCATCACTCAGTTAATCTCATCGTTCAGTTAATTCATTCATCACTCAGTCAATCTCATCGTTCAGTTAATTCATTCATCACCCAGTCAATCTCATCGTTCAGTTAATTCATTCATCACTCAGTCAATCTCATTGTTCAGTTAATTCATTCGCCACTCAGTCAATCTCATTGCTCAGTTAATTCGTTCATCACTCAGTCAATCTCATTGTTTAGTTAATTCATTAATCATCCAGTCCATCTCACGGTTCAGTTGTTGATCTTGTGGATCGAATTTTCAACCTTGTTAACTTGTTCAAGGTAATCATTTCAGGAATTTCATCAGATAATCATGTTACCTCACTTGATCTTTCATGCGATCTTATCATATTCCGGCGTCATGTCGACGATCATTTCATTACATTATTAATGCATTCATTGTGTTAGAGCGTGTATGCTCATTGTTATCATTCCGTCTCATAATCATAATGCGATCTTCATACGAGATCTGTAATTATCACGTGACTTTCCTGCCTCGGTATGGAAAGAGCTGTCAGAGGAACATCGGACTCCGACGTCCAAGAGATCGTTTTCTAGTCGTCTTCGTGCTAGGAGAGCATCTTCATCTCGGACGACGAGTTCGACTGTTGTTGCTTTAACTGTGATACAATAGGACATTCATCACCGGTTTTGAGCAAGTTAATTCTTGTTCGGTAATAGGATAATCACTCATTTCATTTGTCGTTCATTCATTCATATAAGTCATTCATCATATATCAATCACATTGAGACTTATAATTATCAAACTAATCATTCAATGCACGGGGGACTATGGTTCCAATCATTTCATTTGAGCTGTCACTCATTACGTTATCATTTCACACCGGTGAGTCATTCTTGATCCTTGTTGGATTTCGATTCATTATCATTCATTGTGATCATTCTTGTTCGTGTGTATCTCATCGATTTTTCCTGGCGGGATATTGCTTCTCCCTACTTGTTTTAAGTTTCGGGACGAAACTTCTTTTAAGGGGGGTAGTATGTAATATCCGCAATTTCGATTTTTCGATAATTTTCTTTTTTGGCGGAAGTCCGTTTTTACGACTCGCTCATAACCGTATCGTCATTCTGAGAATATTTAATTCTGCACTTTTTGTCATCCGAGTTCGTTTTGGTATCGTTTTGTTGAGATCCGTGTTCTTAAGCGGCTTTTCCGCACTTGAGTTCGATTCTTGCGAATCTCGTCCGAAACTGTCGTTTCGAGTTTCTCGTAAGTTCATTGAATTTTATTATTCATGTTGTGAGCTTTGTATTGGTGTTTCGATCGTGTATCGTGCATTTCGGACGTTTTGGGCCATTTTCGTAATTTCCCAAAGTTTGGGGTAATTACTTTCCGTAGTCGAATTTCGAGCCTTCGGGTGGTCGGAATCGTGTATTCTCTTAACGCTTGGATTCGTCTTTGCGAGTACGTCGTAACCATATCTTCGATTCGTATTCGGGTTTCGGGTCGTCGGGCCGTCGGAGTGGCCACGGCCGGGCGACTGGCCGAGTTACGGCCGTAAGGTGCCGATTACGGCCAGACGTGCTCGGCGAGCATGGCACAGCGAATGCCGGTTACGGCCGTAAGGGCCGAGAGTTACGGCCAGACGGTGCGTGCGGCTTCTTGACGAATGTCGGTTACGGCCGTAAGGACTGGCCGGTACGGCCGTAAGTGCCGAGTTACGGCCGTAAGGCCCTATCGGTACTGGCCGAAGCGATCGGGCGCCGGGCGGGTTTTGACGAATGCCGTTACGGCCGTAAGGCCTCGCTGTTACTGGCCAGAACTGTCGGCCATATATAGGCAAAGTGACTGCCCAGACTTCATTTTTATCACATTTCTTCACCAAAAGTGGCGACGGGGAAAATCGGGAAATGGAGTTTTTGGTCGATTCCACTCGATTTCTAAGCGTTTTTGAGGATCCTTATCGATTATATCAACATCAAATCATTGTTCTTCGTCGGATCGAGGTAATTTCTTGAAATATCCTAAAATTTGATTTTTCGAGATTTCTTGTTGATTTTCATTGTTCGTCCGAATTTGATGAATCGGTTGATGTTAGTAAACATTGTTAATCGTGTTCTATGGATTGTTTATCCATATTTTCGATTCCTTCAACTCGATTGATGATTCTTAGGCTCTTGAGGAACTTTGAACATTTAGTGTTCGATTAAATGCCTCAAAGAGTTTCTTTCGGTCGTTATGATGATTTCGATTGATATTGTGTTATTGAATGAATTGTATTTCATTCAAGGTGGTTCGAGTACTTGTGTTTATCGGAGGACGCCGTTCGTTGTTCGTGGAAGGAATTCATCGCCTTCGGTTGAGGCAAGATTTATACTTGTACTAGTCAATGAGATTAATGTTATCATATATGTGTATGAATGTGTTGTATCATTCCGAGACTTAGTCTCTTCATAAGTTCATTGATATTAGGGGATCGTTCGATACGATACTCTTCGGCAATTATGCCAAATGTTTATTATCATTCATTAATGGCCAGTGAGGCATTGAGATATTCGTTGTTAATGTTATTATCGATCACCGGTTCGCGGTATCGATGTATCGGTTGTTGTTAATATTGATGTCGATCTAAGACGTTGTTGTAATCATTGTTATTAATGTTGGCGTCCTGTCATTCATGTTGTATTGGCCGATTGAAGGCATTATCGTATTCGTTCTCATCTTCGTCGTCGGTAGCCGATTAAAGGTGCCGAGGCATTCATTGTATCATTGTTATCGATTATCCGTTCTAAGGCAATCGAGGAGTTCAATAATTCATTGTATCATTGTTATCGATTAGCCGTCCTAAGGCAATCGAGGCGCTCAATCATTCGTTGTATCATTGTTATCGATCGGCCGTTTTAAGGCAATCGAGGTATTGAATCATCCGCTGCATCATTGTTATCGGTTGGCCATTCTAAGGCCATCGAGGTATTGAATTGGGGCTATCGGGGATAGTTCCCATCCGTTGTGTCGTTGTTATCGATTGACCATTCTAAGGTAATCGAGGTATTGAATTGGGACCGCCGAGGACGGTACCCATCCGTGAGTCATTGTTGTCGTGTTAGCCGACTCAAGGCAGCACACTATCATTCTCATGAATTCGGTAATCTTGGGATCGTTGCCGTTTGTGATTAATTATGTTTGGAGGCTAGTCTCGGCCATTGGACGGCCCTAATTGTGATACGGCTTCGTGCCGTGGCTTCGGCCCTAATTGTGATACGGCTTCGTGCCGTTGCTTCGGCCCTAGTTGTGATACGGCTTCGTGCCGTGGCTTCGGCCCTAATTGTGATACGGCTTCGTGCCGTGGCTTCGGCCCTAATTGTGATACGGCTTCGTGCCGTGGCTTCGGCCCTAATCGATAACAGCTTCGGGCTGTTTTGGCTTCATGTGATTGTGATCTTTGACAGCTTCGGCTGAGTGTCTTTCAGGCCTTTGTGATTGTCTTGGTAATTTCATTGGAGCCTTCGGGCATTGTGATTCATAATTAATTCAGTTCTGGTTTGGTTCATGTCGTGTAATTCATTGTGGTAGTCTGTGATTATGATTCGCCGTTGGGCACTTATGTTCTAACCTATTGAACAGGTATTAATAGTATGCCGTGGGCATAATATTTCACGAATGCTCGGTTCTTACCTTGGTTTGTGAGCATCTCGTATTATTATTATCATCAGACTGCTTCATTTCGCTTTGGATGCATATCATGTTATATATGCATTTGATATTCATTATCTGGATGATCGACCGTGGGGCGGAACATGTTTTCATGTTTTAGGTGTTTGCGAGGAGAGAGTTGAGACACAGGGGCATGATGATGGCGACGAGGCATTCGAGCGATACTAGTCCGAGTTGTTCATGTTGGTCAGTCAGTTGGAGTGTTCTTCAGTCTGTCAGTCTTTGTCATTATGTATTACCCGAGCAGATGCTCGTGGATGTTGTTGTATTTTATTTTTGGCCATGTAGGCCCATCGTTGTCGTTGAAATTCCTTATCGGAATATTGTGTCGGATATCATGGTAGGGACTATGATTTTCCCTTGTTATTTAATTTAATGTATTTTAGTCATGTTCGCCTGGTGGATCTCCTGGCGTGGGGTCCATGGCACTGTAATAACCCAATAGGATTTGGGGCTGTTACAGTAGGTACGGAGCGCCCCAGATACTTATCTCAAACAATGGAACTCAATTCAATGGGAAAATAACCCAGTCCTGGTGCGAGGGGATGCACATCAATCAAAGGTTTGCTGTGGTTGTTCATCCGCCGACTAATGGACAAGTGGAGGTAACTAACAGAACAATCTTGCAAGGGATCAAAACCCGCTCAGACAAAGCTGGAGGAGGATGGGTGGATGAGCTTAGCTCGGTACTATGGACATACAGGACCACACCTAGATCGTCAATGGGGGAAACACCCTTCAGTATGGTCTACGGGTCCGAAGCCGTCATCCCGGCAGAAGTCAGAGAAATGTCCCATCGGGTTCGGTGGTTCAACGAGGAGGAAAACAAGGAAATAATGAAGGAGGTGTTGGACACCATAGAAGAAAGAAGAGAAGCGGCCGCAGCATGAACGGAAAGATACAAAAGCCTCACAAAAGCAGCTCACGACAAAAGAGTCGGGAAGAGACAGTTCCAAGTCGGTGATTTGGTGCTTAGGCGGGCTGATGCCCTCAGAAAAATAGGAAAACTGGAGCCGAACTGGGAGGGCCCTTACAAGGTAATCCGAATTTATGCAGGGGTAGCTTATGAGCTCGAGGATATGGAAGGGCACGCCATCAAAAGACCTTGGAACATATGCCACTTAAAAAAATATTTGTATGAATATGTGTGGAGAAAAGCTTGTGATGTTTTAATAAAAGTCTATTACAAAAAAAAATCTCTGAATGTGTTTATCGAGTAAAACTAGAAATGATATATGATCAGGTGAAATGCCTTCAGATCCGAGTAAGGGTGAACCGCCCTGTGACATCTGATTAGGTGAAATGCCTTCAGATCCGAGTAAGGGTGAACCGCCCTTTGACATCTGATCAGGTGAAATGCCTTCAGATCCGAGTAAGGGTGAACCGCCCTATGACATCTGATCAGGTGAAATGCCTTCAGATCTGAGTAAGGGTGAACCGCCCTATGACATCTGATCAGGTGAAATGCCTTCAGATCCGTTTAAGGGTGAATCACCCTTCAAATCTACGACTACGGGAAATACCCTCGATTTCAGGTGGAGGTAAACCACCCCTATATATAAATAGCCTCAGGCTTAGAGTACGAGCCGACCTATAAAAAAAAGAAGGGATCCTGTCCAGACTATATCCCACTTTAGAGAGTTGGAAATATCCGAGAACCTTAAACTCCCAGAATTTGTTTGAAATATCTGACCTGTACTAAAGGTCGGTGATAAGGTTAGGTTGAATCAACCTAAAACCACCAAACCATTACAACTTGTAAGATCGAAGTGGTCGGGTTATATTTAAGATGTTGCAAGATTTAAAATAATAAAAAGCATCTGAGCTATACTAGGAAAAGGTCGGGTTATATTTGGAAGTAGTCATATTGATTCAAACAGTTCAGATACATTGAGGTTACAATCGACGCCGAGCCATATTAACTTAAATTTGCAGAAACAAGCTATGTTTTCATAAACAAGTTACGTTAGCAAGGCATATCATTATCGTACAAATCCAAAATATATTCAACTCAAAAGACTTTTCATTAAAAATAGCTGTGCCAGTACAATGAACAAACAAAAAGAATAAATACATAAAACTAATAAAGACTAAGCTACAGGCCCGGAATATGGAGGAGGCGACGAAGGAGAGGCATCAAGGTCGGTCCCAGTCACCTCTGGATTAGGAGTGCTGGCCTTAACTGACGATTTAGGAGGGATAGAAGGCAGCTCCAAATCCAGGCCGGATTCCATTATAGACTCCCCAAGGGCGTCCTCCCACCAGGCTGCCTCAGGAGATTCGTCCACATCCTTAGACCAACCCGAAGGGATGGGAGCCCTGTCCAATGCAGCATCCCGGTCCAGCTCGCCCATAAAGCGCAAAGCAGCTAGTTGCTCGCGAGCGCGAGTTAGAGCAAAATCGAAATATTGCGTCGCGGCAGGAACCAGCTTGACCAGATAAGCGATAGAATTGTGATACCGGGATAGGAGGGTAGAACGGTAAGCCCCAGGAAAGAATAACCGATGTCACTGGTCAGAAATCGACGTCGGCCATCCATCACTCCATGCTCATAAGATGATCCCTCGGATCTAGCCTCGGATAGTTATGCTTCCAGCTGGGCGACCTTCTCTGATTCTGCTTTAGCCTGAGCTTCAAGTTGGGCGACCTTATCCAACTCCGCCTTAGCCTGGGCCTCGAGCTAGGCAATCTTCTAGGATTCGGCCTTAGCTTCCGATAACTGAGCCTCGAGCTGGCCCACATTCTCCAATTCAGCCTGAAACTGGCCTTCAAAAGTTTCAACTCTTGGTTCAGCTGAATGTTGGCCATCTGAGTCCGTTCCAAAACCGCCTCCCGCTCAGAGATTTTCTTAAGGGCAACATGTAAGCGATATTCCCTCTCCTGAAGCTGAACAGAGAGATCGGACTTAGCCTCCAGGGCGACCGCCAGATCGGCTGACATATGGGTAAGCTGGGAGGAGGACGAAGCGCCGATCTTATGATCTTCCGCGAAGGTCACAAAGGTGGCGCAGAACTGCGCAAAAAAAGAAGAAAGTCACATCAGGACGTCAAAGGGTAATAATAAACATAAAAGTAGTAAAGAAGGGGAGGAAGGCGAAAATAGGAATACCTTCCCAAAATACATCATCATGGCATCAAAACGAGGGCCCTCCGCGGCATCACGTAATGCCTGCTTATCCCTAGCTGGGATCATGGAGCTGAAATATGGAAGAAACTTCTCCCACTCCTTACAATGGAGAAAAGTCTCCATAGCCGGACCAGGGGGACCTGCAGTCTTTGGCCGCTTGGAAACAGGGGAGCTGGGGGAATGGGCCCTCTTGGTGACCTAAAGCTGCCGAGACGAGCTTGCAGGACTCCACCTAGTGGTCAAGGTAGGAGCCAGGTCGGAGGGGAGAGTTACCCCAGCTTTGGAGCGGGAGGAGAACTTCTGCTTAGTTTTTGATGAGCCCTCCGCCCTCTCTTTATGGGGATTTGTCGATTTGGGGACCTTCTCCTTCGTTGGTTCAGCTGGCTTGGAGGCATCAGACTGGCAGGTCCGCATGAATCGATCTACGAAAAGAAATACAAATGTTCAGTAAGATAGCCAAAAAACAAAATAACAAAGATTATACTATGGAAAAAGCCGTTAAAACCTACCAATATCAGGGATAGCTCGGTAAGGATTCGAGCTCAGCCCACAATGGAATAGAAGATCATGAAATTGCGTCAGCTGGAAAGCATTGTAAGGAATGGCATTCCATTCCCTAACTTTCTCGACCCACCCAGGTCGGATAGAACTGTGCCTGGGAATACGATCCTGGCTCGGAGTGGCTTGCGTCCATTCCGTGGGGAAACCCCAGGAGTCAGCCGAAGGGAGCTGAAGGAAAAAGAAACGCGACCTCCAGTCCTTCACATTGGAAGGGAGGTGGGTAAAGAAATGGGCATTGTTTCGGGAAGTTAAGTAAAAGGAGCCTTTAAAGCTCTTTAGCCCAAAACAAAAATAGAAAAAATCCAGGTCGGGTTCCTCGTGTCTATAATGACACAACACGAGAAAACCGACCATATAACGAAAAGAATTGGGAGAAAACTGGTTGAGGGGAAGATTGTATTTAACAGAGAGAGACAAGGAAGGGATGAAGAGGGAAGCGAAGACCACTGCTCATCTGATCCACGAACCAGGTAATATGACCTGGGGGAGGATGATCAGGGGTGTCACGAGCCTGGGGCGTGACAAATTTCCACCCCGGAGGAAGTCTAAGAAATTTTATAAAACTAGCCAGCGCGGTTGGACTAGTCCTAGATAGAAGATGATGAGGGAGAACTCGAGTAGCTCCTGCGACCGTTTGATATGGATCAGCTAAAAGGCCGATCATAGTTACTTCATCCATAGGAGGAGGGGAGGTGGGATCAATGATGATCAGAGGAATGCCGGAGGGAAGGCTAGAAGGGATGTCACCCAGCTCGGACCAATCTACATCACCTAGGGGTTCATCTCTAAGACAGAGGGAGGAGCCAGTAGCTCGCTCCGACCTACCCCCCGAGTCCCCATCAGAAGAGGATAAACCTTCTAAAAAAGAGTCCACGGCCTATTGGCCGGAAATATTTTGAGAATCCGAGGCAGACGACATAATAAAAGGAAGAAAAGGGAGGGAGGAGAAAGGAAAATATAGGTAATAAACAAAAAGAAAAAGTAAAGAGGTGTTTAGATAGACATACCCATGAGATTGGGTGGAAGAGCGCCGGAGAAAGATAGTGGAAGCACCACTGGAGGCAGGAAACCAAGGTCGCAGGTGTCGCCGGAAAACCCTCACACTAGTGTTTGGCAAAAAAAAAGAGCAGAAGTGGCTGAGGGTTAGAGGATCTCTATTTATAGGGAGGAAGGACGAAAACCAAGAAGATAACGGGCGATATGGAGCATCCGATGCCTCCTGTAAAAGAACGGCTTGGATCTGGTACCGCCTCATCCGACCTATAGCAGGTTGAGACCTGGACCTGGCCCTATATGCGATGGTTGAGAGAAAGGACCTCTGGGATGATCTTCTATCCGTTAGCAATAGCCAGATACCTTGGATGGTTGGGGGAGATTTCAACATTATCCTCCAACTGGACGAGAAAAAAGGAGGGGCTGCCCCAATCTAATCAGAAATGGAGGAGTTCAATGATGCTTTATTGAATTGCAACTTGACTGACGGTGGATTTGTGGGCTCCCCGTATACCTGGTATAGGGATGGAGTGTGGCAAAGATTGGATAGGATCCTATTCTCCCCTGAGTGGTATTCGGATTTTCCTTTCATGTCCATTAGACATCTCCCTAAATACAAATCAGACCATAACTCCATGTTGTGTGAGTTTAGTAATAATATCTCTAAACCCAAATCGTCTTTCAGATTTCAAAATATGTGGGTTAAACATCATTCTTTCATACCTACTATGAAGGAATCTTGGGAACTTTTTACCAATGCTAGAGGGAAGTTTAAACTCGTTGAGAAGTTGTCGAGGTTAAAACACACCCTTAAGGAATGGAATAAGTTTCAATTTGGGAATATTTTTACTAAAATTGATCAAGCGCAATATGCGGTGGAAGTTGCCGAAAATGACTTTGATCTCGTCCCCTCCATTAATAATCTCATTCACCTAAAAAAATGATTGCCAACCTTACCCTGGTACTGTCCATGGAAGAGTATTTTTGGAAACAAAAATCTAATGTGAAATGGACGATTGAAGGGGAAGGGAATAGCAAATTTTTTCATTCCATTGTGAAAAAGAAAAGGCATAATAACTTTATTCATTCGATTCGGGACAATGATCGCAGGATCATGAATCCCGAGGAGATAAGTGAGTCTGTGGTTTTTTATTTCTCCAATTGTTTTACAGGGCAAAACTCATGTTTAGACGACATCGATCCCCGGGTTGTCCCCAATAACATATCCGATGAGGTTAATAATATTCTTTGTAGTAGTCATACTATTGATGAAGTTAGAAGTTGTGTTTTTGACATGGATGGTGATAGTGTTGCCGGGCCGGATGGATTTAATGCTAAATTTTTTCAAACATGTTGGGATATTGTTTGTTGGGATGTTCTGGATGCCATTTTGGATTTTTTGGTGGTTCCCCATTGCCTCGGGCCTTCACTTCGACCACCATTACACTCATCCCAAAAAATAATAATCTCAATCATGGAAATATTTTCGCCCGATAAGCCTTTGCAACACATCTTATAAAATAATCTCGAAAATTCTTAGTAAGAGACTTGGCAAAATTCTCCCATCCATCATCAATCCTGCCCAGTCGGGCTTCATCAAAGGTAGGAATATTACGGATAATATTTTGACGGCTCACGAAGTTGCTCATGATATTTCTCAATCGGTTACTAATACCATTATTAAACTTGATTTGGAAAAAGCCTACGATTGGATCAATTGGAATTTTATTTTTCATGTGATGTCTATTATGCCGAGATTTATTCTCCTCGACAAACGATCGACTACAAGGCCGAGCGACCGAGTCCCCAACCAATCATGCTATAGCGAACGCGCCTAAGCGGAGATAGCAGCCCACCTTCGAGTATCTAGTGATCGACTCTCAAGGCGATCGCCTTTGGCATCCAGCGACTGTCTCTGATGCCCGACCTAAGACGACTGTCCAGTGCCACGAACAGAGGCCTTCGTCCATCAAAGACCGTGAAGACTGAATCTCAAACCAACTCCCATGTGCAGTTCCGCGACAGGCACTACGTTTCATGGATCGTTGACCACAGCCTGTCACCAACTTATCACCTACCGACAAACCCGCCGAAAGGTACAAGGTGGGACCGCCCGTGACAGCGACTCAGATGCGTGCAGGCTTCTCATTGGACCGCACAGCTGGCTGCCAGCAACTCCTGCGGACTTTTAGGGGACCAGCTCATGTTCTAAAAGACGATCGCCCGCTTATTATAATACAGCAGAGGCGATCGCCCAACATCTCCCAGTCCTATATATAGAATACCTCCAGCACCTGGAAAAAGGTTCGCAATTCGTTCCAACTTTATTCACGGAAATACATACAAACACATACATTCCTTCAGGCTCTCCGTTTTTTCTCGTGGATCTACCTTGAGACTTCTCTCTCAGCACCTCCCATCCAGAAGACGGTCGGCAGAGGCAAGAACTCCCTGCAGAACAGATTCAACGAGGCTCATAAGCCTAGGAATTCCAACATACAGATACTACACGCCGTGAGAGACTATCGATTTCTCACGGCTGTCACAGCTCATCCACGTTGTTACAAGAACTCACAGAGCATCACATCTGGTTCTTCCGGCAATCTACACGCTCTCTAGCTAAGATAACTAGAATCGTTACACTCATTGTAATAGTATTCTAACATTAATACTTGTATCCCAGAATATTTGTATTAATAACATCTCGCGAGAGCATTCAAGCCCGGGACTAACAACCCCGGCAAATCTTGTGTTATTTACTTTCTCTACGGAAGTGCTCTCGCACTTTGTTTGCTATCCATCCATTCCGGCAATATCTATCTCCGGATAATATTTTGGGTAGCAACAATAGCTAGCTTTGGTTTGTCTAATGTTTGGATTAGTTTTATCAAATTGTGCATTTCCAATTGTTGGTTCTCGGTCCTTGTGAATGGGAGAGGTATTCGACAAGGGGACCCTCTTTCCCCTCTCATTTTTGTGCTTGCCGCGGATTACTTCTCTAGGAGTATTCATCGAATGTTTTCCAGTAATCCTTTGATGTACTATAAGATTAAGAAAAAAGTGAAAATCACGCATCTTGCATATGCTGATGATATTCTCATTTTTCTTAATGCTTCCAAAAGAAGTCTCCACATTCTTAATAATTGCATTACTCACTATGAGAATGTATCGGGTCATAAGATCAACAACCACAAAAGTAATTTTATTATGTACAATCCGACTCCTCAAATTACTAGTTGGGTGCAAAGAATATCGGGGTTTAATAAAGTTGAATTACCGATTACGTGTCTTGGCGTCCCCCTATGTAAAGGGTTTCAATCCTTTGATATGTTCGGTCCCCTCCTTTCGAAAATTAAAAATAAAATCACTACTTGGAACCATCATTTGCTTTCGACGGGGGGGCGCCTTGAATTAATTAGTTCGGTTTTGAACTCTATTGCCTTTTATAACCTTCAAGTTCTTAAACCCCCTGGGAATGTCATTCTTTTCATAGAAAGACTATTCAACAAATTTCTTTGGGGAACTAGTGACAGCAAACGTAAGTTGCATTGGGCGGCTTGGAATAGACTTTGTTTCCCCAAGGATGAGGGGGGTCTTGGCTGTCGGGATCTCAATGACATTATTTGGGCTGCCCATGTTAAAATGTGGTGGAGATTCAGAACTTCTAATAACATTTGGTCCAATTTCTTACTTCAAAAATATTGTTCTCGGATCCACCCCATGATTATTAAATTTAACCCCAAAAGTTCTCCTACTTGGAAAAACCTTTGTGGTATTAGATCGATCGCGAATGATAAAATTTATTGGCATAGTGTCAATAATGATGTGTCTTTTTGGCATGACATTTGGTGTGAATTCAGCCCTCTCACCAACTTTTACCATACTAAGTCTAAAGATAAAATTGGTTTTTATTGGAATAATGGGGAGTGGGATAGGGATAAAATTATTCGCAAACTCCCGCTTGGTATTTGTGATCATATTTGTTCTCTGCCTACTTTCCCCTTCATCATCAAGCCTTCATGGACTCTTTCCCCTAACGGGATTTTTTCTTTCAAAACTGCTTGGGGGCTGGTACGTTAAAAAACCCTCCGCACAATATCCTGCGGTACTGTTGGAATCCACTTATCACACCTACCATCTCTGTTTTTATGGTTAAGGTTCTTAATAAATGTAATACCCGGTTGTAATTCAGTCATTTTTATTCAGTAATTATCAATCAGTAATTGTCACTCAATAATTTTCATTCATTAATAATCACTCATCATTCATGCTCATTCAATTGTGTTCACCGTTCGGCGTAATAATTGTAATACTCATGCTTTTGCCCCCGTACTTCTCGAATTCTGTGATTTATTGTACTCGGTGCATCGTTATAGGCTGAGCAGCGGCTGATTCAGGGCCGCACGAGCAAGCCACACGAGCAACTGCTCGGGCGTGGTGCTCGTGTGTTGCGGATGGACTGGGCAGGAGACCCAGCGGTCGAGTCAGGGCCGCACTAGCAGGCCACACGAGCAATTGCTCGGGCGTGGTGCTCGTGTGTTGCGGCTGGACTGGGCAGGAGGCCCAACGTTTGAGTCAGGGCCGCACGAGCAGGCCGCACGAGTTACTGCTCGTGCGCGGCGCTCATGCGCTAGAGCAGTGGCCGGCAGAGGCTTCACGCACGACCGGACGCACGGACACCTGATCATGCGGTTTTGGTCATGCGTCCCTGCGACCTATTTAAGTGGACCGACGGGTTTTTTTTTCTCATTTTCACCACTTCTTCACCTTGGTTCCGAGAGAGAGGGTTTGTGGGAGAGATTTTTCTTCATCAATCACTTGAGTACTCGGTTTTCATCATCTTCATTCGGTTGTGAAGCTCGGATAGTCGATCTAACGCGTGTTCATCGGACCAAAGTACTTGGATCTTCAAAGGTAATATTCTTCAAACATCTTGGATTTCGATTTTGTGTTGAGATATGATGTTTTGGACATTATAATCAAGTTGTATGAAGAGATGTACGTATGATTACGAGTGTGTATGAATATTTATTGGATTATTGAAAGGTTATTCAAGAACATTTTGAATATTGAGTTGGATTTGGGGGTTTTCGATTAGTTGTTGTTGAAATCACGAATTTAGATATTCATATTGGATTTTTGATAGTATTGAAGATGTTTTGTCGGTTTGAAACAGTCCTTGGGGATTCGATATTGGTTTAATTGAGGATTGATTGTAAACAATCGAAGATTGGTTACAACGTGTTCGATATAATGCCCCAATGAACTTGGTTTAGTCGTATCGACGTTTTGAATTCGTTATATTCGTGTTTGATTCGTATGTTGAACGGATTGTTGGTATTTCTGTTATTCAAGGTGGTGCGAGCGACCGACATTTCATTTAGGATGTTTGTTCGTGGAAGGACATTGTTCACCGGTGTTGTGTAAGTTAATTCTTACTCGGTTAAAAGGATATTCATTCCTTTCGTTGTTGTTCATTCATAATCATAATTCATTCATAATGTATTAACCGTATTGAGACTTGTAATTGTCAATTAATCACTTCATTCACGAGGAACGACGGTTCCAATCATTTCATTGAGCTATCATTCATTTCACTATCATTTCATCTCAGTGAGTCATTCTTGACTTTGTCGTATTGTTATTCATTATTATTCTTCATGGTCATTTCTTGCCCATATGACCTTCTGGGTTCATATTGCGTGGCCGGGTGCGGATGTGTGGAATTTTTAGTCGGGCACTCGATAGTCATGTGTTGGGTTCACCGATACATTGGACTGTGTACACGGTAACGCTTACCCCCGTGAGACTAATTAGGTACAAGGACGGGTGTCTCTGGGCAATCGTCTTGTATACTTGCACAGAACATTACGGGCGTACTATGATGCTTCTCTTTAGCTTAAATTCATAACTAAGGATATTTCATAATTGAGATATATCATGATTGTGTATATTCAACCCTTGAGGATTGTTGTTCTGTGTAACTGACCCCGTTAGGGGATATTGTTTTCAGGTCACGGCAAGGCAAAGGCACGGGAAGAGCATGTTGACGGCGAGGAGTCCCAGTGATACTAGTAGGGGGCCCCAATTCTTCTCAGTCATTCATGTTGTTGTCATTTTATTTTTCCGTTGCAGTTTTCCATTTGGATACTATGTTTCATTCAGTGTTGTGTATTTTATCTTGATATAAAATATACATGTATTCGGTATTATCTTGGGTGTGTTGTAATGAAACTCCTCATCGGAGTAATTAGTGATATACTGTGGTATGGTACTACAATTATATCGCTTAATTCATTCATTTTCATTCGCCTGGTGGGTCCCAGTCGGGGGTCCACGTCACTGTAATATCCGACTAGTTTAGGGTGTTACAGAGTTGGTATCGGAGAGTGGTTTTGAATACTACCTTCCGAGTCATGTCTCATTTGAAATCATCGTCATCGGACTAGTATTATTGGACTTTCGCGTCACGTGTGACCTGTGCAAATGCCGAGCCCCTCAGACCAAGAAATGTAAGATTTCTAACGCCATGGTATAATTTCTGGCAAGAAGAATCACTCATTCATCATTCAACAGTCAACAATCCTCTTTCATCATTTTCATTTTAATCATGTTGATCATGTTAACTCATTAATCACTCAATTCATTTCATTACTCAGTTGTTGATCTTGAGGATCATATCATTAATCTTGTTAACTTGTTCAATATAATCATTTCAAGAATATCATCAGATAATCATGTCACCTTAGTTAATCATTCATGTAATCACTGTGTTAGAGCGCGTATGCTCATTTTCATCATTTCATGATGTAAATCATAATGCGGTACTCATACGAGATCTATGATTATCATGCGATCTTCCTACTTCAGTATGGAGAGAGCCGCCGTGGACGACGGGAGAGGCAGCGCGGGCCGAACCGAAATAATCACTCACTATCAGGAAGTCGTACCCAGGACTCAGTTCGATCGGAAGATGTTCGGGTTGATCCACTCACTTTTATGCAGGTCATGATGACCCATATGCAATTGCTTAATCATCATTGCGCCACTCTAGCCGAATTAATCGAGAGAACTCTCCCGTATAAGCCTGCTTCTAAGGAAATTACTGAGCAACAACCTTCATCTGTTAGCAAGAAATCAACGAAGCGTAATCAGTCCGAAGGCGGTCAGTCAACCTTCAAGAAGCCTTGTGCGGGCCCTAACATTTCTGAGCGACCTCCTACGGCGCCTAAACCTGCGGGATCTCAGTCCCGAGCGGCCAGATCAACCATCACCTATTTCAACTGTGGAGCGCCGGGTCATTACAGCACTAAGTGTCTGAAACCGTCTATCACATGCCATAATTGCGGGATTGTTGGGCATAAGGCCCGTTTTTGCCGAAGGGACTCCAAGTCAACTCCGGCGGCATCTCAGGACCCGAAGCAATCAACGATTCAGAATCAGACTGCTCTGTCAGCATCGTTTAAGACGACAAAAGCGAATAAAGACGGAGCTCATATTTATCAGACGGAAGCGTCCGGTTCGGGGGCCGGTAAGTCCCGGATTCATGCGAAGAAGAGGACCGATGATCCGGAGGCCCGAATGATCTCAGGTATACTCGTAATTCTATCTCAACCTGTGTGTACCCTTTTTGATACTGGTACATCGCATTCATTCATTTCCGAATCATATTTGAATAGACTTCACTTAGATAGTCCTATTAATTGTGGACCTTATATCATTGGTCTACGTGATGGTAGAAGAATTTTCAGAAATCATGAGGTTAAGAGCTGACCGAATTAAGCTTAATGACCGCGATTGGTTGGCGGACCTAATCGTGGTGGATTTACCTAAGGACGATGTAATATTGGGTATTAGTTGGATGGATCGTCATGATACCATCCTCAGTGTTCGCAAGCGTATGGTCACTATCATTTCAGTCGTTGGAGCCGAGTGCGTATTTCAGGGAGGTAATCCGTGTTGTTCCAGAAGAATCATTAATATGATGAAAGCAGTGAAATTACTCAATCAGAGGTGTTCAATCATTCATTGTATCATTGTCATCGATTGGCCGTTCTAAGGCAATCGAGGTGTTCAATCATTCATAGTATCATTGTCATCGATTGGCCGTTCTAAGGCAATCGAGTGTTCAATCATTCATAGTATCATTGTCATCGATTGGCCGTTCTAAGGCAATCGAGGTGTTCAATCATTCATTGTATCATTGTCATCGATTGGCCATTTTAAGGCAATCGAGGTGTTCAACCATTCACTGTATCATTGTCATCGATTGACTGTTCTAAGTCAATCGAGGTGTTCAATCATTCGTGGTATCATTGTTATCGATTGACGATGTACTCCTATACGAGCTACCTGATTTACCTCCACCGAGGGATGTGGAATTCACGATAGAGTTGGAGCCTGGTACGTCCGCATTTTTAAAGGCACCATATCAGATGGCCCCGAACGAAATTCAGGAGTTGAAGAATCAACTTGAGGAATTGTTCGAGAAAGGTTATATCCGACCAAGTGCGTCCCCGTGGGGAGCACCAGTGTTATTTGTCAAGAAGAAGGATGGTTCGTTTCGTGTGTGTATTAATTATCGGGAGTTGAACAGGGTGACGATCAAGAATAGGTATCCTCTACCCCGTATTGATGATATCTTAGATCCACTTCAGGGAGCTTCAGTATTTTCCAAGATCGACTTGAGATCTGGATATCATCAGTTGCGGATTCGAGAGTCGGATATCGCGAGGACGGCATTTCAAGCACGCTATGGTCATTATGAGTTCGTGGTAATGCCGTTTGGGTTAACTAATGCACATGCGGTACTCATGGAGTTAATGAATCGAGTTTTCATCGACTTGTTGGATCAATTTGTGGTCGTATTCATTGATGACATTTCAATTTATTCTCATGACCGGGAAGAGCACGAGTTTCACCTTCATCAGGTGCTCGATGTGTTGAGACGAGAGCAACTTTATGGAAAGTTTTCTAAATGTGAGTTCTGGATGTCCGAGGTGACGTTTCTCGGACATGTAATTTCATCAGACGGTGTACATGTTGATCCTCAAAAGTCAGAGGCTATCTGAGATTGGTTACCTCCGAAGAATGTTAAGGAAATCCAAAGCTTTCTCAGATTAGCCGGTTATTATCGGCGGTTTGTGGAAGGATTTTCTAAAATCACCAAACTAATGATGAACCTTTTGCGAAAGGATAAGAAATACACATGGTCCGACGTATGTCAGCGGAGTTTTGAGGAACTCAAGAGCCGGTTAATTTCAGCACCTGTCCTTTCCTTGCCACAAGGGACGGAGGGATTCGTGGTTTATAGTGATGCATCCAGACACAGTCTCGGATGTGTATTAATGCAGAATGGGGAGGTTATTGCCTATGCTTCACGACAATTGAGACCCTACGAGGTTAATTATCCGACCCACGGCCTGGAGCTAGCAGCCGTGGTTTTCGCATTGAAGATTTGGCGTCATTACCTTTATGGCGTTACCTGTCAGATATTCACTGATCATAAGAGTTTGAAGTATATATTTACTCAGAAGGAGTTAAATATGCGACAGAGGCGATGGTTGGAACTAATCAAAGGTTATGATATTGGGATCTTGTACCACCCGAGGTAAGGCAAAACGTGGTTGCTGATACCTTGAGTCGTAAGTCCGTTCAGAAGCAAATGCTTTCTCGTTTAACAGTTCAGAAGGAGCTTCAGCAGGAATTTCTTAGACCCGAGATTGAGGTCTGGCTTCAGCGAGTGCAAGGGCGACTTTGCATGTTAGAGATTTCATCGCCACTTGAGGAGGCAATCAGAGTGAATCAGGGTTCAGACCCATAATTGTTGTGCATCCGTAAGGATGTGGCTCGGAGGAAGGCCCCTGGATTTGTGGTCCACGAGGATGGACTTTTGCGATTTAAGAATCGGTTATGCGTACCGGCGAATGACGAGTTGAAGAACTCGATTTTGAGAGAAGCTCATGCTACCCCTTACTCCATTCATTCGGGGTCCAGAAAGATGTACAAGGACTTGAAACAAAATTACTGGTGGAGTAATGAAGTCGTAGAATTTGTTTCGAGATGTTTAACCTGTCAGCAAGTCAAGATAGAACATCAGCGACCAGCAGGTATGCTGAAACCGCTCCCTATTCCAGAGTGGAAGTGGGAAGATATTTCTATGGATTTCATCACGAGTTTGCCGACGAGTCGTCGTGGCATGAATACAATTTGGGTAGTTGTGGACCGTTTAACTAAGTCAGCTCATTTCCTTCAGATTAAGGATACGTGGGGTCCTGAGAGACTTGCCCAGTTATTCATCAAAGAAATAGTGAGACTGCATAGTACTCCTAAAAGTATCGTTTCCGATCGTGACGGACGGTTTGTGTCTCATTTTTAGAAATCAGTTCATCGTGCTATGGGAACTCAACTTAATCTCAGTACCGTTTTTCATCCTCAGTCCGACGGACAATCAGAGAGGACTATTCAGACATTGGAGGAGATGTTGAGGGCATGCGTCCTCGATTGGAAAGACGATTAGGAATCCCAACTACCGTTGATTGAGTTCACGTACAATAATAGTTGGCATGCTTCGATTAAGATGGCACCTTACGAGGCCTTGTACGGTCGTCGTTGTCGATCTCCTTTGTGTTGGGACGACTTATCAGAATCAATCGGCACCGAGCCTGATATGCTCATAGCCGCCCTTGAGGAGGTAGCTTTGATCAGGAGTCGTTTGTTGACATCTCAGAGTCGACAGAAATCATATGCAAATAATCGTCGTCGACCATTAGAGTTCGAGACAGGTGGCCATGTTTTGGCCAAGGTACCCCTGAGTCGTGGTATCTTCCATTTTGAGAAGAAGGGAAAGTTGAGTCCGAGATTCATTGGACCGTTTGAGATTTTGGATCAAGTAGAAGAGTTAGCTTATCGATTGGCCTTACCTCCGGCGTTGAGCCGAATTCATAATGTGTTTCACGTGTCTCAGTTGCGGAAGTATGTTGCTGACCCGAGTTACATACTTCAGTTCGATGAGATTGAGATCGCGGATGATCATTCGTATGAGGAGCGTCCTATACGAGTTTTAGAATGGCGAATCAACCAGTTGAGGAACAAGACGATTCCTTTGGTCAAGATTCAGTGGTCTAGACATGGAGTCGAAGAGGCTACTTGGGAAACCGAAGATAGTATGCGGGAGAGTTATTCCGAGTTGTTTGACCCTTAGTTTCAAGGACGAAACTCTTTTTAAGGGGGAAGTATGTAATACCCAGTTGTAATTCAGTCATTTTTATTCAGTAATTATCAATCAGAAATTGCCACTCAGTAATTTTCGTTCATTAATAATCACTCATCATTCATACTCATTCAATTGTGTTCACCGTTCGGCGTAATAATTGTAATACTCGTGCTTTTCCCCCGAACTTCTCGAATTCTGTGATTTATTGTACTCGGTGCATCGTTATAGGCTGAGCAGTGGCCGAGTCAGGGCCGCACGAGCAGGCCACACGAGCAACTGCTCGGGCGTGGTGCTTGTGTGTTGCGGCTGGACTGGGCAGGAGGCCCAGCGATTGAGTCAGGGCCGTACGAGCAGGCCACACGAGTTACTGCTCGTGCACGGTGCTCGTGCACTAGAGCAGTGGCCGGCAGAAGTTTCATGCACGACCGGACGCACGGACACCTGATCGTGCGGTTTTGGTCGTGCGACGTCCCTGCGGCCTATTTAAGTGGACAGACGGTTTTTTTTCTCATTTTCACCACTTCTTCACCTTGGTTCCGAGAGAGAGGGTTTGTGGGAGAGATTTTTATTCATCAATCACTTGAGTACTCGGTTTTCATCATCTTCATTCGGTTGTGAAGCTCGGATAGTCGATCTAACGCGTGTTCATCGGATCAAAGTACTTGGATCTTCAAAGGTAATATTCTTCAAACATCTTGGATTTCGATTTTGTGTTGAGATATGATGTTTTGGACGTTATAATCATGTTGTATGAAGAGATGTATGTATGATTACGAGTGTGTATGAATATTCATTGGATTATTGAAAGGTTATTCAAGAACACTTTGAATATTGAGTTGGATTTGGGGGTTTTCGATTAGTTGTTGTTGATATCACGAATTTGGATATTCATATTGGATTTTTGATGAAGATGTTTTGTCGGTTTGAAACACTCCTTGGGGATTCGATATTGGTATAATTGAGGATTGATTGTAAACAATCGAAGATTGGTTACAACGTGTTCGATATAATGCCCCAATGAACTTGGTTTAGTCGTATCGACGTTTTGAGTTCGTTATATTCGTGTTTGATTCGTATGTTGAACGGATTGTTGGTATTTGTGTTATTCGAGGTTGTTCGAGTGACTGACATTTCATTTAGGACGTTTGTTCGTGGAAGGACATTGTTTACCGGTGTTGTGTAAGTTAATTCTTACTCAGTTAAAAGGATATTCATTCCTTTCGTTGTTGTTCATTCATAATCATAATTCATTCATAATGTATTAACCGTATTGAGACTTGTAATTGTCAATTAATCACTTCATTCACGAGGAACGACGGTTCCAATCATTTCATTGAGCTATCATTCATTTCCCTATCATTTCATCTCAGTGAGTCATTCTTGACTTTGTCGGATTGTTATTCATTATTATTCTTCATGGTCATTTCTTGCCCATATGACCTTCTGGGTTCATATTGCGTGGCCGGGTGCAGATGTGTGGAATTTTTAGTCGGGCACTCGATAGTCATGTGTTGGGTTCACCGATACATTGGACTGTGTACACGGTAACGCTTACCTCCGTGAGACTAATTAGGTACAAGGACAGGTGTGTCTGGGCACTCGTCTTGTATACTTGCACAGAACATTACGGGCGTACTATGATGCTCCTCTTTAGCTTAAATTCATAACTAAGGATATTTCATAATTGAGATATATCATGATTGTGTATATTCAACCCTTGAGGATTGTTGTTCTGTGTAACTGACCCCGTTAGGGGATATTGTTTTCAGGTCACGGCAAGGCAAAGGCACGGAAAGAGCATGTTGACGGCGAGGAGTCCCAGTGATACTAGTAGGGGGCCCCAATTCTTCTCAGTCATTCATGTTGTTGTCATTTTATTTTTCCGCTGCAGTTTTCCATTTGGATACTCCGTTTCATTCAGTGTTGTGTATTTTATCTTCATATAAAATATACATGTATTCGGTATTATCTTAGGTGTGTTGTAATGAAACTCCTCATCGGAGTAATTAATGATATACTGTGGTACGATACTACAATTATATTGCTTAATTCATTCATTTTCATTCGCCTGGTGGGTCCCAGTTGGGGGTCCACGGCACTGTAATATCCGCCTAGTTTAGGGTGTTACAATAAATGGATCTCAACGCCCGATGGTCTCTTGTGGAGGGGCATTATTGCTACCAATAATTGTTATTGTTGTAATAGTGTTGAAAAATCTTCCACACCTCTTTCTTCATGGTCCGGTGGCCAATGATGTGTGGAAATTTTTTCATAACCTCGCGGGTATTAAAATTCTTGTATCCTTTAATTTTAATCTTGTCATTGCCAATTGGTTTGGTAAAACGAAGGGCACTCTTCACATTTTTTCACATCATTCTGATCCTCATTCTATGGTTCCTTTGGTGTTGTAGGAATGATAAGAGGGTTGATAATATTCCATTTACGTCGAAAGTTGTGTGCAAGCGTATTTGGAACTACATTAACAACATTAAAGTTCGAGGTAAAATTACAAGAAATTTTTGGAAGGGGGCTGGTAAATTTTCTGATTTCATGGGCATCAAACCGAGCCCAGGACCAAAATATAAAATACATGCGGTTCGTTGGATTAAACCGGATATGGGATGGTGGAAACTCAATACGGATGGTGCTGCGAAAGGCAACCTAGGCGGTGCGGCCGTGGGGGGTATTTCTCGGGATCATTTCGGGAATCTATTTTTCATGTTTTCGGAATTTCTTGGGGCTCAAACCAACAATTACGCTGAAATCTACGCCATTTGGAGGGGGCTCGATGTATGCATTGAACACCATTTCACCAAAATTTGGGTGGAGGTCGATTCGAAGATTGCACTTCATTTGATAGAGAAATCCTCTTCATGTCATTGGCAGCTCCAAGGCCTAATTTGTAAAATTCGGGATATTGTGGACAAATTCGACATTCGTTTTTCCCATATTTTCCGTGAAGAAAATGCTGTAGCTGATTTTTGGCCAACAAGGATGCGAACGTCAAGATTTCCATTTCCATGATATCTCCAATCCGAAAGGGAAAATCCGAGGCCTTATTAAACTTGATAAATTGGCCTATCCTTATATTAGGAGTAGAAAAGTTTTTGTGTAATCTTATTATTAATGGGGCGAATCCCAACAACATTTGCTTTGTAGGGGGGTCGGCTCCTCAAATTTCCTATATATTCCATCCGTTGGGGCGTGTAGAGGGACTCGTCCACCCTCGTTTTTTTGATACTTTATAAAATCTGCTCGTTTTTTTAAAAAAAAGTCTTTTTAATAAGAGATAAGACCACGTTACATGCATTCGAGTCAAAACTCTTTGAAAGCTCGTGTTTATTGATTAGATCCGAGTCTTTTATACTCAGAATTGGCTATAACAGCTCCAATTAATCTTTTCTTTCTTGTTTAAGTCTTGTTGAGAAAGGATTCACTATAATAGCTCCGATTAAGCCTTTACTTGTTGATAAGTCTTGTTAATTGGAGATAAGACCACATTACAGGCATTCAAGTCAGAACTCTATGAAAACTCGGGTTTATTGATTAGATTCGGGCGTTTTGTACTCAGAATTGGCTATAACAGCTCCGATTAATCTTTTCTTTCTTGATTAAGTTTTGTAGTAGCAAGGATTCGCTATAATAGCTCCGATTAAGCCTTTACTTCTCCATTAAGTCTTGTTAATATTAGATAAGACCACGTTACATGCATTCTAGTTAAAATTCTATGAGAACTCGGGTTATTGAATAGATCCGAGCCTTTTGTACTCAGAATTGGCTATAACAGTTCCGAATAATCTTTTCTTTCTTGATTAAGTCTTGTTATATCAAGGATTCGCTATACTATCTCCGATTAAGCCTTTACTTTATGATTTAGTCTTTTTAATAGGAGATAGGACCATGTTACATGCATTCGAGTCGAAACTCTTTCAAAGCTCGTGTTTATGGATTAGATCCGAGTCTTTTATACTTAGAATTGTCTATAACAGCTCCGATTAATCTTTTCTTTCTTGTTTGAATCTTGTTGAGAAAGGATTCACTATAATAGCTCCGATTAAGCCTTTACTTCTTGATAAGTCTTGTTAATTGGAGATAAGACCACATTACAGGCATTCGAGTCAGAACTCTATGAAAACTCGGGTTTATTGATTAGATTCGAGCGTTTTGTACTCAGAATTGGCTATAACAGCCCCGATTAATCTTTTCTTTCTTGATTAAGTCTTGTAGTAGCAAGGATTCGCTATAATAGCTCCGATTAAGCCTTTACTTCTTGATTAAATCTTGTTAATAGGAGATAAGACCATGTTACATGCATTCGAGTTGAAACTCTTTGAAAGCTCGTGTTTATTGATTAGATTCAAGCCTTTTTACTCAGAATTGGCTATAACAGCTCCAATTGATCTTTTACTTCTTGATTAAGTCTCGTTGTAGCAAGGACTCACTGTAACAACTTCGATTAAGCTATTACTTATTGAGAAGTCTTATTAATAGGAGATAAGACCACGTTACATGCATTCGAGTTGGAACTCTATGAAGACTCGGGTGTATTGATTAGATTCGAGCCTTTTGTACTCCAAATTGGCTATAACAGCTCCGATTAATCTTTTCTTTCGTGATTAAGTCTTGTTGTAGCAGGGATTCAATATAATAGCTCCGATTAAGTCTTTACTTCTTGATAACTCTTGATAATAGGAGATAAGACCACGTTACATGCATTCGATTCGGAACTCTACGAAAACTCGGGTTTATTTATTAGATTCGAGCATTTTGTACTCAGAATTAGCTATAATAGCTCCGGTTAATCTTTTACTTCTTCATTAAGTCTTGTTGTATCAAGGATTGGATATAATAGCTTCGATTAAGACTTTATTTATCAATTAAGTCTTGTTAATAGGAGATACACGTTACATGCATTCGAGTCAAAATTCTATGAAAACTCGGGTTATTGATTAGATCCGAGCCTTGTGTATTCAGAATTGGCTATAACCGTCCGATTAATCTTTTATTTGTTAATTAAGTCTTGTTGTAGCAAGGATTCACAATAATAGCTCCGATTAAGCCTTTACTTCTTCATTAGTTCTTGTTAATATGAGATAAGACCACATTACATGGATTGGAGTCGAAACTCTATGAAAACTCGAGTTTATTGATTAGATTCGAACCTTTTGTACTCAGAATTGGCTATAATAGCTCCGATTAATCTTTTCTTTATTAATTAAGTCTTGTTGTAGCAAGGATTCACTATAATAGCTCCGATTAAGGCTCTACTTCTTGATTAAGTCATGTTAATAGGAGATAAGACCACATTACATGCATTCGGGTCGGAACTCTGTGAAAACTCGAGTTTATTGATTAGATTCGACCCTTTTGTACTCAGAATTGGCTATAATAGCTCCGATTAATCTTTGACTTCTTCATTAGGTCTTGTTGAATCAAGGATTGGATATAATAGCTCCAATTAAGCCTTTACTTCTCGATTAAGTCTTGTTAATAGGAGATAAGACCACGTTACATGCATTCGAGTCAAAATTCTATGCAAACTCGGGTTATTGATTAGACGAGCCTTTTGTACTGTAATTCGCTATAATGACTCCGATTAATCTTTTCTTTCTTGATTAAGTCTTGTTGTAGCAAGGATTCGCTATAATAGCTCCGATTAAGCCTTTACTTCTTGATTAAGTCTTGTTAATAGGACTAATTGGTTTGGTAAAACGAAGGGAAAACTCAAAATTTTCACATTATTCCCATTTTGATTCTATGGATTCTTTGGTATTGTAGGAATGACAAAAGGGTTGATAATGTCCCTTTTATGCCAAAACGTGTGTGTGAGCGTATTTGGAATTACATTAACAACATCAAATTAAAAGGCAAACTTAGTAGACGGTTTTGGAAGGGAGCGGATCGAATTGCAGATTTTATGGGCATCAAACCTGCCCCGGGGCCGCGATACTTAGTCAGGGCTGTCCGTTGGATTAAGCCGCAGGTGGGGTGGTTGAAATTAAATTCGAACGACGCCTCGAAGGGTAATCCGGGCGGTGCGGCCGCTGGGGGAATTGTTCGTGATCACCATGGCAATCCTCTTATCATGTTCTGCGAATTTCTTGGAACTCAAACCAACAATTTTGCGGAAATTTACGCCATTTGGAGAGGGTTGGAGTTTTGCAATCAACACAATTTTAAAAAAGTTTGGGTGGAAGTTGACTCGAAAATTGCACTTCAATTGATTAATCATTCCACTTCCTGCCACTGGAAAATTCAAAGGATTATTTTTCAAATTCGATCTCTTATGGATAAAATTAAGACCCATTTCTCTCATATCTTTAGAGAGGGCAATGCCGCTGCTGACCTCTTAGCCAACGAAGGATGTGATCGTCAAGATTTCCACTTCCGCGACGTCTCCAATATTAAAGGAAAAATCCTCGGATTTATTAAATTGGATAAAATGGCCTACCCGTATATTAGGAGGAAAAAAATTCATGTGTAATATTTAGCAGGTTTAGTGGAGCATTGCCTGCTGTGCGTGTAGAGGGCCTCGTCCACCCTCGGTTTTTTTCCAGATTAATAATATATTTTGTTTTTTTAAAAAAAAGTCTTATTAATAGGAGATAAGACCACATTACATGCATTCTAGTCGAAACTCTTTGAAAGCTCGTGTTTATTAATTAGATTCAAGCCTTTTTACTCAGAATTGGCTATAACAGCTCCAATTAATTTGTTACTTCTTGATTAAGTCTTGTTGTAGCAAGGACTCACTGTAAAAGCTTCGATTAAGCTATTACTTCTTGATAAGTCTTATTAATAGAAGATAAGACCACGTTACATGCATTCAAATTGGAACTCTATGAAAACTCAGGTTTATTGATTAGATTCGAGCCTTTTGTACTCCAAATTGGCTATAACAACTCCGATTAATCTTTTCTTTCTTAATTAAGTCTTGTAAGTCTTGTTAATAGGATATAAGACCACTTTACATGCAATCGAGTCGGAACTCTACGAAAACTTGGGTTTATTGATTAAATTCGAGCATTTTGTACTCAGAATTGGCTATAACAGCTCCGATTAATCTTTTACTTCTTCATTAAGCCTTGCTGTATCAAGGATTCGAGATAATAGCTTTGATTAAGCCTTTATTTATCAATTAAGTCTTGTTAATAGAAGATACACGTTACATGCATTCGAGTCAAAATTCTATGAAAACTCGGGTTATTGATTAGATCCGAGCCTTGTGTATTCAGAATTGGCTATAACAGTCCGATTAATCTTTTATTTGTTAATTAAGTCTTGTTGTAGCAAGGATTCACAATAATAGCTCCGATTAAGCCTTTACTTCTTCATTAGTTCTTGTTAATATGAGATAAGACCACATTACATGGATTGGAGTCGAAACTCTATGAAAACTCGAGTTTATTGATTAGATTCGAACCTTTTGTACTCAGAATTGGCTATAATAGCTCCGATTAATCTTTTCTTTATTAATTAAGTCTTGTTGTAGCAAGGATTCACTATAATAGCTCCGATTAAGGCTCTACTTCTTGATTAAGTCATGTTAATAGGAGATAAGACCACATTACATGCATTCGGGTCGGAACTCTGTGAAAACTCGAGTTTATTGATTAGATTCGACCCTTTTGTACTCAGAATTGGCTATAATAGCTCCGATTAATCTTTGACTTCTTCATTAGGTCTTGTTGAATCAAGGATTGGATATAATAGCTCCAATTAAGCCTTTACTTCTCGATTAAGTCTTGTTAATAGGAGATAAGACCACGTTACATGCATTCGAGTCAAAATTCTATGCAAACTCGGGTTATTGATTAGACCCGAGCCTTTTGTACTCAGAATTCGCTATAACAGCTCCGATTAATCTTTTCTTTCTTGATTAAGTCTTGTTGTAGCAAGGATTCGCTATAATAGCTCCGATTAAGCCTTTACTTCTTGATTAAGTCTTGTTAATAGGACTAATTGGTTTGGTAAAACGAAGGGAAAACTCAAAATTTTCACATTATTCCCATTTTGATTCTATGGATTCTTTGGTATTGTAGGAATGACAAAAGGGTTGATAATGTCCCTTTTATGCCAAAACGTGTGTGTGAGCGTATTTGGAATTACATTAACAACATCAAATTAAAAGGCAAACTTAGTAGACGGTTTTGGAAGGGAGCGGATCGAATTGCAGATTTTATGGGCATCAAACCTGCCCCGGGGCCGCGATACTTAGTCAGGGCTGTCCGTTGGATTAAGCCGCAGGTGGGGTGGTTGAAATTAAATTCGAACGACGCCTCGAAGGGTAATCCGGGCGGTGCGGCCGCTGGGGGAATTGTTCGTGATCACCATGGCAATCCTCTTATCATGTTCTGCGAATTTCTTGGAACTCAAACCAACAATTTTGCGGAAATTTACGCCATTTGGAGAGGGTTGGAGTTTTGCAATCAACACAATTTTAAAAAAGTTTGGGTGGAAGTTGACTCGAAAATTGCACTTCAATTGATTAATCATTCCACTTCCTGCCACTGGAAAATTCAAAGGATTATTTTTCAAATTCGATCTCTTATGGATAAAATTAAGACCCATTTCTCTCATATCTTTAGAGAGGGCAATGTCGCTGCTGACCTCTTAGCCAACGAAGGATGTGATCGTCAAGATTTCCACTTCCGCGACGTCTCCAATATTAAAGGAAAAATCCTCGGATTTATTAAATTGGATAAAATGGCCTACCCGTATATTAGGAGGAAAAAAATTCATGTGTAATATTTAGCAGGTTTAGTGGAGCATTGCCTGCTGTGCGTGTAGAGGGCCTCGTCCACCCTCGGTTTTTTTCCAGATTAATAATATATTTTGTTTTTTAAAAAAAAAGTCTTATTAATAGGAGATAAGACCACATTACATGCATTCTAGTCGAAACTCTTTGAAAGCTCGTGTTTATTAATTAGATTCAAGCCTTTTTACTCAGAATTGGCTATAACAGCTCCAATTAATTTGTTACTTCTTGATTAAGTCTTGTTGTAGCAAGGACTCACTGTAAAAGCTTCGATTAAGCTATTACTTCTTGATAAGTCTTATTAATAGAAGATAAGACCACGTTACATGCATTCAAATTGGAACTCTATGAAAACTCGGGTTTATTGATTAGATTCGAGCCTTTTGTACTCCAAATTGGCTATAACAACTCCGATTAATCTTTTCTTTCTTAATTAAGTCTTGTAAGTCTTGTTAATAGTATATAAGACCACTTTACATGCAATCGAGTCGGAACTCTACGAAAACTCGGGTTTATTGATTAAATTCGAGCATTTTGTACTCAGAATTGGCTATAACAGCTCCGATTAATCTTTTACTTCTTCATTAAGCCTTGCTGTATCAAGGATTCGAGATAATAGCTTTGATTAAGCCTTTATTTATCAATTAAGTCTTGTTAATAGAAGATACACGTTACATGCATTCGAGTAAAAATTCTATGAAAACTCGGGTTATTGATTAGATCCGAGCCTTTTGTACTCAGAATTGGCGATAACAGTTCCGATTAATCTTTTCTTTCTTGATTAAGTCTTGTGGTAGCAAGGATTCATAATAATATCTCCGATTAAGCCTTTACTTCTTGATTAAGTCTTGTTAATAGGAGATAAGACCACATTACATGCATTCAAGTCGAAACTCTTTAAAGATCGTGTTTATGGATTAGATTCAAGCATTTTTACTCAGAATTGGCTATAACAGTTCCAATTAATCTTTTACTTCTTGATTAAGTCATGTTGTAGCAAGGATTCACTATAACAACTTCGATTAAGCTATTACTTTTTGACAAGTCTTATTAATAGAAGATAAGACCACGTCACCTGTAATCGAGTTGGAACTCTATGAAAACTCGGGTTTATTGATTAGATTCGAGCATTTTGTACTCCAAATTGGCTATAACAGCTTCGATTAATATTTTCTTTCTTAATTAAGTCTTGTTGTAGCAAGGATTCGATATAATAGCTCCAATTAAGTCTTTACTTCTTGATAAGTCTTGTTAATAGGATATAAGACCACGTTATATGCATTCAAGTTGGAACTCTATGAAAACTCGGGTTTATTGATTAGATTTGAGCATTTTGTACTCAGAATTGGCTATAACAGCTCCGATTAATCTTTTACTTCTTTATTAGGTCTTGTTCTATCAAGGATTGGATATAATAGCTTCGATTAAGCCTTTTATTTATCAATTAAGTCTTGTTAATAGGAGATACACGTTACATGCATTCGAGTAAATATTCTATGAAAACCCAGGTTATTGATTAGATCCGAGCCTTTTGTACTCAGAATTGGCTATAATAGTTTCGATTAATCTTTTACTTCCTCATTAGGTCTTGTTATATCAAGGATTGGATATAATAGCTCCGATTAAGCCTTTACTTCTCGATTAAGTCTTATTAATACGACATAAGACCACGTTACATGCATTCGAGTCAAAATTCTATGAATACTCGGGTTATTGATTAGATCTGAGCCTTTTGTACTCAGAATTAGCTATAGCATCTCCGATTAATCTTTTCTTTCTTGATTAAGTCTTGTTATAGCAAGGATTCGCTATACTAGCTCCGATTAAGCCTTTACTTCTTGATTAAGTCTTGTTAATAGGAGATAAGACCACGTTACATGCATTCGAGTCGAAACTCTTCGAAAGCTCGTGTTTATTGATTAGATCTGAGTCTTTTATACTCAGAATTGGCTATAACAGCTCCGATTAATCTTTTCTTTCTTATTTAAGTCTTGTTGAGAAAGGATTCACTATAATAGCTCCGATTAAGCCTTTACTTCTTGATAAGTCTTGTTAATTGGATATAAGACCACATTACAGGCATTCGAGTTAGAAATCTATGAAAACTCGGGTTTATTGATTAGATTCGAGCGTTTTGTACTCAGAATTGGCTATAACAGCTATGATTAATCTTTTCTATCTTGATTAAGTCTTGTAGTAGCAACAATTCGCTATAATAGCTCCGATTAAGCCTTTACTTCTTGATTAAATCTTGTTAATAGGAGATAATACCACGTTCCATGCATTCGAGTCAAAACTCTTTGAAAGCTCATGTTTATTGATTAGATTCAAGCCTTTTTACTCAGAAATGGCTATAACAGCTCTAATTAATCTTTTACTTCTTGATTAAGTCTTGTTGTAGCAAGGACTCACTGTAACAGCTTCGATTAAGCTATTACTTCTTGAAAAGTCTTATTAATAGGAGATAAGACAACGTTACATGCATTCGAGACTCTATGAAAACTCGGGTTTATTGATTAGATTCGAGCCGTTTGTACTCCAAATTGGCTATAACAGCTCCGGTTAAGCTTAACTTCTTGATATAAGTCTTGTTAATAGGAGATACGACCACATGACATGCATTCGATTCGGAACTCTACGAAAACTCGGGTTTATTTATTAGATTCGAGCATTTTGTACACAGAATTGGCTATAACAGCTCCAATTAATCTTTTACTTCTTCATTAAGTCTTGTTGTACCAAAGATTAGATATAATAGCTTCGATTAAGCCTTTATTTATCAATTAAGTTTTGTTAATAGGAGATACACGTTACATGCATTCGAGTAAAACTTCTATGAAAACTCGGGTTATTGATTAGATCCGATCATTTTGTACTCAGAATTGGATATAACAGTTCCGATTAATCTTTTATTTCTTGATTAAGTCTTGTTGTAGCAAGGATTCACAATAATAGCTCTGATTATGCCTTTACTTCTTGATTAAATCTTGTTAATATGAGATAAGACCACATTACATGGATTCGAGTCGAAACTCTATGAAAACTCGAGTTTATTGATTAGATTCGAGCCTTTTGTACTCAGAATTGGCTATAACAGCTCCAATTAATCTTCTCTTTATTGATTAAATCTTGCTGTAGCAAGGATTCACTATAATAGCTCCGATTAAGACTTTACTTCTTGATTAAGTCTTGTTAATAGGAGACAAGACCACATTACATGCATTCGGGTCGGAACACTGTGAAAACTCGAGTTTATTGATTAGATTCGACCCTTTTGTACTCAGAATTGGCTATAACAGCTCCGATTAATATTTTACTTCTTCATTAGGTCTTTTTGTATCAAGGATTGGATATAATAGCTCCGATTAAGCCTTTACTTCTCGATTAAGTCTTGTTAATAGGAGATAAGACCACGTTACATGCATTCGAGTCAAAATTCTATGAAAACTTGGGTTATTGATTAGATCCGATCCTTTTGTACTCAGAATTGGCTATAACAGCTCCGATTAATCTTTTCTTTCTTGATTAAGTCTTGTTGTAGCAAGGATTCACTATACTAGATCCTATTAATCCTTTACTTATTGATTAAGTCTTGTTAATAGGATATAAGACCACGTTACATGCATTTGAGTCGAAACTCTTTGAAAGCTCGTGTTTATTGATTAGATCCGAGTCTTTTATACTCAATGGGCTATGATAGCTCCGATTAATCTTTTCTTTCTTGTTTAAGTCTTGTTGAGAAAGGATTCACTATAATAGCTCCGATTAAGCCTTTACTTCTTGATAATTCTTGTTAATTGGAGATAAGACCACATTACATGCATTCGAGTATATAGGTCACAAGTCGTCCAGGAATAAGTTTAGGGGGGTGAATAGACTTATTGAAACTCTTTTCCACAAAGGATGAGTTTCTCAGCTGATGGTACAGATGACTTAGACTCGTCTGTAGTCAATGTAAGTGCGGAACTCAGCTGATGACGAATACAGAAATAATCAATGGAACACTTAAGTATGAATGCAGCAGTTAAGTATGATGCTAAAAACAATAAACTGCACAGGCAATTTATAGTGGTCTCACAGGTGGGGTATTCCTCTACTAATCCACTTTCTGCAAACCAGTTGGAGATGAATACACTATAATTCTAAACCAGTGATAAATATTACAGTGATTCTACAACTTAGCTACAACAACTTCTAACCAGTGGAAATCCCATCGTTGCAACTCCTTTCTGACTGCCTAGCACCACTTGATTCTTCAAATCCTTGGATGCCTGTCAGTCGCGAAACTTCAACCAGTGAAGTACCCCTTACTCAGGTTATAAGACAAGAGTGTCTTGTCTTCTCCAACTAAAGAGCTTTCTTCGTGTATGAACTTAGAGTACTGCTCTTTCACGATGCTATAGTTTTCTGATTGCTTTTAATTGCTTTGATTGCTCGAGAGTGTTGTGTTGGCCACTAGGTATACAGGATACAGCTTGGAAAGTGTTTTAAACAACAAGCTGTACAGTTTTCAAACCTGAGTGCATAGCGGAAGTCTTGTTTAAGTGAGTTGCTGTAAATACAGCAACTAGATAAGAAGTGTATACATAAAAATAATCACAAATACTAAAACAGTAAATGCAGAAGGTAACTGACACAATAATTAAAGTGGTTCGAGGTAAACCCCTCTACGTCCACTGGTCCTCCACACAGGAGTGAAAATGTTTATTATAAATACTACGTACACAACTACGTATTTATAATCAAACCTAATCAGTATATCGTTCACACAGATTGATATAATGATCTTAGCCTTCAACCTTTCACACAGATTGGTTCAAGCTTTCACTTGACTGGCTTCTTCACATACAGTTCTGAAGCTTCGTCTCTTCAATGCAAGTCCGTCACACACAGTTCAGGAATAGCAAGGTTTCTCAGTCCACATAGGGCTGATGGTTTTGTTCAAGGGTAGAACAATGATTGAACTATAGCTTTGACTTTCTGAGCTTTTAGCTGATGATGTGTTGTTCACAGTTTGACAACTTGTATATCTCTTCTTCCAAAATAGCAATATGCTTTGGGAGATATGTTTGCTCAGATGTATATGATGATAACTTCGTTGTAGTTTATTTCGTGTCTTTTGATCTTCAAATACTGGGGATATATATAACCTTCTTGAATATATCCGTTGAGATAGATCCGTTGAGCATAAGTCCGTTCCAACGGGATGATGTGTTTGAATAAAACACGATCTGGATTTTACGCTAGATTGAAGATCTCTGACGGCTTGATATTTAAATACTTTATCCTTTAGTATTTAAATATATCTTCTTAAATGGGACTTTGACTTTAGAGAATAACAAAGATTCCTTCTTGTCCTGTTTGGGTACTATATGGAATGATAGTTGTATTGTCGATTTGAGACAGCTTCCATACTTAGTCTTATGAGACTCCTTTGCTGTATGATTGATTTACTGTATACTGGGGCTACGAGAAGTCTTCGATACAGGTTGATACCTTTGATCATATTTTTGATACAGCTGTTTGCTGTATGCTGGATTGGCACATTTGTTGTTGCCCAAAATATTTATCCGAAGATTAATACTGCTGGAAGACGAACAACAAACAACAATTTGCGGGAGCACTTCCGAGAGAAGATAAATAATACAAGATTTGCCGGGTTTGTTAGGCCCGGGCTTGAATGCTCTCGCGAGATGATATTAATACAAATATTCATGGATACAAGTATTAATGAGAGAAATCTAAATACAATGAGTGTAAAAAGACTCTGTTAATCCGGCTCTTGAGCGAAGCTCGGTGTTCTTCGTCCCCGCCGATCGTCTTCTTGATGAGAGAGGCCGGGAGGAGTAAGTACCGAAAGATAGCTGTTGCCAAGAGTTGGAGATAGCCAAGTGCTGGGTGTTGAATCTCGTGGGAATGCAGAGAGTGTTTTGTGAGCCAAAATCTCGGTCCTTTGGACAAGTGTAGGGAGCCGTGTATTCCCACAAAAACACTCTCTGCATTCCCACGAGATTCAACACCCAGCACTTGGATATCTCCAACTCTTGGCAACAGCTATCTTTCGGTACTTACTCCTCCCGGCCTCTCTCATCAAGAAGACGATCGGCGGGGACGAAGAACACCGAGCTTCGCTCAAGAGCCGGATTAACAGAGTCGTTTTACACTCATTGTATTTAGATTTCTCTCATTAATACTTGTATCCACGAATATTTGTATTAATATCATCTCGCGAGAGCATTCAAGCCCGGGCCTAACAAACCCGGCAAATCTTGTATTATTTATCTTCTCTCGGAAGTGCTCCCGCAAATTGTTGTTTGTTGTCCGTCTTCCAGCAGTATTAATCTTCGGATAAATATTTTGGGCAACAACAACACTGTCAAAACATTATGTCAAAACTTTCGATATAGGGTTTGTTTATCCCAACAATTTCGATATAGGGATTGTTATCCCAACATGTTGTTCGCATCGTACTGCTCAACTTCAAATCTTCAGATATATATAGGTGTCGATCCTTTGAGCTTTTCTTCATAGCCGTTGCAAATCTGTAACAAATCCATCCGTTGGAGAAATAGACTTCTTTGTTTTTCTTTCTGAACGTTGTAAGGCTAGATTCCCATATTTTAATCCAATTCCGACCGTTGTGAAGACTTCCATGTGATGGCACCGAATATTTTTAATATAATAAGATTAAAGTCTTCAGTGGTGGGTCTGGATGAATTACTTAATTCATTTCCTTTCCGGGAATCTCTCTAATCTGTCTCTAATCGCCCGCATGTTGTAACACCCCCAGATCAAACCGGGAATATTACACGCCGTAGACCCTCTCCGTGAGGATCCACCAGGCTACACATCAACACAACACATTACATTACATACTGACGAATCAAAATAACGAATCAATAGACCGATTTGGTCTTCCGTCACTGACTTACAAATCAAAATACATAAACTCATCCAGACTCATACACATGCAAGGGTAAAATACTTGCAACAACGAACAATAAAACAGCGGAAAAGACAAAGCAATGGACTTCTACTAATTGAAGTCAAAACTGGCCTTCGTGTGATTAGTATCATTCGTCTTTCATCATCCCTCGTACCGATCCTGTTTGCTCCCGAAAACCTGCATGTACCTAGACACAATACAGATATCCACCCCCCGATTACTCGGAGGTTAGCAAAACTCCACTGTTTCGCTAGTGCAAGTATAAAGTGCAAAAACGAGCCATATACAACGCATTCCGAGAATACAACGAAAGACTTCCAGAGATATATTTAGTTACAAATAGTTCAAGTCTTGAAAGTAGAAACCAAGCAAGTAAGCACTTTGAAAACATTTCCAAATCTCGGGAGTTTTGAAAACATTAGAAATTGAAAAGTTCTTAATTCCTCGAAAGTCATTTAGGGTCACAGCCCCAAAGTTCATTTTCCAAAATGAAAATTTGTTAACAAAACACGGGGTCCACGACCCAACCATTCCGGTCACAAAACACAGGGCCTACGACCCGATCATCCACTACAATTCACTTACAAGGACACATTACACATAACACATTATTCTTATGCCATTCTAGCCAAGCACCAAGACTCGATATATAATATCTCTCGACCCCGAGCACAAAGCATTGTGATACTCCGGACAATATCACAATTAACGAAAACATCAACATTATCCTCAAGATGAAAACTACACCTGGTAACCCGCGACCGTACCCCTTAGTATCGGCCCCCAGACGCCCCGTCGAACGCTCCGGGTGGGAAACCACTTCCGCGGACGTACCCCTTAGTATCGACCCCCAGACATCCCGTCGGACACTCCGGGTGGAAGTTCAACCACACACGCACCCAAGTCCACTTCCGTGGCCGTACCCCTTAGTATCGACCCCCAGACATCCCGTCGAACACTCCGGTGGAAGGAACAACACACACACACGTTCCAAAATCACAGTTGCAAACCACAAGCCTCGAAGGTCAATCACAGTATATATAGTCGAGGTACCTTACTAGAATGGCCAGTTCATCCAACATATACTCACGACCAAGTAACGATACGATTCATGCTAGAATTTCAACGATGCAGCTAGTACCAATAACATAGCAACGAGGGAAAATACCTATCCAACCACGCCGAACGACACAATGACACAGGATCATCAATAGGCATATGTTCCATACATATCTCAAGGAAGGGTTAACCTATAAATCTACAACGTCATAATCACACAAAACGATACCCCACACATACTTAGACAAGCATATTTAACAACGAAATCATACGAGTCATCTTTTAAGGAAGTATTGAAAAGCATATCAATTCCTTTGAAAGTTAATTATAGACATTCATAAATCACGTATCGTAAATCACCAACTAATATATCCACAAAAAAACGTAATGTATGGGCAAGATACTTGCCTCGAATAACCACAACGCAGAGAATCGGCTGAAGTAGGTTCGCACGAACCGACAACGAACTCGACGACTCTACCGAACGACAATCCGCAATAATGAACTACGAACGAAAACAATAACAACGAAAATGAATTCCAAAGTACGACCAAAGCCGCTGAATTCAAAGAACGAATGACGAAAGTTCAAGTGTTTTCCCCAAACGGCCAAGAACACGATTCGTCCCGACAAAATACGAAAACAGAATTCTAAGTCGAAATATGGATATACAATCCATATAATATGTTTAACAACATCATTTAACCACAATTTATCCAACAAAAATGGATGGAAAACGAGATCGAGAACAAATCCACCAAAAAGTCGATTCGAAGGAAATCAAGAAATATACTTCGATTCGACGAAGAACAATGGATTAAATGATGTTAAACACAAGAATACTACCAAGATTAATCATACCCATCATGAATTAATCAACAACATGGAACGAATCGGATAAAAATGCAAAAACCCCCAAATTCACGAAATTAGGGTTCTAAGGAAGATTACCTTGATTCGCTGGATCAAAGGATGATAACGGATAATTGATTGATGTTATGAACTTAAGAACTTCGTGGATTTGTTGTTAAACAACATGGCTTCGTCACCTCCGAAGCTCCAGCCGCGGATCGAAAAGAAAGGAAATGAAAAATGAGTGAAAATGAGGCTGCTCAGCCACATTTATACTGGGCCGGACTAGCGTGCGCTAGGCTGCCGAGCTAGCGCGCGCTATCGGCCCAGACCGCAATCCAGTGACCTCCTGGACTAGACTGCTCGGCCAGGTAGCGTGCGCAGCCTTGCGGCCGTAGCGTGCGCTACCTGCCGGCCGTAGCGTACGTAGTGCCCGGCAGTAGCGTGCGCAACCTGTCGATCCACCGAGTCCAATACCCCCACTGCCCTACTGCCTCGGACCGCTAGCGCGCGCAGACAACCGGGCGTAGCGTGCGCTGCCTCCCGGCCGTAGCGTGCGCTACGCCGGTTCCTGCCGCACCCGTCCGGCCGGTGCCCGCAATCATCCGGCCAGTCCCGCAACCGTCTGGCCAGTACCCAACCACCAGGGCTCGACGACTCGATTTCCTAAAACGTACGGAATGAACACGACGAAAAGTTCGCGGACAACATCAATGACCCAAATGTAATACCCGTAATTTCGATTTCCGGTAATTTCTTTTTTTCCGGCAGAAGTCTGTTTTGATGACTCGCTCATGACCGTTTCGTCATCCTGAGAATGATTAATTCTACTATTTTTGACATTCGAGTTTGTTCCGTGCTTTATAGCGACTTTTCCGCACTTGAGTTCGATTCTTGCGAATCTCGTTCGAAACTACTATTTCAAGTTTCCCGTAAGTTTGTTTAACTTCGTTATACATGTTGTTAACTTCGGTTTGGTTATTCGATTATGTATCGTGATTTTTGGGCGTTTTGGTCCATTTTGTAGTTTACCCAAAGTTATGGGTATCCGTATCTGTATTTGTTGTCTCGACCCTTTTCTTGGTCGCGTATGATTAATTATTGCATTATGTTTTCATTTCGGGTCGTTGATGTCGTCCGCGAACTTTTCGTCGTGTTCGTTCTGTGCGTTTTCGGAAATCGAGTCGTCGAGCCCTGGTGTTCGTGCCTTTGGCCGACGATTCTGCGGGGCTGGCCGGACGATTGCAGGCACCGGCCGGATGGGTGCGCGAGAACCGGCGTAGCGCACGCCTTCGGCCGGAAAGGCTGCGAGCTAACCGGCAGTGTAGCGCCGCTATCGGCCGCCTAACGCACGCTATCGGTGCAGACGGTGGAGTCACGAGGTTACGGAATCGGGTAGGCTCGGCGGGCGGTGCGCTCTGCCCGGACACTACGTGCGCTACGGCCGGCGGTAGCGCGCCTTCTGGCCGGAAAGGCTGCGCCGCTGGCCGGCGATCTAGTCTCGGAGGTCATCGATTGCGGCACGGGCGATAGCGCACGCTAGCTCGGCGACTTAGCGCCGCTAGTCCGGCCCGATATATAATTGTGAGCGACCACTTTTTCATTCGTTTTTCATTCCCTTTCTCTTCGGTCCGCGGCTGGAGCTTCGGAGGAGGTGAAGCCATGTTGTTAAACAACAAATCCATGAGGTTTCTGAGTTTATATCACTGATCAATCATCCTATAACATCCTTCGATCCAGCGAATCAAGGTTAGATCTTTAGAACCCTACTTTTGGGGAGATTTTGGGTTTTTTGCGTTTTTGTCCGATTCATTCCGTTTTGTTGATTAATTCATGATGAATATGATTAATCTTGTTGGTATTCTTAGTTTCCCTACGGATTCATGGTATATTTCGTGGTTTTTACGGATTCGAGAGGGTTTGGTTGTGGTCCGCCCTCGTTGTCGTTTTTATACGAATATACATGAATCGTAGGCGGGTTTCCGGGTGTATTCCAATTCCGTATTCATTTATAATTGGTTGTGATTGTATTCTTCGAATCGTTAGGTTCGGTTTCGTGAGTTCCTAGCATTCGTCAGTGACTTTCCTTTCCATTCGTTGCGTCGTCGACTATTCAAGGCAAGTATATATTTATGAATGTGCGTTCTCGACTTTGAAAGTAAGATATATTGATGGCATGATTATTTATATCCACTCTGGGGTGGGACGACGGGTCCCCTGAGGGTTTCGTAGCCTCTTGGTGCGATTCCACAGATGATATGAACGAACCACTCTGGGGCGGGCCGATAGGTCCCATGAGGGTTCCGTATCCTCTTGGTGCGGTTCCATGGTATTTATATATATATTGATGAGATGCTATGAGATTTAGTTATTCCGGAATACTAGTCTTAAATTGATGAATTGACGGTTACATTTACTTTATAGTCGAGGAGTATTGTGTTTCATACTTGATATACTTGCACTAGCTATTCGACGGCTAACCCCTTTATGGGGGAAATACTTTTTATGTATTTCAGGTTCCAGGAGAACGGACAGGTGGGTATCGGGTCGGCATGAAGATGATGGGAAAGTGTGATACTGTGTCTTTCCTCCGGTTATGTTTTGAGTTTTCCATTCAGTGTTGTTGTACTAGAATGGTTATTGAATACTCGAGTATTGTTTTCCTTTTTCCTTGATGTTCCGGCCTGTGTTTGCCGAGGTATTGATTTGTGTTGTGATGTCTTTGGATACATTGGTTATGTTTTGAATACCCTTTGTATTGTTCTTCATTCCATTGTATGTAGACCTTCTCGGTCAAGTTTTATAGTTCCGCGTATATTTAGCCTTGTGGGTCCCATGGCGGGGCTCATGGCGTTGTAATATACCCTGAATAACTTGGGGGTATTACAGAATATGGTATCGGAGCTTAGGTTTATGGATACCTAGGCTGTCGGTCGTTTGGGTCGATTGAGTCGTCATTTGCCCACAGTATCACTACTCTGCCATCATCACAGTGCGACCGGTACTTGTAAGTCCTCTCACTCTTCTTGTATTTTTCTTAATCATTTCATTTATAGCTTGGTATTCTTGGGAATTGGTCATTTCGAGAACGTGCGATTTGGATTATACTTATGCACGTGTGTGCCCTTCAGAATGTTGGCTGAAAGGAGGAAGAATTGTGGTTGTGGTCACAGACGTGAACTCTTCCTTGAGATTTTGTTAAATTGCTAATTGCGATATTGGTGTGTATCGGTGTTATGTTGAGACTTTGTTTAGGAGTCGCATGCTAGTACCATGGGAGATCTTCAACTTCACAGACTTGTAAGTATGTTGTTCGGATTATTCGATAATTCTTGGTGATTTTGAATTTCCGTTGAAATGTTGTTTGTGCGAATGATTGCAAGTTTCGAGGACGAAACTTATTTTTTTAGGGGGGGTAGAGTGTAATACCCCGATTTTCGGATATATTTTTTTCGTTTATATGTTGGTTGTCGTTGATGGATAATTATGCTTGAGAATGATGTGAACGTATGACAATGTTGTTGAATGCGTATATGTATTCATTGTGCCGTATGATCGTTTGGTATGTCGAGATGTTGCTCGAGAATAGCGAAAAATGGCTAAGTACAGCCACGTTAGCGCACGCTACAAGGTATGCCTAGCGCACGCTAAGACATATATACTTAGCGTATGCCACGGTGCATACTTAGCGCACACTAAGAGGTTTCAGTTACGTACGCTAAGGAGGACCCCTAACGTACGTAAGGTATTCTGGATAAGGTCCGGAAAGTGGCCGACAGGTAGGCCCAGACTCTTTATTATCGGCGATTAGCGTACGCTAATGCATGTTGGTAGCGCACGCTAATTTCAGATCGTCAACAGGGAATCTTGGCTTTATTGGTTGCTTTCGGCGTGTAGGACCCGGGCATCTTCTGGGAAGGTACAGGTTGTCGGGTCAACGACGATTAGCGCGCGCTAAGGTCGAAGAATAGCGCACGCTACGGAGCATTTCACTGTAGCAAGTCAACGCCTATTTGCGTACGTTAATGCATGGGCATTACGTACGTTAGATGAATTTCGAAGCAATGCATTAGCTTCTGGACTTCCCGATAGCGCACGCTATCAATGAAGGATAGCGCACGCTAGTTCTGTAGCGCACGCTAAATATAAGGTCTAGCGCGCGCTAGTGATGTGTTTTATAAAGAGGATAGACGAGTGCTGAGAGGCATCTTGTCCATTCTCCTTCCTTCAGTCAATAGAGAGAGCCTTGGGAAGTACTTGAAGTTCCTAAACATTGAGAGATGATTCTCTTAAACAAGATTAAGATGAGGAGCTCGGATTTAAGTATTGTTCTTGAAGTTTTTGATGATTCTTGGAATGGAGTTCAATTATTCTTCTTTGTGGTTCGTCCATACAAGGTAATCCTCGTATCCCTTTGATAGTGGTTCGTTTTTTTTTAAGGATTACTACTTGGGAGGGAGCATGTTGGGAATCGTGTATTTTGATGTTCGTTTTATTTCAATGTAAATGCATATATTGGACTGTACTTTTATCCGCTGCGTGAGTATTTTGAAATGACTTTTGGTATTTTGCCAACTGAATTTTATTTTGTAAAACTGATTCCCTAAACTGAGTTTTTGGCATTTTGGCCTTGATCGTTTTGATGGTATTTTTTTTGACGGTATTTGGAAAATGATTTTTTTTAGTATTTGAAAAATATTACCGTCATCGGTCTTTTTGGCATTTTTGAAAAGACGTAGAAAATTGTGCTTAGCCTGGTAAATCCTTGTGAGAAGGGTTTACGGCGTGTAATATTCCCAGGAGGATCTGGGGTGTTACAATTATGGTATCATGTGATAATGTTATACGAGATTTATTGGAATTGTAATAAGATATTTCGGATGTTGATATGATTATTGAGATCTTCTTCATATGATGATAATGGTTTTGTTGCGATTCTTTAGGTTGTATGAATGGCATGATGAAGAAAATGATAACATGGAGATATATACCTCGGATGTGTTGTTCTGAACGTGATTTCGGATATTTCATGTTCTTGAAGAACTCTTGAATTATACTAGGTGATGAAAATTTATAAGAAGTGTTGATGTTTTGAAAATGAATATGGAATATTCATATATATAGCTAAATTATGTGTTTGAAATAATATTCGTATAGGAATACGAATGTGATTATGAGTTTGATGAAATTATTATTCATCCCTGAATTTGGAAGCCCATACGTATGGAGCAAATATTCAAGTCGAATGATTGGATTGTTCGATAACCTTAGAATATGATTATCTATAATGTTGAACTAATTGGATGGTTCGAATTAACGATGATCATCGGAAAATTTTAACTACGGATTTACGAGAAGGGAACCTTGTCAATTCGTATTTAAGAATTGAGTTTGGAACCGATAACATTTAGACCCTTATTATTGGTCCGAATTGGTTGTTGATATGATCATCGGATTTCGGCTCGTATTGTGGACATGAATTCGTGAGGGTCTGAGTTGGGCCGATTCGGTTGTGTTTAATCGAGATATTGTGGAACCGATGAGTTTGTGGCCTGGTTGTATTGATATTGATCGTCATCGAACCTGTGATTATTAAGCCTTCGTTTTACAATAAGATATGATGTTTGATCGTGGATTATGACTGTTGGGTTGCGGTTGAGGTTGAAGAGTTCGTAGATTAGCTTGGTCGGGACTGAGGAACTCGTAGACGAAAGCAACTGAATTGGTAACAGTTCGTGGCATTGATATCGAGACAAGTTTTATACTTGTACGGGTCAACGAGATTAATGTTATCATGTAGGTGTACGAATGCGTGTATCATTTCGAGACTTGGCCTCATTATGATTTTGTTGATATTCGGGAACTGTTTGATGCAATACCCTTCGGCAATTATGCTAAATATGATTATTATTCGTTAACGGCCGGTTTAAGGCATTGAGATTCTTTTTGATACTGGTGTTGGCGATAGCCGGTTTGCGGTATCGATGTATCGATTATTAGATTCACGATTAATATTGTTCTGAGGCATCGTTGAATCGTTATTATCGAATTAGAACTGTTGCTATGATGTTGCATTAGCCGATTGAAGGCATTTGATATATTCTTTTATCATCTCTGTTTCGGTGGTCGGTTTAAGGCGCCGGGACATCTATTCTATCGTATCATTGATTATCGATTGACCGTCCTAAGGTAATCGAGGTATTGAGTTGGGATTATCGAAGATAATTCCCATCCGCTGTATAATTGTTATCGATTGACCGTCCTGAAGGTAATCGAGGTATTGAATTGGGACTGTCGAGGATAGTTCCCATCCGTTGAATTATTATTGCCGTGTTGGCCGACTCAAGGCGGCACATTATTATTCTTGTGAACTCGGTAATTTTGTGATCGTTGAGGGTTGAGGATTTCCTGAATTGTTGTGTTGTGATTATTGCTCGTGTTAATCGGTCCTTGGGGATTTTGATCCCAGGATGGTTGTTTTGGATATTTTTGGTCGTGTCGGCCTTTCATTATTCGTGCGTCATTGTTCACTTGGTGAGTCGCATGATTCGTATTGGATATGTTATCCTTTGAGTTTCATTGTCATGTTGTATCGTGGCATCTCTGGAATCATATCTGCGTGCCGATTGGTTATGTGTAGTATTTTTAGCCGGGCACACGATGGTCATGCGTGGATGTTTCCGCATTGGACCGTGCACATGAGACGTAGTTCGTGAGGCTAATTAGGTACATTGTCACACGTATATTCTGGATTCCGTATACGAGGTGGACATGTGCACGGACACATTTCCGGATCGGGCGTACTGTGATGTCCCTCTTGAGATTTATTGTTTGGTCGTTCGTAGTCCATGTTGTATTGGATATGTCCAACGATTTGCGAATGGTTGTTCATACGCCGAGGGGTATGTCCGACAGTCAGGTTTGTTTCTTTGAGATCTGTATTGGGCTGTTCGGCTTTCAGGCCATTGTGATGTATTGGTATTTCCGTTGGAGCCTTCGGGCATTGTGATTCGTATTAATTTCGGCGTTGGTTTGGTTTACCTTCGGGTAATGTATCGTTGTGTTCTATACTGATGATTCGCCATTTGGGCGTAAGTTTTCGGTTCTTGTGTATCTCATTGAGTTTTTCCTGGCGGGATATTTCTTCTCCGTACTTGTTTTAAGTTTCGGGACGAAACTTCTTTTAAGGAGGGTAGAATGTAATACCCATAATTTCGATTTCCGGTAATTTCTTATTATTCGGCGGAAGTCCGTTTTGATGACTCGCTCATGACTGCTTCGTCATCCTGAGAATGATTAATTCTACACTTTTTGACATCCGAGTTTGTTTTGGTGTCGTTTTGTTGAGTTCCGTGCTTTATAGCGACTTTTCCGCACTTGAGTTTGATTCTTGCGAATCTCATTCGAAACTGCTGTTTCGAGTTTCCCGTAAGTTCGTTTAACTTCGTTATACGTGTTTTCAACTTCGGTTTGGTTATTCGATTACGTATCGTGATTTTCGGGCGTTTTGGGCCATTTTGTAATTTACCCAAAGTTATGGGTATACGTATCTGTATTTGTTGTCTCGACCCTTTTCTTGGTCGCGTATGATTAATTATTGCATTATGTTTTCATTTCGGGTCGTTGATGTCGTCCGCAAACTTTTCGTCGTGTTCGTTCCGTGCATTTTCGGAATTCGAGTCGTCGAGCCCTGGTGTTCGAGCACTGGCCGGACGGTTGCGGGACTGGCCGGACGATTGCGGGCACCGGCCGGACGGGTGCGGCAGGAACCGACATAGCGCACCCCACGGCCGGAAGGTTGCGCGCGCTAACCGGCAGGTGTAGCGCACGCTATTGGCTGGCCTAACGCACGCTATCGGGCCTGAACAGTGGAGTCCTGAGGTTCTGGAATCGGGTAGGCTCGGCAGGCAGCGCACGCTACTGCCGGACACTACGTACGCTACGGCCGGCAGGTAGCGCACGCTACGGCCGGAAGGCTGCGCACGCTACCTGGCCGAGCAGTCTAGTCCAGGAGGTCACTGGATTGCGGCCTGGGCCGATAGCGCGCGCTAGCTCGGCAGCCTAGCGCACGCTAGTCCGGCCTAGTATATAATTGATAGAGCAGCCACTTTTTCATTCGTTTTTCATTTCCTTTCTCTTCGGTCCGCGGCAAGAGCTTCGGAGGAGGTGAAGCCATGTTGTTAAACAACAAATCCATGTGGTTTCTGAGTTTACATCACTGATCAATCATCCTATAACATCCTTCCATCCAGCGAATCAAGGTTAGATCTTTAGAACCCTACTTTTGGGGAGATTTGGGGGTTTTCGCGTTTTTGTCCGATTCATTCCGTTTTGTTGATTAATTCATGATGAATATGATTAATCTTGTTGGTATTCTTAGTTTCCCTATGGATTCATGGTATATTTCGTGGTTTTTATGGATTCGAGAGGGTTTGGTTGTGGTCCGCCCTCGTTGTCATTTTTATGCGAATATACATGAATCGTAGGCGGGTTTCCGGGTGTATTCCAATTCCGTATTCATTTAGAATTGGTTGTGATTGTATTCTTCGAATCGTTAGGTTCGGTTTCGTGAGTTCCTAGCATTCGTCGGTGACTTTCCTTTCCGTTCGTTGCGTCGTCGACTATTCAAGGCAAGTATATATTTATGAATGTGCGTTCTCGACTTTGAAAGTAAGATATATTGATGGCATGATTATTTATATCCACTCTGGGGTGGGCCGACGGGTCCCCTGAGGGTTTCGTAGCCTCTTGGTGCGATTCCACGGATGATATGAACGAACCACTCTGGGGCAGGCCGATAGGTCCCCTGAGGGTTCCGTAGCCTCTTGGTGCGGTTCCACGGTATTCATATATATATTGATGAGATGCTATGAGATTTAGTTATTCCGGAATACTAGTCTTAAATTGATGAATTGACGGTTACATTTACTTTATTGTCGAGGAGTATTGTGTTTCATACTTGATATACTTGCACTAGATATTCGACGGCTAACCCCTTTATGGGGGAAATACTTTTTATGTATTTCAGGTTCCAGGAGAACGGAGAGGCGGGTATCGGGTCGGCATGAAGATGATGGGCAAGTGTGATACTGTGTCTTTCCTCCGGTTATGTTTTGAGTTTTCCATTCAGTGTTGTTGTACTCGAATGGATATTGAATACTCGAGTATTGTTTTCCTTTTTCCTTGATGTTCCGGCCTGTGTTTGCCGAGGTATTGATTTGTGTTGTGATGTCTTTGGATACATTGGTTATGTTTTGAATACCCTTTGTATTGTTCTTCATTCCATTGTATGTAGACCTTCTCGGTAAAGTTTTATAGTTCCGCGTATGTTTAGCCTTGTGGGTCCCACGACGGGGTTCACGGCGCTATAATATACCCTGAATAACTTGGGGGTGTTACACCGAAATGAAAACATAATACCATAATTAATCATACGTGACCAAGAAACGGGTCGAGACAACAATTACAGATACGGATACCCGTAACTTTCAGTAAATTACAAAATGGCCCAAAACGCCTGAAAATCACGATACATGATCGAATAACCAAACTGAAGTTCACAACACGTCTAACAAAGTTAAACGGACTTACGGGAAACTCGAAACAGCAGTTTCGAACGAGATTCGCAAGAATCGAACTCAAGTGCGGAAAAGTCGCTAAAAAGCACGGAACTCAACAAAACAACACTGAAACGAACTCGGATGACAAAAAGTGCAGAATTAATCATTCTCAGAATGACGAAACGGTCATGAGCGAGTCGTCAAAATGGACTTCCACCAAAAAAAAGAAATTACCGGAAATCAAAATTACGAGTTTTACACATGTGACTTTCCGTAAATATTGACTATTCAACGCATGCTGACGTGGACTGGAGTACTTTGTTGATCACTTAACTGACCTCTATGTGGTCAAACTGTTTGATGTGCAATCATTCTGATGTCGACTTCTCTGATGTGCTGACTTGTCTTTAGTCTTCTGACCTGATTGAACTTGACTGATCTGATGGTCAGACTTCAGATGACTTGACTTTTCTTCTTGACTGCAGTCTGGTCCAACTTCGCTGATTTAAAATGATTGACCAGAACTTATCTGATAAGGGTTACCTGATATGACTCGTCTATGGTCAACCTTATCTGAACAGTTGAGTTAACCAAAACTCGGCTGATAGATGCTTATTTGATTTGCACTTAGCCGATTTCAATCCTAACTTATATGGCCTATAGAAGATACTCATTTGGTTATTCTTTACATTTTGCCAAGTATCTAACTTAACACAGTTTGGCCTATGGAAGATACTCATTTGGTTCTTCCTTACATTTTGCCAAGTAATAAACATACATTTGAATATATAAAGATGACATCATCAAAATCTAATAAGTATTCCTAACAAATTCCCCCTATTTGATGATGGCAAAACTTAAGCAATTATTCAAATACACAGGTCTGCACATAGGTGTAAGACACGAACTAAAATCAGTCTTGTTTTGAGACAACTAGAGGTTGTCATTTAAATGACTGTTTATATATTTCTTCTGATTTTGTTTACAAGTATATAAGATTTGAATGATCAAACAAATACAGAGAAATTACAAGTCTTTCAAAATCAAAAATTACAAAAAAAAAATATAAGTACAAACAAATCCTATCTGCCTCTGCCTCTGCGGACAGTTTGCTTGGGAGGCCTAAAAGGCTTTGCACCAATTGGTCTCTTCTTGATACGTACAAGGCCATACTTCCTCCTGATAACAAGAGCGGCAAAATCATGTTCTTCTTTGGATGTGAATTTATGCTCTTCACATAGCTTCCTTATCTCGCTTTGCAAAGCGAGCTCATCCAGTTCATTGTTTTGCTAAGTGGGAGGATCTTCAGCTCTAAAGGGAGGAACCATGGGGTAGGCATTCCATGCATTTGCATGTTTTACTAAGATAGCCCAAAGCTTTGGCCATGTTGATTCCATAAAGTCGATAAATGTCTGCTATGGGGAGCAGTTTTTCTCCTAGAGTAACTCCCAGATATAAAATTTTTCATTGAATTGCTTCTTTGCAGTTCCCCACAATGGACTAGCTTCGGTGGGTAGGAAATCCTCAACAAACCAAAGCTATTTGCCTTCCCATTCTAATATAGGCTCTGCTCCTTGCCTGATCTCCTCTTCTTCTCTGCAGGCTGATCATCAGTCTGCTCAAGGTCAGCTTTTTTCTTCCTCTTTTGACTTGATGTCCCAGCTTCAATTAATGGAACATCTTGCCTTTTCTTCGTTCTGATCTCCTGAAGCTGAACTTGACCTGAAACTTCTCTTACTTCCACCTGCTTTCCTTCCCCCTTTTTGCCAGCATAAACCAGTATGGTCAATTGCTGCTCTACTCGGTGCATCCAGTCAGACATGCCAAGTGGCATTCTGGAATTGTTGGGAGGAGGAGGTTGAGGGACATTCCTCTGCAGTAGGGTATCAATTTTTGCGTTTATGCTCTGCAGGTCAGGTGAGATTTTTGTGACAAGCAACTCTTCAAAGGATTCTTTGACAATACTGCGGATCGGCTCAGTCATCATAGGGGAAATGGGTGATGTCTGAGGTGAGTGATCACCGATACTTTCTGCGCCTGCAGGTAGGTTTGCAGTTGACCTACCTGTCTGCAGACTCCTATCTGCAGGTGGCTGATCAGGTGGGGTCTGCTCTGGGGTCCCCGACCTGTCATCTTCTTCTTCATATAGGCTGGTGTAGCGGGTAGGCGCCCCAGTCTCTTCTGCTCCGGCTTCATCCTGGCCTTCTTTTTCTTCTTCAGCTTCTTTTTCCTTCCCTTTTTCCTCTTTCTTTTCTTACTCTTTCTCTTCTTCCTTTTCTTCTTCCTTCTCTTCTTCCTTCTCTTCCTCTTTCTCTCCTTCCTCATCATCTTTTTTATCCTCATCATTATCATCATCATCATCATCATCATTATTATCATCATTATCTTCCTGCTCAACTTCTTCTCTGTAACGCCTCAATACTTATTTAAATGCTAACGATCATGGATTTTGATTTTTTAATATTTACAGGTTGTCCGATACTTGGACCGATACGTTCCTAGCATAAAATGAAGGACTTAAAAGGAAAAGATTTCAATATAAATTATAAGGATCATTTTTAGAATTTATGAAAGTGATTTCGAAAAGTTCCAACGATTTGATATGTTAAAATTTTCATCACAGAACACTTATATTGCAGAAATAATATTAAATTATTTTATTATTATTATCGAAAATCCGTTCCGAGCATATCGAAGATTTAACTCCGGCGAGTCCGGAACAGGTCGGAAAATCAAATTTGGACACCGGAAAGGGGTCGAACCGGCCGAGCCAAGTTGATGGACATCTGCCGGTCACCGCCGAACACGCCTACCGACAAACAGCCGGTCACGACCGATAGAAGCTTCTCGGCCAGCTGTCTGGATAAGGTCGGTCATGACCGACAGAAGCTTCTCGGCCAGCTGTCCGAATAAGGTCGGTCACAACCGATAGAAGCTTCTCGGCCAGCTGTCCGGATAAGGTCGGTCATGATCGACAGAATCTTCTCAGCCAGCTGTCCGGATAAGGCTTCCAGCTGTCCGGGTAAGGTTGATTTTCAACCGATTTTGAGCCCCTATTTATACAGGTTACCGGATGTGTTTTTGTACATATCATATATCATTTTGAATCTGTGAACCCCCACTTTAAAACGCCCGTAACATATTTTCTTTCCAAAAATTATAAAGGCCACAAAAAGCCCGATCAAACAGAAAGCTCAAATCTGACAATTTTTCAAAAGTGTTTGATAAAAGTCCCCAAAGAGATTTCAGATTTTACATCAAGAATTTATGGCCGGAAATATGAAAAAGCATTTTCAAGTGCTAGGGGCAGCGTATCCGGGATCGAAGAAGGACAACCGAGTCAAATTCAAAGGAAGATATTTCAAGATTTCAGCAAACGAGGTGAGGTTATACTGTTTTAATATGTTATGGTCATCGTTGTGTCGTGTAACATGACGACCCGCGAGGGGTCGAAAGAATGAAAGAAATCTGAGACGAGTCTCATACAGATAAGAATGTTTTATGTTCATTACACAACATGATTTTGACGATTTATATGGATTTAATCTCACTGAGTATGCTCGCGTACTCACACCTCGTCATTTATGTTTTTCAGGCTAAGGAATCGACAAACGGGACAAGCAGAAGATGAATATATACTCCCAACATGATTAAATTCAAAAAGAATAAAAGATGTTGTCGCCGTAATTATTATTATTTTTACGAAATACTTGATGTTCTTCAACGAATATAATTTCAACGAACTATGTCCGAATATTTGATTTCCCATGTTTTTGTAAAACTGTACTGATGGTTGAATAAATGACTTTTATTGAAGATTTACTGACTAAAATGCTTCCGCAAATACTCCGAATTTATATAAAATTTTTAAGGAAAAATTGAGTTGTGTAACGTTCTTTTTAATTAAGAAAGCCAGGGCGTTACAGAATGGTATCGGAGCAAGGCCTCTCTCAGTACGGTGAGATTTGGGGATGAACCAAGCGGAAGCTGGTGAACATGTGACACCCAGGGCGTTGGGCCGACGGGGGCGGGGAGTGATCGCCGGTGCAATAGAAAAGGGCACGGACAATGAGCGGCTCCGAGAAAGGGGAGTGATCGCCGGTGCAATAAGAAAAAGGGCACGGACAATGAGCGGCTCCTGACATGGCTTCTAAGCGGATGGGGACATGACTGAACCGAATTCTTAACAGAACGAGAGGTATTCCAAGACTGTATAGGTATGGGACTATACAGTTAAGGAGGTTTGAAAAGGTTTACTTATACAAAACAAGATATTTCAAAACATTCTTATTTTTGAAAGTATAACGAATAATTTTGGCATGATTATATTTTTGGGAGAATATGTGGTTCATCGCTGCTGCCCAACATCGAATCCGAGGTAATATTTTCAGGTATTCACTCTTTTATGAAAACTTAAATTTTTTGGTAAGAGTATAGAATGATTGTGTCGGCAAAATATTTGAAAGGATATGTGAAAGTTTAAATGTTATCCGAAAGGGACAAAATATGATTTCAAAGAAAGGTTTCAAAGTGATGTTTTTGCTGGCACAATATTTTTAAAGTTATTGATGAAAATACTCATACAAAGTTTGATACAGATTTTCAAAGTTCTTTACGAAGCTCAATTTCGAGGACGAAATTTTTTAAAGGGGGGAGGATTGTAACGCCTCAATACATATTTAAATGCTAACGATCATGGATTTTGATTTTTTAATATTTACAGGTTGTCCGATACTTGGACCGATACGTTCCTAGCATAAAATGAAGGACTTAAAAGGAAAAGATTTCAAAATAAATTATAAGGATCATTTTTAGAATTTATGAAAGTGATTTCGAAAAGTTCCGACGATTTGATACGTTAAAATTTTCATCACATAACACTTATATTGCAAAAATAATATTAAATTATTTTATTATTATTATCGAAAATCCATTCCGAGCATATCGAAGATTTAACTCCGGCGAGTCCGGAACAAGTCGGAAAATCAAATTTGGTGTAATACCCGGTTGTAATTCATTCATTATCATTCAGTAATTATCAGTCAGTAATTGTCACTCAGTAATTTTCACTCATTAATAATCACTCATCATTCAAGATTCATTCATTTGTGTTCATTGTTGGCATATTGTAACCGTGTATCAGTTACCGATCGTCATTCACACTACACCATATATGGCTTTCAACAACATTTTTTTTGATGTTACAAGCAAAAGTGTAGCCTTAGATGCCTTAAAATTGGTCAAATTTGATTTAAGGCTACACATTTTTCTAACATTATTATTGATATAAATTAGTGTTACCGTAGACCAAATTGAATATCTACGCTAACACAAAATTTGGTGTAGTCGTTGCTATTTAGAAAAAGTCTAACTAAACACTAAAAGAAATAGGCGGACTTGCTAAAATATTTTAGGTGGTCCAAATAAATTATTTTCAACTATAACGACCTAATTTTTTTAAGGTATTTTATGAATCGTCCTAATCGGAGGGAGTAATGTAAGAGAGATGAGTAAATAAGAGGAAATATTGGTACTTTGATCATTAAATTGGAGAAATAATTATCTTTCTTAAAACATGTGAATAGTCAAAAAGCGACAGTTATTTTGGACCAGATGGAGTAATTATTTATTTTAGCTCCTTTTCTATATCTACATAGCTAATTATTATTTTATCATTAGAAATATATCATTTCTTTGATTAGGGAGATGGCGGCTCATGATTTCTACACAAGTAAGGAACCGATTCATGATTGGAAAGCCCAATCCCCAACTACTAAATTTCCTGACAGCACTAGTAGAATAAACATCACAGACTTCGGTACAATTTACTTCAGTTATGTATATTAGTGAAGTAAAAAACAAAAAAACAATTTCGCTTTCAATTTACTGAAGTAAAACACCCACGTAGACTTCAGTAAATGGTATCATACTAAAAAGCAGAAACTAGTTGGGAATTTTAAGATACAAAGACTTCACTAATTTGATAATTAATGAAGTTAATAGTGTGAAATTTTATTTTTTATCAGAATATTTTTACAAAAGTGAAGTGTATGTGTTTTGATCGGGAATTAATATTTTCAACTTCAGATTTTTTTTCATTTAACTCCTAAAAACACAAGTAAAATATTACCATAATTAATTTATATTGTGTATTATATTTTTTATTAGAATATTTTTTCAATTCACTGTCCTGCGATATATTAAATTTTTGGGCATTTTTATTCTTTATTTTCTGACTTCGTTCATCCCGATTATATGTTTTTTGGGTCCTGTTTATCGCGATTTCATTGTGTATTTGAGTGGCTAGAATCGATGCATTGTTATCCCTAGTGATAGCCGCTCATCCTCATCGTGGCGCCACCATGGAAGGACCCCCGAGCGAGTGGGTGGTGAAACCCAGATCCGATTTGGATCTGCTTCTTTTTTGGAATGATGCTCACTCTCGGAAGATGCTGTTCCACCTCACGGTGACCTCCTGATGGTGCTCCCACGAGCCCGCCCTCGACTATGGCGGCGCTGATTTAGGTCTCCCCTCTCCCTATCTGAACCGGTTCAAGGGATTCATGAACCAGCCTGACCGAACCGGCAGCTATCACAAGTGCTTATCCGTTCTATCTTCTTATTAGCACAGCAAATCCGCCTGCTTCTCCAGGGCTGCCTGTTTCAATTTCAGTCTGAGGTGTGATTTGCTACACAATTAACGGGTTTGTTACATTTCAACTCTCCAACTTGCACTAGATGGTTTTCACATTTTTCATTATTCTTGGGTATTTATCTACCTTTGGTTGCTATTCGGTCAATTCCATGGAGGTATATCCTCACTTTGAATATCTTGACTTGGTTTGTAACTTTGATCATCTGCTATTATGTGATTCTATCAAGGCTTGTGTTTGCTTTTATCATTTTTTCCTTCTTGTATTTAATTGTTTTGCTCTCATGTACTTAAGATTTGCGATTCATTTATGTTTGTGGCATGGGGAAAAGAGAGAAGAAATGGATTTGCCCAGTCTTCAATTTCGGACATGTTTCAACATAAATATCATGTTCATTCTGGATCCAGTGGCAGGTGTTGTGTTTTCTTCATACAGATTTTGTCCCTCTGATTTGCAGGGGTTGTAGCAATCATTTAGTCAAAAGTGTGGCAATTTAATGTCTTCATTGGAGTTACATAATTCACCTTATGTTTTCAGTTAGATAGATATATGGAACTTGTTTGAGCTACTTAAATTTTAGAAGGTGCTAGGAAAATTACAATTTTAAATATTATCCGCTGTCTATATCTTGGAGATATATTCCTTCATTTCCTCTCTCTCTCTCTCTCTCTATCTCTCTCTCTCTCTCTCTCTCTCTCTCTCTCTCTCTCTCTCTCTCTTTTGTGTGTGCGCTAGCCTAATTTACATTTTAATGGAAGCATTATGTATTTTCTTGATGGGTAGCTATTGTACCTTATTGTTGTTGCTAATTCCAAGATTTTTTTCAGCAGATGCAGATTAAAAGTAGAAGACATCACACATTGCTAATCAATGAGTCAAGAGTATATTCTTGTGGGTCCAGCTTATGTGGTGTCCTTGGTCATGGTCCAGAAACAACTCAATGTGTAGAATTTACCCCAATAACTTTTCCTTGTCGAACCCAAGTCACTCACATCTCAGCCTCCCACAACCATGCAGCCTTTGTTACACAGTCTGGAAAGGTTTGTCATGTCCTTATCCTTTGTATTTGCTGCATGTTTTTACTGTGACCTTAATATTTTCATTTTAACCACCACCTTAGTAATCTATGTCTTTGGATACTAGCTCATGTGATTTGTTCAGCACACAAGGGTACTTCGAGGTTGTTAGTTAAGTAGGATTTAATGATACTTTTGTTTTCCCTTTCACCTTTCCAAGTAGACGCTTGTTCGTGTGAAGAAGTTGCTTATTTTCCTTTCACATGAAACAGGTAGCTGGTAAATCAAATCTGGAACTGACCGTTTCTATTTTTGAAAACCCTGTCGTTTGCTTAAGGAGTCATAACTAATATCTGGAACATCTGATCTGATCAGCTTTCAAGAACAATAATATATTTTCAAGTACTGATACCACACTATTTTCTCATAATTGTATACTGGACTTTTTGTTGGTCATGCAGGTTTTCACATGTGGAGACAATTCATTCTTTTGTTGTGGTCATAGAGATACAGGTCGTCCTATATTCAGGCCAAAGCTTGTTGAAGCTCTGAAGGGTATTCCTTGCAAGCAGGTATGCCATTTTGTTGCATTTTCTCCATCGCCGGTAGATATTAGAATTGGTTCATTATTATACTTCCATTTTTTTTTCAGACTGTGGCATGGATAAGAATAGGCGGTATTAATTCCTTTACTAAAAGGAAATAGTTTCCATTTAAGCCTTTTGTTTTTCCGGAAGTGCATTACTCGAAATTAGTTGATCTTGTTTATATTGTTGAATGAGCTTATCTTTTGCTGCGTTTACTATTCACTTTTGAAGCATCATTGAATTAAACTTGATAAAGTTACAGCAAGGCCTGAGTTTAGGATGGAAGGAGTGGGGCGAATCCACTGCCACTTGGTCTTTATTAGGGCTGTAAACGAGCCGAGCCGAGTCGAGCTTTCACAAAGCTCGGCTCTTTAAGCATTAAAACACACTGTCTCGAACTCGAGCTCGACATAAATTTTTCCTATTCGAACTCGGCTCGCGAGCTTCAAATTTTTTAAATATTTATTATTCGGGCTCGGCTCGTGAGCTCGAAAATTACTAGTCGGCTCATAAGCTCGAAAATTAAAAAGCTCGAAATAGGGTTAGGTTTATATATATATTTACACAGGCAATATGCATTTTAATGCCAACTAAAGCCTTCTGGCTTGTTTTTAAGGCTATGTGGCTTTGTAGGATTTGCTTTCATCTATATGGAAAATGATCGTGATGCAGAGGATGCAATAGGGAAACTCGACAGGATTGAATTTGGTAGAAAAGGACGTCGACTACGCGTTGAGTGGAACAAGGTATTTAACATTTTTGCTTTGCGGAATGTAGAACACATTTCTTGTGTTGTAATTTTTTTTTCATGCGATAATGGTTTTTTCTCCACGAAATAACTTGATTAAATTCGATCCATAGCAGGAATGTGGTGGTGGTAGAAGGCCTGATACTTCCAGAAGGTCGCTAGCCAACTCAAAACCTTCCAAAACTTTGTTTTTTATTAACTTCGACCCTATCGATACAAGAACTTTTTACCCATTCATATTTCCTGTAAGTTTTGAGTACTATATATTCTTCGGTATACTAAGCAGTTTATTCCACCTTATGTAAATGCTCAGGGAGTCGATGCTACCTTATGCAGAAAAGGTTTAACATTGATTTTGCAGTTTATCTTATCCTATACTCTATCATCTCTTCCTTGTGAAATTCAACTATCTCCTTCTTAACATAATGTGACATATCCTCATTCTTCTTACCAGTGAGTGTATATATATAGTCAAGAAGAGTATATTACAGAGCAACCAAAATTGAAGTCTTCAGCATCACCATCTATTTAAGTTCCTGATCAGTATGTGGCGGACCTAACTGCTAAGATCAGGGCTCAACTTCAACAAGATATGGATGAAAAACTTGACCAAAAATTTCGATAAATGATGAAAATGTTGGCCGAGAAGAATCCAGATTTGAACTTAAAGATTGATGACTCTCAGAAATCAGTCGAGGAGTCCTATGGTGGTGACAATGTCACTCCTTGACTGATCTCATCATTTTATATTATGCTAGCTAAGTGACTCAAGTAGTTTTGTTATATTTGTGGATTGCGATTGTAACTTGTTCTTAGCTATTATGGATTGAATATTAGCAGTCATGTATTTTGGATGTTGTTATGGTTGACATTGATTTAATGGTATTGACTATTTTACGGTAATATTTATTTTTCAATATAAAATTTTGCTTTTTAGCATGAAAAATGTTGGTAAAAACCTGCAAAAATGTAGCCATAGACTATAATTTATAATTCTTTATGTTGGCAAAATATAAAAATTGTGTTGGCAAAGATTAAAAGTGTGTTGGCAAAAGTTAGAACTAGTCATATATAAGTGTAGCCGTAGTGTTAAAGTTGTTGGTAAAGATGTCAAAGTGTTTCACAATTTAATGTTACATTAGACCTCATGAGTGTTGGCATAGGTCTACGGCTACACAAATCTTTGTGTCACTAAATATATAAAAGTGTGGCCTTAAGTCTACAGCAACACAAAATCTAGTGTAACCACAGACAATAAAAGTGTTGGCATAGGGGTCTATTGCTACACTTTTCTAACATGTTACCAAAAAAAAAGAAAAGTGTTACCTTAGACCCATATGGTTGCGGCCGTTTTTGTAACACTTTCGAATTTGGTCAAAGTGTAGCCATAGCTTGTTTTTCTACCTTCAGCAACACTTTTTGGACTTTTGAACATAGTTTTTCAGGTGTTGCTGAAACCCATATATGGTGTAGTGTCATCTCCGTTTGAGAGTCGAGACGAGAGTATTATCATTATCATCATGATTGGTAGTCTTGTGTTGGAAGTATCATCTTTGGCATGTGTTGGACTTGTTTACTTTCACATACGTATGGTATGTCGGATCATTCATCAATCGAAGCGAAAAATCGGAGTTGTTGCATTTTCATCATTTCCAGCAACGAGTTACGGCCGTAACTAATCATACATTACGGCCGTAACATGCTTTCGTCGGCTTAAGGTGGTTTTTTACGAAGACGAGATACGGCCGTAAGGAAGGCAGGCTACGGCCGTAAGATGTGTTTGTAATTTTCAGGTTATGTCGGATGAAGAGGGCTTACGGTCGTAAGGGTTACAGCATAGGGCCGTAAGGTAAGGCAGGTACGGCCGTAAGGTTTGGCCGTTACGGCCGTACGATTCAGGCAGGGTGCCCAGGCAGTTTCGACGAAGGCTTCATATGCCCGTAAGTTTGGCCGGGTACGGACGAATCGGTCGAGTTACGCCCGTAAGGTATGTGCGGGTACAGCCGTATGACTTTGGTAGGTGTTTGGACGAGGGCGAGTTACGCCCGTAAGCCATGTGCGGGTACGGACGTATGACTGTCGGCAGATTCTGTACGAAGCCGAGTTACGCCCGTATGATATGGCTGGTTACGGCCGTAAGGCCGTTGACTTGGGAGGTTACGGCCATAAGTAGGCCGAGTTACGGCCGTAACTATAGGCAGTACTTAAGGACCTGGACGGGTTTTTGAGGTCATTTTTCTCACTTTTTCACCTTGTTCCGAGAGAGAGAGCTTTAGGGAGAGATTTTCCATCATCAATCACTTGGGTGTTCGGTTTTCATCATCTTCATTCGATTGTGAAGTTCGGATAGTCGAACTAACGCGTGTTCATTGGATCAAAGTATTTGGATCTTCAAAGGTAATATTCCTCAAACATCTTGGATTTCGATTTTGTCTTGAGATATGATGTTTTGGATGTTATAATCATGTTGTATGAGGAGATATACATATGATTATGAGTGTGTAATATCTGCAATTTTGACTTCCGGTAATTTTATTTTTTTTGCCGAAGTCCATATTAGCGATTCTATTGTGACCGTTTCGTCATTATGAGAATGATTAATTCTACACTTTTTATCATCCGAGTTCGTCGCGGTGTCGTTCTGTTGAGTTCTATGTTCTTAACCGACTTTTCCACATATGAGTTCGACTTTGTAAAATCACCATTAATTCTTGGAAACTCCAACAATTCTGAATCTTTGCAATATTATAGAGCATCAAGTTATCTTTCTAATCGTTCAAACCGTGAGTCAATCGGAGTCCGAACGAAGGAGTTATGGTCGAAATAGCTAAAACTGTACCGTGTACCTTTTGATGCTGGAGCGGGCTGTACCGCGGGCCGCGGCCCCTTCTGTCCGGGCCACGGCACAAAGCTGTTTTGCTGGGAGTTTTTGGCCATAGGCCGCGGCACACTCAGTCTGTGCCGCGGTACACAGTACAGATTTGTGTATTTCTGGGTTTGTTGTGAAGAACATCCTCATTTCATCACTTTCCTCCTTCCTCTCTCAACTTGGGTGATTTTGGGCGATTTTGGGGTGTTTTAACATCATTAAAACTCAGAGATTTTCATCTTCTTCTAGTTGGGGTGTGGATTAACAACATGTTTGTGGATTCTTCATCCTAATCCAAGGTAACTTCTTCAACCCTTGAATTCAATTTTGAGTTGGAGCATGACGTTTTGGATGGTATAATCATGAATTGTGATGGATATACGTATGATTATGAGTTTTTACGAGTTATCATCGGATTGTTGGAAGTTTTTTCTCAAGAACACTTTGAAGGTTGACTTGGAATTGGGTTTTGCAATTTAGTGTTATCGTAAACTCAATTTGAGTATTTCTATCGGATAATCGATTGTATTGATGGTGTTTTGGTGGTTTGGATCATTCAATAGTAGTTGGTTTTCGATACAAATGGATTTAGTTGTTTAAGAGGGGAGATTGTTTTCAAGGTGTTTGCCGAAATGCCCCAATGAACTTGGTTTAGTCGTATCGACGTTTTGAGTAGTTATACTCGTGTTTGATTCGTGTGTTGAACCGGATTATTGGTAATTGTGTTATTCAAGGTTGTTCGAGCGACCGACATCTCATTTAGGACGTTGTTCGTGGAAGGACATTCTTCATCGGCGTTGTGTAAGTTAATTCTTACTCGGTTAAAAGGATATTCATTCCTTTCGTTGTTGTTCATTCATAATTATAGTTCATTCATAATGTATTAACCGTATTGAGACTTGTAACTGTCAATTAATCACTTCAGTCACAAGGAACAACGGTTCAAATCATTTCATTGAGCTATCATTCATTTCACTCTCATTTCATCTTGGTGAGTCATTATTAATTTCGATGTCACTTTTGTTATCTCGTCGCATTCCGGGTCATACTGGCGTGCCGGTTGGTATGTGTAGGATTTTCATGTCGGGCACATATTAAGTCGTGTGTTGGTTGTTGGCCTCACATTGGACTGTGCACACGAGAAGATCACTTCGTGAGACTGATTACGTACAAGACCACACGTGTATTCAATCGATACTCGATGGTGGCTTGTGCACGGACACATTTCCATCCCGGGCGTAGTGTGGCGCCACCCTTTGAGCCGTACCGCTAGTTGATTCATACAGCATGTTTGATTGCGTATGTTTTCAACAAGATTGGGTTATAATCTGACCGATTCACTTTTGATCGCATGTGTTCGACAGTTTGAGACTTTGATCGAACTTGTGGTTTATACAGCATATATGATTATGTTTATTCAACTCTTGAGGATTGTTGTTCTCTGTAATTAACCCCGTTTGGGGATTTTGTTTTCAGGTCATGGCAAGGCAAAAGCACAGGAATAGAACGGTGATGGCGAGGAGTCCCAGTGATACTAGTAGGGGCCCCCGATCCTTTCAGTCATTCATGTTGTTGTCATTTATTTTCCGCTGCAGATTTCCATTTAGATACTCCGATTCGTTCAGTGTTGTGTATTTTATCTTCATATAAAATATACATGTATTCGGTATTATCTTGGGTGTGTTATAATGAAACTCCTCATCGGAATAATTGATGATATAATGTGGTTCGGTACTACAATTATATTATTTAATTCATTAATTTTCATTCGCCTGGTGGGTCCCAGTCGGGGGTCCAAGACACTGTAATATCTGCCTAGTTTGGGGTGTTACAGAGTTGGTATCGGAGCGCGGTTTTGAATACTACCTTCCGAGTCATGTCTCATTTGAAATCATCGTTCATTAGACTAGTATCATTGGACTTTCGCGTCACGTGTGACCTGTGTAAGAGCCGAGCCCTTCAGACCAAAGAATAGTAAGATTTCCTCATTTATCATTTTCATTTGTAATCATGTTGATCATGTTAACTCATTAATTATTCAATTCAATTCATCACTCAGTTGTTAATATTGAGGATCATATCATTAATCTTGTTAACTTGTTCAAGATAACCATTTCAAGAATATCATCAGATAATCATGTCACCTCAGTTAATCATTCATGTAATCAATGTGTTAGAGCGTGTATGCTCATTTTCATCATTTCATGACGTAAATTATGATGCGGTACTCATACGAGATCTATGATTATCATGCGACCTTCCTACTTCAGTATGGAGAGAGCTATCAGGGGATGCATGGGGAGAGGCCGCGGTGCAGGCCGAAACCCGGGGAATAATCGCTCACTGTCGGGAAACCGTAACCAGGACTTCGCTCGATCGGAAGATGTTCGGGTTGATCCACTCACTTTTATGCAGGTCATGATGACCCATATACAATTGCTTAATCATCATTGCACCACTCTGGCCGAATTAATTGAGAGAACTCTCCCGTATGAGCCTGCTGCTAAGGAAATTGCTGAGCAACAACCTTCATCTATCAGCAAGAAATTAACAAAGCGTAATGAGTCCGAAGGCGGACAGTTAACCTTCAAGAAGCCTCGTGTGGGCCCAACATTTCTGAGCGACCTCCTACGGTGCATAAGCGTGCGGGATCTCAGTCCCGAGCGGCCAGTTCGGCCATCACCTGTTTCAATTGTGGAGCGTCGGGTCATTACAGCACTAAGTGTCTGAAACCGTCTATCATGTGCCATAATTGTGGGATTTTTGGGCATAAGGCCCGTTTTTGCTGAAGGGACCCCAAGCCAACTCCGGCAGCGTCTCAGGCCCTGAAGCAATCAGTGATTCAGAATTAGACTGCTCTGTCAGCGTCGTTTAAGATGACAGAAGCGAATAAAGGCGGAGCTCATATTTATCAGACGGGAGCATCCGGTTCGGGGGCCGGCAAGTCCCGGATTCACGAGATGAAGAGGACTGACGATTCGGAGGCCCGAACGATCTCAGGTATGCTCGTAATTTTATCTAAACCTGTGTGTACCCTTTTTGATACTGGTGCACCACATTCATTCATTTCCGAATCATGTTTGAATAGACTTCACCTAGACAGTCCTAATAATTGTGGACCTTATATCATTGGTCTACCTGACGGTAGAAGAATTTTCGGAAATCATGAGGTTAAGAACTGACCGAATTAAGCTTAATGACTGAGAGTGGTTGGTGGACCTAATCGTGGTGGATTTACCTAAGGACGATGTAATATTGGGTATTAGTGGGATGGATCGTCATGATACCATTCTCAATGTTCGTAAGAGTATGGTCACTATCATTTCCGTCGTTGGAGTCGAGTGTGTATTTCAGGGAGGTAATCCCCGTTGTTCCGGAAGAATCATTAATATGATAAAAGCAGTAAATTTCTCAACCAGTGTTGTTCAATCATTCATTATATCATTGTCATCAATTGACCATGCTAAGGCAAACGAGATGTTCCATCATTCCTTATATCATTGTCGTCGATTGGCCGTTCTATGGCAATCGAGGTGTTCAATCATTCATTGTATCATTGTCGTCGATTGGCCGTTCTAAGGCAGTCGAGGTGTTCAATCATTCATTGTATCATTTTCATCGATTGGCCGTTCTAAGGCAATCGAGGTGTTCTACCATTCATGGTATCATTATTATCGTTTGACGATGTACTCCCAGACGAGCTACCTGTTTTACCTCCACCAAGGTATATGGAATTCACAATAGAGTTGGAGCCTGGTACGTCCCCATTATCGAAGGCACCGTATCGGATGGCCCCAACCGAAATGTAGGAATTGAAGAATCAATTAAAGGATTTGACCAAGAAGGGTTATATCCGATCGAGTGCATCCCCGTGGGGAGCACCAGTGTTGTTCGTCAAGAAGAAGGATGGTTCGTTTCGTGTATATATTAATTATCGGGAGTTGAACAGGGTGACGATCAAGAATAAGTATCCCCCACCCCGCATCGATGATCTTTTGGATCAACTTCAGGGAGCTTCAATATTTTCCAAGATCGACTTAAGATCCGGATATCATCAGTTGTGGATTCGAGAGTCGAATATCGCGAGAACGGCATTTCGAACACGCTATGGTCATTTTGAATTCGTGATAATACCGTTTGGGTTAACTAATGCACCTACGGTATTCATGGAGATAATGAATTGGGTTTTCATCGACTATTTGGATTAGTTTGTGGTTGTCTTTATTGATGACATTTTAATTTATTCTCGTGCCCGGGAGGAGCACGAGTTTCACCTTCATCAAGTGCTCGACTGTTGAGACGAGAGCAACTTTTTAGGAAGTTTTACAAATGTGAGTTCTGGATGTCCGACGTTACGTTTCTCGGGCATGTAATTTCATCAGGCGGAGTTCGTGTTGACCCTCAAAGGACGGAGGCTATCCAATATTAGTTACCTCCGAAGAATGTTAAGGAAATCCGAAGCTTTCTCGGATTAGCCGGTTATTATCGGCGGTTTGTGGAAGGATTTTCTAAGATCGCTCAACCAATGACAAACCTTTTGCGAAAGGATAAGAAATACATGTGGTCCGACGCGTGTCAGCGGAGTTTTGAGGAACTTAAGAGCCAGTTAATTTCAGCACCTGTCCTTTCTTTACCACAAGAGACGGAAGGATTTGTGGTTTATAGTGATACGTCCGGACAGGGTCTCGGATGTGTACTAATGCAGAACGGGAAAGTTATTGCTATTGCTTCACGGCAATTGAGACCTTACGAGGTTAATTATCCGACCCACGACCTGGAGCAAGCAACCATGGTTTATGCATTGAAGATTTGGCGTCATTACCTTTATGGCGTCACCTGTCGGATATTCACCGATCATAAGAGTTTGAAGTATATATTTACTCAGAAGTAATTAAATATGCAACAGAAGCGGTGGTTGGAACTAATCAAAGATTATGATATTGAAATACTTTACCACCCGGGCAAGGCGAACGTTGTCGCAGACGCCATGAGTCGCAAGTCAGTCCAGGAGCAAATGCTTGCTCGTTTGACAGTCCAGAAGGAGTTTCAGCAGGAATTTCTTAGACCCGAGATTAAGGTATGACTTCAGCGAGTGCAAGGGCAACTTTGCATGTTAGAGACTTCATCGCCACTTGAAGAGGCGATCAGAGTGAATTAGGGTTCGGACCCATTTTTGTTGTGCATCTACGAGGATGTGGCATAGGGGAAAGCCCCTGGCTTTGTGGTCCACGAGGATGGACTCTTGGGATTTAAGAATCGGTTATGTGTACCGGCGAATGACGAGTTGAAAAACTCGATTTTGAGAGAAGCCCATGCTACCCCTTATTCTATTCATCCGGGGTCCAGCAAGATGTGCAAAGACTTGAAACAAAATTTCTGGTGGGGTAATATGAAGCGAGAAGTCGCGGAATTTGTTTCGAGATGGTTGACCTGTCAGCAAGTTAAGATAGAATATCAGCGACCGGCATGTATGCTGAAACCGCTCCCTATTACAGAGTGGAAGTGGGAAGATATTTCAATGGACTTCATCACGAGTTTAGCGACAAGTCGTCATGGCATGAATACAATCTAGGTAATTATGGATTGCCTAACTAAGTCAGCTCATTTTCTCGAGATTAAGGATACTTGGGGTCCCGAGAGACTTGCCCAGTTGTTCATCAAAGAAATAGTAAGATTGCATGGTACTCCTAAGAGTATCATTTCCGATCGTGACGGACGATTCGTGTCTCATTTTTAGAAATCGGTTCATCGTGCTATGGGAACTCAGCTTAATCTCAGTACCGCTTTTCATCCTCAGTCCGACGGACAATCAGAGAGGACTATTCAAACATTGGAGGACATGCTGAGGGCATGCGTCCTCGATTGGAAAGACGATTGGAAAGCCCAACTACCGTTGATTGAGTTCACGTACAATAATAGTTAGCATGCTTCGATTAAGATGGCACCTTATGAGGCCTTGTACGGTCGTCATTGTCGATCTCTGTTGTGTTTGGGATGACTTATCATAATCAATCGGCACCAAGCCCGATATGCTTATAGCCGCCCGTGGGAAGGTAGCTTTGATCAGGAGTCGTTTGTTGACCGCTCAGAGTCGACAGAAATCTTATGCAGATAATCGTCGTCAACCATTAGAGTTCGAGACAGGTGACCATGTTTTGGTCAAGGTATCCCCGAGTCGAGGTATCTTCCTTTTTGGGAAGAGGGGAAAGTTGAGTCCGAGATTCATTGGACCGTTTGAAATTTTGGATCGAGTAGGCGAGATAGCTTATCGATTGGCCTTACCTCCAGCGTTGAGCTGAATTCATAATGTGTTTCACGTCTCTCAGTTGCGGAAATATATTGCCGACCCTAGTCACATACTTCAGTTTGATGTGATCGAGATAACGGATGATCATAGGTATGAGGAGCGTCCCGTATGAATCTTAGAGCGGCGAATCAAACAATTGAGGAGCAAGACGATTCCTTTAGTTAAGATTCAGTGGTCGAGACATGGAGTCGGAGAGGCTACTTGAGAAACCGAGGATAGCATGCGGAAGAGTTATCCCGATTTGTTTGACCCTTAGTTTCAGGGACGAAACTCTTTTTAAGGGGGGGAGTATGTAATACCCGGATGTGAACTCATTCATTTTCATTCAGTAATTGCCACTCAGTGGATTTTCACTCATTAATAATCATTCATCATTCATGTTCATTCATTTGTGTTCACCGTTCGGACTAATGCTGAGTCGTGTATCGATATCATTTATTGTTTCAACCTCACTTGAGAATCAAGACGAGAATATTATCTTGATCGTTATAATCACTTCATTAATTGATGATTGATATTGGAGTACATGCCATTTCAAATTTCGTTCTTGTTTGAATCATGCTATTGTTGGGTATATTTGCGGTTCTGGTGTATCTCGTTTAGTTTTCCTGGCGAGATATTGCTTCTCCCTACTTGTGTTAAGTTTCGGGACGAAACTTCTTTTAAGGAGGGTAGTATGTAATATCTGTAATTTTGACTTCCGGTAATTTTATTTTTTTGGCAGAAGTCCATATTAGTGAATCTATTGTGACCGTTTCGTCATTATGAGAATGATTAATTCTACACTTTTTATCATCCGAGTTCGTCTCGGTGTCCTTCTGTTGAGTTCTATGTTCTTAACCGACTTTTTCACGTATGAGTTTGACTTTGTAAAATCACCATTAATTCTTGGAAACTCCAAAAATTCTGAATCTATACAATATTATAGAGCATCAAGTTATATTTCCAATGGTTCAAACCGTGAGTCAATCGGAGTCCGGACAAAGGAGTTATGGTTAAAATAGCTAAAACTGTACCGTGTATCTTTTGATGCTGGAGCGGGCTGTACCGCGGGCCGCGGCCCCTTCTGGCCGGGCCGTGGCACAAAGCTGTTTTGCTGGGCGTTTTTGGCCGTAGGCCACGGCACACTCAGTCTGTGCCGCGGTACACAGTACAGATTTGTGTATTTCTGCTTTTGTTGTGAAGAACATCCTCATTTCATCACTTTCCTCCTTCCTCTCTCAACTTTGGCGATTTTGGGCGATTTTGGGGTGTTTTAACATCATCAAAACTCAGAGATTTTCATCTTCTTCTAGTTGGGGTGTGGATTAACAACATGTTTGTGGATTCTTCATCCTAATCCAAGGTAACTTCTTCAACCCTTGAATTCGATTTTGAGTTGGAGCATGATGTTTTGGATGGTATAATCATGAATTGTGATGGATATACGTATGATTATGAGTTTTTACGAGTTATCATCGGATTGTTGGAAGTTTTTTCTCAAGAACACTTTGAAGGTTGACTTGGAATTGGGTTTTGCAATTTAGTGTTATCGTAAACTCGATTTGAGTATTTCTATTGGATAATCAATTGTATTGATGGCGTTTTGGTGGTTTGGATCATTCAATAGTAGTTGGTTTTCGATACAAATGGATTTAGTTGTTTAAGAGGGGAGATTGTTTTCAAGGTGTTTGTCGAAATGCCCCAATGAGCTTGGTTTAGTCGTATCGACGTTTTGAGTTAGTTATACTCGTGTTTGGTTCGTGTGTTGAACCAGATTATTGGTAATTGTGTTATTCAAGGTTGTCCGAGCGATCGACATCTCATTTAGGATGTTGTTCGTGGAAGGACATTCTTCATCGGCGTTGTGTAAGTTAATTCTTACTCGGTTAAAAGGATATTCATTCCTTTCGTTGTTGTTCATTCATAATTATAGTTCATTCATAATGTATTAACCGTATTGAGACTTGTAATTGTCAATTAATCACTTCAGTCACAAGGAACGACGGTTCAAATCATTTCATTGAGCTATCATTCATTTCACTGTCATTTCATCTCGGTGAGTCATTATTGATTTCGATGTCACTTTTGTTATCTCGTGGCATTCCGGGTCATACTGGCGTGCCGGTTGGTATGTGTAGGATTTTCAGGTCGGGCACATATTAAGTCGTGTGTTGGTTGTTGGCCTCACATTGGACTGTGCACACGAGAAGATCACTTCGTGAGACTGATTAGGTACAAGACCACACGTGTATTCGATCGATACTCGATGGTGGCTTGTGCATGGACACATTTCCATCCCGGCCGTAGTGTGGCGCCACCCTTTGAGCCGTACCGTTAGTTGATTCATACAGCATTTTGATTGCATATGTTTTCAACAGGATTGGGTTATAATCTAACCGATTCACTTTTGATCGCATGTGTTTGACGGTTTGAGACTTTGATCGAACTTGTGGTTTATACAACATATATGATTATGTTTATTCAACTATTGAGGATTGTTGTTCTGTGTAATTGACCCTGTTGGGGGATTTTGTTTTCAGGTCATGGCAAGGCAAAAGCACGGGAATAGAACGTTGACGGCGAGGAGTCCCAGTGATACTAGTAGGGGGCCCCGATCCTTTCAGTCATTCATGTTGTTGTCATTTATTTTCCGCTGCAGATTTCCATTTGGATACTCCGTTTCATTCAGTGTTGTGTAATTTATGTTCATATAAAATATACATATATCCTGTGTTATCTTGGGTGTGTTATAATGAAACTCCTCATCGGAGTAATTGATGATATAATGTGGTTCGGTACTACAATTATATTATTTAATTCATTAATTTTTATTTGCCTGGTGGGTCCCAGTCGGGGGTCCACGGCACTGTAATATCCGCCTAGTTTGGGGTGTTACAGAGTGTGTATGAATATTCATTGTATTATTGAAAGGTTATCCAAGAACACTTTGAATATTGAGTTGGATTTGGGGGTTTTCGATTAGTTGTTGAAATCACGAATTTGGATATTCATATTGGATTTTTGATTGTATTGAAGATGTTTTGTCGGTTTGAAACACTCCTTGAGGATTTGATATTGGTATAATTGAGGATTGATTGTAAACAATCGAAGATTGGTTACAACGTGTTTGATATAATGCCCCAATGAACTTGGTTTAGTCGTATCGACGTTTTGAGTTCGTTATATTTGTGTTTGATTTGTATGTTGAACGGATTGTTGGTGATTGCGTTATTCAAGGTTGTTCGAGCGACCGACATCTCATTTAGGGCGTTTATTCGTGGAAGGACATTGTTCACCGGTGTTGAGTAAGTTAATTCTTACTCGGTTAAAAGGATATTCATTCCTTTCGTTGCTGTTCACTTATAATCATAATTCATTCATAATGCATTAACCGTATTGAGACTTGTAATTGTCAATTAATCACTTCATTCACGAGGAACGACGGTTCCAATCATTTCATTGAGTCATCATTCATTTCACTATCATTTCATCTCGGTGAGTCATTCTTGACTTTGTCGGATTGTTATTCATTATTATTCTTCATGGTCATTCCTTGCCCATATGACCTTCTCGGTTCATATTGCGTGGCCGGGTGGGGATGTGTGGAATTTTTATTCGGGCACGTGATGGTCATGTGTTGGGTTCACCAACATATTAGACTGTGCACACGGTAATATACCTCCGTGAGACTAATTAGGTACAAGGACGGGTGTGTCCAGACACTCGTCTTGTGCACTTGCACATACCATTACGGGTGTACTATGATGCCTCTCTTCAGCGTCATATCATAATTAAGATTATATCATGATTGTGTTTATTCAACTCTTGAGGATTGTTGTTCTGTGTAACTGACCCCGTTGGGGGATGTTGTTTTTAGGTCATGGCAAGGCTAAGGCATGGGAAGAGAACGCTGACGGCGAGGAGTCCCAGTGATACTAGTAGGGGCCCCCAGTTCTTTTCATTCACTCGTGTTTTCTTTAATTTATTTCCGCTGCAGACTTCCATTTGGATATTCATTTCATTCAGTGTTGTATATTTTATCTTCATATAAAATATACATGTATTCGGTGTTATCTTGGGTGTGTTGTAATGAAACTCCTCATCGGAGTAATTAATGATATATTATGGTTCGGTACTACAATTATATCGCTTAATTCATTCATTTTCATTTGCCTAGTGGGTCCTAGTCGGGGGTCCACGACACTGTAATATCCGCCTAGTTTGGGGTGTTACAGAGTTGGTATCGGATCCAGGTTTTGAATACTACCTTCCGAGTCATGTCTCATTTAAAATCATCGTCATCGGACTAGTATCATTGGACTTTCGCGTCACGTGTGACCTGTGCAAATGCCGAGCCACTCAGACCAAGAACTGTAAGATTTCTAACGCCATGGTATAATTTTTGGCAATAAGAATCATTCATTCATCATCCAACAGTCAACAATCCTCATCATCATTCATTTTGATCAGGACGATCATGTTAACTCATTAATCACTCAGTTCATTTCACAGTTCAGTTGTTGATCTTGAGGATCATATCATTAATCTTGTTAACTTGTTCAAGATAATCATTTCAAGAATTTCATCAGATAATCATGTCACCTCAGTTAATCATTCATGTAATCACTGTGTTAGAGCGTGTACGCTCATTTTCATCATTTTATGACGTAAGCATAATGTGATATTCATGCGAGAGATATAATCATCATGTGACTTTCCTACTTCAGTATGGAGAGAACAGGCAGAGGACGCGGGGGATGAGGCCGCGGTGCGGGCCGAAACCCGAGAGCTCATGTGAATACACGTGCGAACGCTAGGAATAATGCTAACTCATCGAGCAGCGACGCTGCCACTCATTCACCTAGACGTAATCATTCACTATCAGGGAGTCGTACCCAGGACACAGCTCAGTCAGAAGGTGTTCGGGTTGATCCACTCACTTTTATGCAGGGCATGATGGCCAGATGACTCAAATGGCACGCCTCATGAAGACGATGCAGAACTCAGCTACTCAGAATCATCAGGCTCCTCCGCCGCAACCTCAGGGGCAAGAGAGGGGTGTAAGCAGTATTATTGGCGACATCTCTCGCCAAAGGCCACCTACTTTTGAGGGTTCATCTGAACCGGCGGATATTGTTCACTGGCTCGAGCATTTCGAGAAGTTATTTGCTATGGTAGAGTGTCCCGAAGGACACAAAGTTTCTGTTGCGGCTTACTATCTGGGTAAGAGCGCTCATTCATGGTGGTTATCGTTGAAGCCCACTGACGGATCATGTACTTGGGATCAATTCAAGACTCTCGTGATTGAGAGGTATTATCCGGCCCCACTCAGAGAGGCCAAGCTATCAGAATTATTCACTCCCTACCCCTCAGCAGACGAGGATGTTTTCGCCATCGCCGAGAAATTTCAGGAACTTCTTCCGTTCGCCTCATCTATCATTCACTCCGAGGCGGAAAAGATTAAGTATTTCAGCAAGAGGCTGAAACCCCGTATGCAGATGCAGTTGCTTAATCACAATTGCACCACTCTGGCCGAATTCATTGAGAAAGCTCTTACTTATGAGCTTACTGCTAAGGAGGTTGCTAAGCAACAACCTTCATCTGCTAGCAAGAAGTCAAAGAATCGTAATCAGTCTGAAGGCGGTCAGACAACCTTGAAGAAGCCTCGTGAGGGCTCTACTTTCTCTGAGCGACCTCCTGTGGTGCCCAGACCCACGGAATCGCAGTCCCGAGCGGGCATATCGGCCATCACCTGTTTCAACTGTGGAGAACTTGGTCATATCAGCACCAAGTGTCCGAGGCAGACTGTCACATGTCATAACTGTGGGATTGCTGGGCATAAGGCCCGTTTTTGCCGAAGGGACTCCAAACCTACTCCGGCGTCATCTCAGGCCCCGAAGCAGTCAGCTGTTTATAATTAGGCCACTCAGTTTGTGTCGTTCAAGACGACAGGAGCGAACAAAGGTGGAGCAAAGAGCTATCAGACGGGAGCGTCCGGTTCGGGGGCCGGCAAGCCCCGAATTTATGAGATGAAGAAGACCGACGATCCGGAGGCCCGGTTGATCTCAGGTACACTCGATATTCTATCTCAACCTATGTGTACCCTTTTTGATACTGGTGCATTGCATTCGTTCATTTCCGAGTCATGTTTGAGTAGACTACGTCTGGGTAGTGCTACTAGTTGTGAGCCTTATGTCATTGGTCTACCTGACGGTAGAAGAATTATCGGAAATCGTCAGATTCAGAATTGTCGGATTCAGCTTCATCGCCGTGTTTTGCTAGCAGACCTAATCATGGTAGATTTACCGAGAGACGACGTCATCTTGGGTATTCATTGGATGGATCGTCACGATGCCATCATTAGTGTCCGTAAGCGTATGGTCACTATCATTTCAGACGATGGGGTCGAATGCGTTTTTCAGGGAGGTAATACCGGCTGTTCTGGTAAGGTCATTAATTTGATGAGAGTAGTGAAATTACTCAGTCAGGGGTGTGTTGGTTATTGGTGCTATATGACCAAAACCGAGAAATCACCAATAATGTTGGCGGATATTCCGATAGTGAGAGTATATGCCAATGTATTTCCAGACGAGTTACCTAGTTTGCCTCCACAGAGAGATGTGGAATTCACGATTGAGTTGGAGCCCGGTACGTCCCCGATATCGAAGGCACCGTACTGGATGGCCCCGACCGAAATGCAGGAATTGAAGAATCAACTTGAGGAATTGTTCGAGAAAGGTTATATCCGACCGAGTGCGTCCCCGTGGGGAGCACCAGTGTTGTTTGTCAAGAAAAATGATGGTTCTTTTCATTTGTGTATTGATTATCTGGAGTTGAACAGGGTGACGATCAAGAATAACTATCCTCTACCCCGTATTGATGATCTTTTAGATCAACTTCAGGGAGCTTCAGTATTTTCCAAGATCGACTTAAGATCTGGATATCATCAATTGCGAATTCGAGAGTCGGATATCGTGAGGACGGCGTTTCGAACACGCTATGGTCATTATGAGTTCGTGGTAATGCCGTTTGGGTTAACTAATGCACATGCGGTATTCATGGAGTTAATGAATTGGGTTTTCATGGACTTTTTGGATCAGTTTGTGGTTGTCTTCATTGATGACATTTTAATTTATTCTCGTGACCGGGAGGAGCACGAGTTTCACCTTCATCAGGTGCTCGACGTGTTGAGACGAGAGTAACTTTATGGTAAGTTTTCCAAGTGTGAGTTCTGGATGTCCAAAGTGATGTTTCTCGGGCATGTAATTTCATCGGACGGTGTGCGTGTTTATCCTCAGAAGACGGAGGCTATCCGAGATTGGTTACCTCCGAAGAATGTTAAGAAAATCCGAAGCTTTCTCGGATTAGCCGGTTATTATCGGCGATTTGTGGAAGGATTTTCTAAAATCGCTCAACCGATGATGAACCTTTTGAGAAAGGATAAAAAATACACGTGGTCCGACGCGTGTCAGCGGAGTTTTATGTAACTCAAGAGCCGGTTAATTTCAGCACATGTCCTTTCCTTACCGCAAGGGACGGAAGGATTCGTGGTTTATAGTGACGCGTCCGGACATAGTCTCGGATGTGCATTAATGCAGAATGGGAAGGTTATTGCCTATGCTTTACGGCAATTGAGACCTTACGAGGTTAATTATCCAACCCACGACCTGGAGCTATCAGCCGTGGTTTTCGCGTTGAAGATTTGGCATCATTACCTTTATGGCGTCACCTGTCAGATATTCACCGATAATAAGAGTTTGAAGTAAATATTTACTCAGAAGGAGTTAAATATGCGATAGAGGCGGTGGTTGGAACTAATCAAAGATTATGATATCGAGATCCTGTACCACCCGGGTAAGGCAAACGTGGTTGCCGATGCCTTGAGTCGTAAGTACATTCAGGAGCAAATGCTTGCTCGTTTAACAGTTCAGAAGGAGCTTCAGCAGGAATTTCTTAGACCCGAGATCGAGGTCTGGCTTCAACGAGTGCAAGGGCAACTTTGCATGTTAGAGATTTCATCGCCACTTGAGGAGGCAATCAGAGTGAATCAGGGTTCAGACCCATCATTATTGCACATCCGCGAGGATGTGGCTCAGGGGAAAGCCCCTGGATTTGTGGTCCACGAGGATGGACTTTTGCGATTTAAGAATCGATTATGCGTACCAGCGAATGACGAGTTGAAAAACTCGATTTTGAGAGAAGCTCATGCTACCCCTTTACTCCATTCATCCGGGGTCTAGCAAGATGTACAAAGACTTGAAACAAAATTACTGGTGGAGTAATATGAAGCGAGAAGTCACAGAATTAGTTTCGAGATGCTTAACCTGTCAACAAGTCAAGATTTAACATCAGCGACCGGCGGGTATGCTGAAACCACTCCCTATTCCAGAGTGGAAGTGGGAGGAAATCTCAATGGACTTCATCACGAGTTTGCCGACGAGTCGTCGCGGCATGAATACAATTTGGGTAGTTGTGGACCGTTTAACTAAGTCAGCTCATTTCCTTGAGATTAAGGATACGTGGGGTCCCGAGAGACTTGCCCAGTTGTTCATCAAAGAGATAGTGAGACTGCATGGTACTCCTAAGAGTATCGTTTCCGATCGTGACGGACGATTCGTGTCACATTTTTGGAAATCAGTTCATCGTGCTATGGGAACTCAGCTTAATCTCAGTACCGCTTTTCATCCTCAGTCCGAGGGACAATCAGAGAAGACTATTCAGACATTGGAGGACATGTTGAGGGCATGCGTCCTCGATTGGAAAGACGATTGGGAAGCCCAACTACCGTTGATTGAGTTCACGTACAATAATAGTTGGCATGCTTCGATTAAGATGGCACCTTACGAGGCCTAGTATAGTCGTCGTTGTCGATCTCCTTTGTGTTGGGACGACTTATCAGAATCAATCGGCACCGATCCCGATATGCTTATAGCCGCCCGTGAGAAGGTAGATTTGATCAGGAGTCGTTTGTTGACAGCTCAGAGTCGACAGAAATGATATGCAGATAATCGTCGTCGACCACTAGAGTTCGAGACAGGTGACCACGTGTCGGTCAAGGTATCCCCGAGTCGAGGTATTTTCCGATTCAGAAAATGGGGGAAGTTGAGTCCGAGATTCATTGGACCGTTTGAGATTTTCGGTCGAGTAGGCGAGTTAGATTATTGATTGGCCTTACCTCCGGCGTTGAGCCGAATTCATAATGTATTTCAAGTCTCTCAGTTGTGGAAGTATGTTGCCGACCCGAGTCACATACTTCAGTTCGACGAAATCGAGATCGCGGATGATCATTCATATGAGGAGCATCCTATACGAGTTTTAGAGCGGCGAATCAAACAGTTGAGGAACAAGACGATTCCTTTGGTCAAGATTCAGTGGTCTAGACACGGAGTCGAAGAGGCTACTTGGGAAACCAAGGATAGTATGCGGGAGAATTATCCCGAGTTGTTTGACCCTTAGTTTCGGGGACAAAACTTTTTAAGGGGGGAGTATGTAATACCCGGTTGTAATTCATTCATTATCATTCAGTAATTATCAGTCAGTAATTGTCACTCAATAATTTTCACTCATTAATAATCACTCATCATTCATGATTCATTCATTTGTGTTCATTGTTGGCATATTGTAACCGTGTATCAGTTACCGATCGTCATTCATCTCCGTTAGAGTGTCGAGACGAGAGTATTATCATTATCATTATGATTGGTAGTCTTGTGTTGGAAGTATCATCTTTGGCATGTGTTGGACTTGTTTACTTTCACATACGTATGGTATGTCGGATCATTCATCAATCGTAGCGAGAAGTCGGAGTTGTCGCATTTTCATCATTTCCAGCAACGAGATACAGCCGTAACTAATCATACATTACGACCGTAACATGCTTTCGTCGGCTTAAGGTGGTTTTGGCCGAAGACGAGATACGGCCGTAAGGAAGGCAGGCTACGGCCGTAAGATGTGTTCGTGATTTTCAGGTTATGTCGGACGAAGAGGGCTTACGGCCGTAAGGGTTGCGGCATACGGTCGTAAGGTAAGGCAGGTACGGCCGTAAGGTTTGGCCTATTACGGCCATACTATTCAGGCAGGATGCCCAGGCAGTTTCGACGAAGGCTTCATACGCCCGTAAGTTTGGCCGGGTACAGCCGTATCGGTCGAGTTACGCCCGTAAGGTATGTGCGGGTACGGCCGTATGACTTCGGCAGGTGTTTGGACGAGGGCGAGTTACGCCTATAAGCCATGTGCGGGTACGGCCGTATGACTGTCGGCAGATTCTGGACGAAGCCGAGTTACGCCCGTATGAGATGGCTGGTTACGGCCGTAAGGCCGTTGACTTGGGAGGTTATGGCCGTAAGTAGGCCGAGTTACGGCCGTAACTATAGGCAGTACTTAAGGACCTGGACGGGTTTTTGAGGTCATTTTTCTCACTTTCTTCACCTTGTTCTGAGAGAGAGAGCTTGAGGGAGAGATTTTCCATCATCAATCACTTGGGTGTTCGGTTTTCATCATCTTCATTCGATTTTTAAGCTCGGATAGTCGATCTAACGCGTGTTCGTCGGATCAAAGTATTTGGATCTTCAAGGTAATATTCCTCAAACATCTTGGATTTCGATTTTGTGTTGAGATATGATGTTTTGGACGTTATAATCATGTTGTATGAAGAGATATACATATGATTATGAGCGTGTATGAATATTCATTGGATTATTGAAAGATTATCCAAGAACACTTTGAATATTGAGTTGGATTTGGGGGTTTTCGATTAGTTGTTGTTGAAATCACGAATTTAGATATTCATATTGGATTTTTGATTGTATTGAATATGTTTTGTCGGTTTGAAACACTCCTTGAGGATTTGATATTAGTATAATTGAGGATTGATTGTAAACAATCGAAGATTGGTTACAACGTGTTCGATATAATGCCCCAATGAACTTGGTTTAGTCGAATCGACGTTTTGAGTTCGTTATATTCGTGTTTGATTCGTATGTTGAACGGATTGTTGGTAATTGTGTTATTCAAGATTGTTCGAGCGACCGACATCTCATTTAGGGTGTTTGTTCGTGGAAGGCCATTGTTCACTGCTGTTGAGTAAGTTAATTCTTACTCGGTTAAAAGGATATTCATTCCTTTCGTTGTTGTTCATTCATAATCATAATTCAATCATAATGTATTAACCGTATTGAGACTTGTAATTGTCAATTAATCACTTCATTCACGAGGAACGACGATTCCAATCATTTCATTGAGCCATCATTCATTTCACTATCATTTCATCTCGGTGAGTCATTCTTGACTTTGTCGGATTGTTATTCATTATTATTCTTCATGGTCATTCCTTGCCCATATGACCTTCTGGGTTCATATTGCGTGGCTAGGTGGGGATGTGTGGAATTTTTAGTCGGGCACATGATGGTCATGTGTTGGGTTCACCGACATATTCGGTAATGTACCTCCGTGAGACTAATTAGGTACAAGGACGGGTGTGTCAGGACACTCGTCTTGTGCACTTGCACATACCATTACGGGCGTACTATGATGCCTCTCTTCAGTGTCATTTCATAATTAAGATTATATCATGATTGTGTTTATTCAACTCTTGAGTATTGTTGTTCTGTGTAACTGACCCCGTTGGGGGATGTTGTTTTCAGTTCATGGCGAGGCTAAGGCACGTGAAGAGAACGCTGACGGCGAGGAGTCCCAGTGATACTAGTAGGGGGCCCAGTCCTTTTCATTCACTCGTGTTTTGTTTAATTTATTTCCACTGCAGACTTCCATTTGGATATTCATTTCATTCAGTGTTGTATATTTTATCTTCATATAAAATATACATGTATTCGGTGTTATCTTGGGTGTGTTGTAATGAAACTCCTCATCGGAGTAATTAATGATATAGTGTGGTTCGGTACTACAATTATATCGCTTAATTCATTCATTTTCATTTGCCTGGTGGGTCCCAATCGGGGGTCCACAACACTGTAATATCTGCCTAGTTTGGGGTGTTACATTTGGACACCGGAAAGGGGTCGAACCGACTGAGCCAAGTTGATGGACATCTGCCATTCACCGCCGAACACGCCTACCGATAGCAGTCGGTCACGACCGACAGAAGCTTCTCGGCTAGCTGTCTGGACAAAAGCTTCTCGGCCAGCTGTCCAGATAAGGTCGGTCATGACCGATAGAAGCTTCTCGGCCAGCTGTCTGGATAAGGTCGGTCACGATCGACAGAATCTTCTCGGCCAGCTGTCCGGATAAGGCTTCCAGCTGTCCGGGCAAGGTTGATTTTCAACCGACTTTGAGTCCCTATTTATACATGTTACCGGACGTGTTTTTGTACATATCATAAATCATTTTGAAGCTGTGAACCTATACTTTAAAACGCCCGTAACATATTTTCTTTCGAAAAATTATAAAGGCCTCAAAAAGCCCGATCAAACAGAAAGCTCAAATCTGACAGTTTTTCAAAAGTATTTGATAAAAGTCCCCAAAGAGATTTCAGATTTTACATCAAGAATTTAAGGCCGGAAATATGAAAAATCATTTTCAAGTGCTAGGGGCAGCGTATCCGGGATCGAAGAAGGACAACCAAGTCAAATTCAAAGGAAGATATTTCAAGATTTCAGCAAATGAGGTGAGGTTATACTATTTTAATATGTTATGGTCATCGTTGTGTCGTGTAACATGACGACCCGCAAGGGGTCGAAAGAATGAAAGAAATCCGAGACGATTCTCACATAGATAAGAATGTTTTATGTGCAATACACAACATGATTTTGACGATTTATAAGGGTTTAATCTCACTGAGTATGCTCGCGTGCTCACACCTCGTCATTTATGTTTTTCAGGCTAAGGAATCGACAAACGGGACAAGCAGAAGATGAATACATAGTCCCAACATGATGAAATTCTAAAGAATAAAAGATGTTGTCGCCGTAATTGTTATTATTTTTACGAAATACTTGATGTTCTTCAACGAATATAATTTCAACGGACTATGTCCGAATATTTGATTTCCCATGTTTTTGTAAAACTGTACTGATGGTTGAATAAATGACTTTTATTGAAGATTTACTGACTAAAATGCTTCCGCAAATACCCCGAATTTATATAAAAATTTTAAGGAAAAATTGAGTTGTGTAACGTTCTTTTTAATTAAGAAAGCCAGGGCGTTACAGAATGGTATTGGAGAAAGGCCTCTCTCAGTACGGTGAGATTTGGGGATGAACCAAGCGGAAGCTGGTGAAGATGTGACACCCAGGGTGTTGGGCCAACGAGGGCGGGGAGTGATCGCTGGTGCAATAGAAAAGGGCACGGACAATGAGCGGCTCCAAGAAAGTGGAGTGATCGCCGGTGCAATAAGAAAAAGGGCACGGACAATGAGCGGCTCCTGACAAGGCTTCTAGGCGGAGGGGGACATGACTGAACCAAATTCTTAACAGAACGAGAGGTATTCCATGACTGTATAGGTATGGAAATATACAGTTAAGGAGGTTTAAAAAGGTTTACTTATACAAAACAAGATATTTCAAAACATTCTTATTTTTGAAAGTATAACGAATAATTACGGCATGATTATATTTTCGGGAGAATATGTGGTTCATCGCTGCTGCCCAACGTCGACTCCGAGGTAATGTTTTCAAGTATTCACTCTTTTATGAAAACTTAAATTTTTTGGTATGAGTATAGAATGATTGTGTCAGCAAAATATTTGAAATGACATGTGAAAGTTTAAATGTTATCCGAAAGGGACAAAATATGATTTGAAAGAAAAGTTTCAAAGTGATGTTTTTGCTGGCACAATATTTTTAGAGTTATTGATGAAAATACTCATACAAAGTTTGATACATATTTCAAAGTTCTTTACGAAGCTCAATTTCGAGGACGAAATTTTTTAAAGGGGGGAGGATTGTTGTAATACCCGGTTGTAATTCAGTCATTATCATTCAGTACTTATCATTGTGTAATTTGTCACTCAGTAATTTTCACTCATTAATGATCATTTGTCACTCATATTCAATCATTGTATTCACCGTTCGGAGTATATTGGTATCATGTATCAGTTTTATTCATCAATCAACCCGTTTGGATAGTCGGGTCGAGCGTATCATCATTGTCATCTTTGTTGTGGGCTGTATGTGAGGAGTAGCGCACGCTACGTACTCTCTTTAGCGCGCGCTAATTGAGTACAGGTAGCGCACGCTACCACTCAGCATTAGCGCACGCTAATGTTGTTCAGGCTGACAGTCCAGAAGGCACTGGACTGTAGGTGAGTTATAAGTAGCGCACGCTACGAATGGTAAGTAGCACGCACTAGTGGGTTGTAGTAGCGCACGTTATACATTTTGGTGTAGCGCGCGCTAAGGTCGGACAGGCAGAGTCCAGTGGGTACTGGACTAAATTGGATTAATTCATAACGCACGTTATGAGTGGTTTCTAGCGTACGCAAACGGTGTAGTAGCGCACGCTAAATATTGAATGTAGCGCACGCTATCGCGAGCAGATCAGAGGACAGAAAGTCTGGATTTCAGTTACTGGGCATCTCATTTTTAAGTTAGCGCACGCTAACATATTGGGGTTAGCGCACGCTAAGTGTACAGCCGTAGCGCACGCTATAAAAGGTACGTAGCGCACGCTACCATTTTCAGACAGTGGGTACTTGACTACCCAAAACACCCGTTAGCGCACGCTAAGAACTGGAAATAGCGCGCGCTAAACTGGGATTACTATAAATAGGACAGTTCAGCCCTTTCTTAGTCATTTTCATTTCTCACTTCGTTTTTGGTCAATTCCGGGTGATTTTGGACGATTTGGAGAGTGTTCTTCAAGCTACTATCACCTATCATCATCTTTAAGCTTTTGAGTTTTTGTTGTTGGAATATGTTAGATATGGATTATCTACCTTGGATAAATGTTTTCCTACAGATTATTCAGTGTATATTTCGGATTTCATGAATTGTTGAGGTTTGATTCAAGAACACTTTGGGATTGACTTTGAAATTTTTGGGGGTTTTCGATCAGATGTTGTCGTTAACTCGAATTGTGGATTCCTATGGGATTATTGATATCATTGAAGTTGTTTTGTTGGTTTGAAATACTCATTTTGGAGTTGGTTTTGATATATTCGAGATTTGGATATTATCGAAGGATGTGTGTTTGCTTAGTGTTCGCTAGAATACCTCAATGAGTTTGGATATTGTTGTATCGACGTTTGAGTCGGTTATAATCGTGTTTGATTTGTATATTGAGCATGGTTGGTAATTGTCATTCAAGGTTGTTCGAGCGAGCGACATCTCATTGTAGGACGTTTGTTCGAGGAAGGACATTCTTCACCGGTTGAGTAGGTTAATTCTTACTCGGTTAAAAGGATTTTCATTCCTTTCGTTGTTGTTCATTCATAATCATAATTCATTCATAATGTATTAACCGTATTGAGATTTTTAATTGTCAAATAATCACTTCATTCACGAGGAACGACGGTTCCAATCATTTCATTGAGCTATCATTCATTTGACTATCATTTCATCTTGGTGAGTCATTCCTGACTTTGTCGGATTGTTATTCATGATTATTCTTCATGGTCATTTCTTGCCTATATGACCTTCTGGGTTCATATTGCGTGGCCGGGTAGGGATGTGTGGAATTTTTAGTCGGGCATGTGATGGTCATGTGTTGGGTTCACCGACACATTGGACTGTGCACACGGTAATGTACCTCCGTGAGACTAATTAGGTACAAGGGCGGGTGTGTCCGGACACTCGTCTTGTGCATGTGCACATGCCATTACGGGCATACTATGATGCCTCTCTTCAGCGTCATTTCATAATTAAGTTATATCATGTTTATGTTTATTCAACTCTTGAGTATTGTTGTTCTGTGTAACTGACCCTGTTGGGGGATGTTGTTTTCAGGTCATGGCAAGGCTAAGACACGGGAAGAGAACGTTGACGGCGAGGAGTCCCAATGATACTAGTAGGGGGCCCAGTCCTTTTCATTCACTCGTGTTTTCTTTATTTTATTTCCGCTGTAGACTTCCATTTGGATATTCATTTCATTCAGTGTTTTATATTTTATATCCATATAAAATATACATGTATTCAGTATTATCTTGGGTATGTTGTAATGAAACTCCTCATCGGAGTGATTGATGATATATTTGTAATATCCGCAAATTCGATTTCCGGTAATTTTCCTTTTTTGGCAAGAGTCTGTATTGACGACTCGCTTGGGACCGTTTCGTCGTTCTGAGAATGATTAATTCTGCACTTTTTGTCATCCAAGTTCGTTTCGGTGCCGTTTTGTTGAGTTCCGTGCTTTTTGGCGATTTTTCCGCACTTGAGTTCGATTCTTGCGAATCTCGTTCGAAACTGCTGTTTCGAGTTTCCCGTATGTCCGTTTAACTTTGTTATACGTTTTGTGAACTTCGGTTTGGTTATTCGTTCGTGTATCATGTATTTCGGACGTTTTGGGCCATTTTCGTAATTTCCCAAAGTTTTGGGGTGTTTGCCTTCATATCATCCTTTCAACCTTCGAGTTGTCGGAACCATGTGTTTGTTTAGTGCTTCACTCGTGTTTTGAATGTTATACTATTCATAGTGTTCGTTCCGTACGTTTTTGGGAATTCGAGTCGTCGAGTCATGGCGGCTAGGCACGGGCCGGCCACATGCGGCAGGGACCGGCCAAGTGCGCACGATCATGGCGCACGAGCTGCGCGCACGATCTGGTGCTCGTGCGGCCCTGACTGCACACGCACGAGCGAGTGCTCGTGCCCAGTGCTCGTGCGTCCCGACAGATTGCTGACAGTGGGCGCGCACGACCCGGCGCACAACCGGCCGCTCGTGCGTGCCTGCTCGTGCGTCGCTGGGCAGTATATATATGGTCGGGCAGGCTACTTCTTCACCCGTTTCTCATTTCGTTCTTCTCCTTCCGCGGCTGGAAGCTTGGGGAGGTCGAAGGCATGTTGTCAGGCGGTGAATCCACGAAGTTCTTGAGTTTCTAACATCAATCAATCTTCCCATAACCTCCTCCGATCTACCAAATCAAGGTTAGATTTCTTGATAATCTAGTTTTGGGGAAATTGGGGTTTTTGTTGGATTTTGTCCGTTTGAGCCGTAATAACTTAGATTATTGATGGATTATTGATTATTTAGATGTATTATATCATTTCCCTTGTTATTCTATGGTTGGATCGTATCGATTCGTTTTTTGGTCGAGTTCTTGATCGACGCCTTGAAGGTGTCCGGTAGAATGTCATAGAGGGGTTTTCAGACATTCTACGATTATTCTTCCTCGTATGATCGTTGATTTATTAATTATATGTTGTTAGGATCGAGTTCTTGCGAAGAAACCGAGTTGAACCCTTTCGTTCGTTGTCATCTTCCTTTTCGATGGCATCGGGCGTTTCGAAGCTTCCCGGTTGAACCGCGTCCGTTGGAGTGCATGGTGCCGACGATCGAGGCAAGTATCTTATTATACGACTTGTATCTTGCGACTTGAAATCACGTATTAGGTTATGATGATTTTGCTTGCCTTCGTAAATATGTTCCGTTGGAGTTAGTTGTGTATTCCGTAATGTGAAGGCTTTTTGATAATAGTGTTATATTGATAGACGTATTAGGTGTTGTGCCAATTGTGCAGGATTGCGACATACATATGGGATGGTTGTACACTTGCTCGTGTAATATATTGTGTACTGATCGTGTGTTATCTTGGTTGTGTGCCGTTGATTGATGACAGTTGTTGTGAGTGTTTAGATTGTGTTATGTGCGTGTGATGTACGATGTTGTGGTGATCAATGTGATTGATTAAATGTGCTCATTGTTGTATGAAATGTGATTGTGAATGTAAATATGTGTGTGACCGCTAGGTTCACTCGTGATGGTTCGACGGGACCTACGAGGACTCGTGGCAGTGGACTACGGGGTCAGAACTTAGTAAGGTACTGAGGTCCAAACGTGCTGGTCATCGTGCTGGTCTGACGAGGCCTATGATAACACATGGCAGTGGACCATGAGTTTCGGACACAGTGCGTCCAACCGGGTGAGCTCGACGGGGCTTACGGTGACACGTGGCAGTGGACTACGGTGTTAGGACTGTGTGTGTGATTGTTGTGATCGATATAGTCCGTGTGGGTTATTGAACCTACGGAGACACGTGACAGTGGATCACGGTGTCGGAATTGGTTATGTTTGGTTATCTGTATGTGGAATAGTCCGTGTGGGTTGTTGAACCTCCGGAGACACGTGATGTAAAACCCCCTAAAACTCGATAGTTTACTACATGTATAATTGTTAAATCATAATGTACTCCAATAACAATTGTTTAATCTACATCTAGTTTCATTTGTTTTACTCATTTATTCGTAAATTATTTTATGAACCAAATAATCAAATTAATTAAAATTTGAAGTGGGAACATAAAATTCCTAATGGGCCATGTGTATTAACACATATACACATAAACACACCATAAGACTCAAGCCCAAACTAAATAAAACCCCTAAGGCTTGGAATCGCAATTTAAAGCCCAATCTGATCACCTAGCCCACTTTATTAAACAAATACTTAATATCTATATCTATATACACCTAAAATACAAAAAAAAAAATATATAATAAAACACACACACACACACACATAAGCCACGTCCAAGAACACTTGGGGGGAGGGGAATCCTTGTCCCCATGCAAGACTCAATGTCTTACATCTTCTCTTCTCAAGTATTCCACCTCCCAACCCCATTAAACCCTTTTAAAAATCAAACACCCTCATTCCTTTCACTCTTACAAAAAACAAAATCTGAAAATTTGAGAGAGTAAGGGAGAGAAGGCTGAAATCAAGAAGAAAAAGAAAAGGGAAGAGAAGAAGAAGAAAAGAAGAGAACAAGAAAAGTTCAACTTAAGGAGGTAATTTCACTATCTATATGTAACTTCAATATATATATATATATACCTAGATATATCTTACATACACTAACTTAAACCACATATTCATCATCCATGGTATAGCATACATTGGTCAAAATAAAAAGAGAAGAGGCAAAGAAGAGGCTGGTGCAACTAGTTCAAAGACTTAGATCTCTTCACCACTTCAAGAACTAAAGTGGGTAAAATTGTTTCTTTCTTTTCTCTTATTCAAAATTTATACAAGTTAAATATATGGTGCATGCAAGTATTAAAACCTTAGTTATCTATACTTGATTGACATTCATTACCATGCATGTAATGGTCTTGATATTTGTTGAATTTTGTTTGTCATATTTTAATCATATGTGCAAATTAATTATTGATGGAAATATTGGTTGAGTATGACAAATCTGATCTTTGTAGATTAAAATATCAAAAATATATGATTATATATTGGACTATGGTAAGAGGATAATTAGTCACCGGAAGATTTGATAATTCGAACCTAAGTTCGAAGGATAAACTAAAATAGTTTAAATAAGATAAATTTGAGGTAAAATTGTTAAGATCCATAATTCTGGTATTATGTGTTAAAATTAAGTCTTAAAATATCAAAAATAAGTTCTCTATAAAATTTCACCTAAATCGGAATTTACTAAAATAGAAAATTGGGGCAAAAATGTAAATTTCAAGAATTCGGGGCCAAAACTGTAATTTACAGAAACTTACTGTTTCGAAAATAAAATTTCCAGAAAAGTTGAACTCTCTGTACTCATAATAACATAAAGAGCCTACCCCGAAAATTTGAGTTCAATCCGACAAGAAACGAAAAAGATATAACCCGAATACTAAAATATCGATTAAGACAAAACAAAGGGGTGAAATCATAAATTATAAAAGAATAAAAATTAAAACTGAATGTAATCTAAAATTACAAGTCGTAAGGTTCAAATCGCAACTGGATTCATAATTTTCGGAGTTTATGAATCCAAACGAATTAATCAAAATTATAAGATAAAACTAAATAAAAATAATGATAGTACTTAAAAGACGGAAGGGCAGAATTATAATTTCCGAAAGGTAAAACTTTCATGCAACTTCTGACCTTCAATCCTCATATTATAACGGACTTTTTGCAATAAAGTTCGTAATTTTCGGACGTATAATCAATCCGTACCGAATTATCCAAATTATAATATTTTAGTAAAAATAATGACAGTACTTAAAAGACGGAAGGGCAGAATTGTGATTTCCGAAAGGTAAAACTTTCATGCGACTTCTGACCTTCAATCCTAATATTATAACGGACTTTTCTCAATAAAGTTCGTAATTTTCGGACGTATAATCAATCCGTACCGAATTATCCAAATTTATAATATTTTAGTAAAAATAATGATAGTACTTAAAAGACGGAAGGGCAGAATTGTAATTTCCGAAAGGTAAAACTTTCATGCAACTTTTGACCTTCAATCCTCATATCATAACAGACTTTTCTCAATAAAGTTCGTAATTTTCGGACGCATAATCAATCCGTACCGAATTATCCAAATTTATAATATTTTAGTAAAAATAATGATAGTACTTAAAAGACGGAAGGGCAGAATTGTAATTTTCGAAAGTCAAAACTTTCATGCAACTTCTGACCTTCAATCCTCATATCATAACGTACTTTTCGCAATAAAGTTCGTAATTTTCGGACGTATAATCAATCCGTACCGAATTATCCAGATTCATCCAATTATAGTAAAAATAATAATGATAGTACTTAAAAGACGGAAGGGCAGAATTGAAATTTTACGAAAGGCAAAACTTTCATGCAACTTCTGACCTTCAATCCTCCTATCATAACGGACTTTTCGCATTAAAGTTCGTGATTTTCGGACATATAATCAATCCGTACCGAACTATTCAAGTTTATGAGTTATTATAAATTTTTACTAAGACTCGCACAATAGCAATCTAATCATCAACCGGTTGAACTAATTTCTCTAGTTTATCCAAGTCCATTTACTATCAAATAATCATATTGATATCTTATAACATGCATAATCGTTGTTAATCACGACAATAATTGTTATTCAAAAGAAATCGGGAGTAAGTGCTGTGCGGAGCTAAGTGCTACGACATTCGGGCGGGAGCCACCGCTAGAGTCCGTACGAGTACCTCTAGAGTCCCTTTTTCTATTTATGTGCATGAGGGGCGGTTAGTCTAAGTCATGAATTGAGCAGCGTGGCTGCGGTTCTAGGCAAAGCTACCGTCGTATCCTGTTCCCTTGAAGCCGAAGGACGGAGTGATCCTAAGGTGACTGGGTCATAGAATTCGGGTATAGTCGCGATTATGATATGATCCGGGCATAGACCCAAGCTAAGGACATATCGATCCCAGATAAGAGATAAGGCAGCACGTCACCAAGCGTGAGAGCGATAAAGCTCAAAGGCCAATGTTATAGTGACGGTCCGACAAACGCCCAAGGCTACCGTTATCAAACCAAAGGTCGTGGCGATAGTCAAAGGCCATACACTGATAACGGTCTAAGACGTTATAAGAATGCTAAGGGATTAGTCATGTAGAGGACCTCCCAAAGCTAAATACTCAATTGGGCGCTCGACGCCGTGCATTATTCATACTCAACCACAATCTACGGAGATTGACTATACATTCATGTCATAATTCATAATATTCTTCTTTAAAACTTTCACCAATTTTTAAACAACACTATTTTTCAAGAGTGGGAGAAACATAATGTTTATTAAATAATAAACTCATTAAATACCCAAACCCAACTCACTAAGAATCCATTATTCTCACCCCATTTTGAATTTGTTTTTTTAAAACCCCACTAGATGAAGAGAACCAAGAAAAAGAAGAGACAGATGTTGACGACCTCTGAAGACCGTCCTCAAAGTATTACCAAGACGTTGGAATTAGGATGCTGCTTTAACGCTTCTTTTTATTCCTGTGTCATAATGTATTTTGGTTTCCGATGTACTCTTTTGCACTTGATGTTATAATTCCGCTGTACTCTTGAATATTTCTTTTCTATGTAATAACCAGTCTTAGTTCACCGCGCTGAGATCTAGCATATTTATGCTTTACTAGAATGTATTATCACAAACGTTATTTATTACGTTAACTGTCGCTTTCTCGTCCAACCCCGGTGTGGGGGCATGACAGATGTGGTATCGGAGCCCGCTTTGTGAGAAGGACACTTACAACGGGCTAACCAGGATAAGATTCTTCGGACTTAGATGGGAATTCCACCTAGGACGAAGTGAACCATAGGATTGAGACCTAATGTAGATTTCTCGAGTCAATTTTCATTAAAGATCTCTTCCGACTTATTGCTATTCACTTGGAATATGCATAGTCAAATTCAAAATTCCTAACTCATTGGCCAAAGTACTTTATTAAGTACCCACGGCATTTCCCGACTGAATTAACTCTTCTATTGAACTCTTGAAACGGATATAGCTTACTTCACTTATCCATTTCTCAAAGTCATGTCACTATTCATTCAAAATTGATGAAGTTCCTTTAAACTCTACTAAACTTCATTACTTCTTAAAATGGGGTATTATTGTTCGTTTGTCGTTAAAATCATATAAGCATTTATTGAATCATTAAGTTCACTGCCTTAATGATTATTCATGCTTAATAGAGCCTTATATTGGATATTAGATTTTGCGAGGTACTGAATTAGTTTCATTTATTAATTAAGATGGACCCCTCAGACAAGAACATTGTGACCCAGGGAATCGAAGATACGCCTACCCCGCCGACGACAATTACTGCAGATCATCTTCGACAGGCCCTTAGTCAAATTAGGGGTATTTCTAGACCCATTCTAAAAGCAGCTGTTTTGGGCGATTGGGGGGAGAGGGAGACTCAGAACTTGAGGTCCGTGATTGCACACATTTTTCAAGATGTAACGGTGTATCGTAATCTGAGGGACGAGCTGTTTCAGTTATTGGAGAAGAAAAGGCAAGAAAACGAGGAGTTGTAAGAGAGGGCACATCGCTTGAAAACTCAATCGCTAGTAGAGAATCGGACAATTGCCCAGCTTCGCAGAACCAAATTCTTCCAGATGCACAAGATCAAGATGCTGGAGAAAACGATCCGTTCCACACGTCGCGAGCATGAAGAGTTCCAGATGGTGGCCAGTAATAAATTAGCTATGGTGATGCGACTATTTCCATACTCCACGACTGAGGTAGGGGAGGCATCACATACTCCACCGACGGACCCTACACATTTCGAGGAAGATCCGGAGGAGGACTTCAAGCAGGACCCCGAGGAGGAGTCGATGGAGCCAGCAGAGGATTGAGGATGTTGTTTCTACGATCTTGTCATGATGTTTAATTGATTATGATAACGATGTGATGTACCTAATGTTTTGTCTATGGTATTTTGGACGACGATTAAGTAGGTTAAGTTTCTAATTATCTTTATCAGAAAATGTAGTTTTCTATGTCACAGCAAACTATTAGAATGCATTAATTATTATTATGCAATTTTCATATTCTACGATAATAATGATTTAAAATAATGTGTGCACATTCAAATTCCCTATATTTACAACTCGAACTAAGCTAACTATAAAAATCATTAGCCGCTACAGATGGATGATAGACGTAGAGGACGCCCGCGAGTTAACCGTGATGGACAACAAGACCAACGCAATAACGAAGGAGGAGTTGTAAATGATGCCATAGCACAAGCACTAACCCAACTGACAAACTTCCTGCAACAACAAGCTGACAACAATCGGACTGCGGGAGGCACACAAGACCGCATGTTGGAGAGATTCTTACTTTTTAGTCCGCCAACATTTGACGGAGAACCAGATGACATCAAGGCAGAATTATGGGTAGAAAGGATGGAGAGCATATTCAATGCATCCCAGTACACCGATGATCAACGTATAACATTGGCTACGTTTCGACTCGAGGCTGCCGCACATGATTGGTGGAAGATCGTTAATGCCCGCTGGATAAGAGAGGATCGTGCCAGAACTTGGGTCAATTTCTTAACTGATTTTCGGACCCAGTACGTCTCAGCAGCAGCTAGAGAGGCTCGTCGAGATGAATTTTATCATCTGAAGCAAGGATCTTTGACTGTAGCTCAGTATGAGTCGCAGTTAAACCGACTCTCCAAGTTCGCACCAGGACTAGTAAGTACAGAGGAGGATAAGTTGTACAAGTTTACCCAAAGATTGAGGTTTTCTCTGCAACAGAGTCTGCTGCCAGTGAGAGTAACGACTATGGCAGAAGCAGTCGAAGCTGCAACCCGAATCGAAAGTGGGATGACACGTATGGGACAGGCGAAGGAGCGCACCGCTGGGAAGTTTAAGAGATCCGCACCAAACCTATCATCCAGGCCACCCCAGAAATTCCAACGCAAGACTTCTGGCCAGAACACCGAAAAGAGGCCTGTAAACAATCTACCGCCCTGTCCGCACTGTAATAAGATGGGGCATAAACCCAAGGACTGCTGGAAGAAACAAGGGAGGTGCCTGCGCTGTGGAGATAATCAACATCAGACTAGAGAATGTCCGACGTGGGAGACACCAGACAACAATCAGCAGAAAAATGTGGCCAAGAAGGATGATCGCAAGGGCAAAGGGAAAGCACCAGCGAGAGTTTTTGCCTTAGCTAGACAAGAAGCTCCTAATGCGACAGATGTGGTAGAAGGTACATTTCTTGTGTCAAACCACTCTGCGCATACATTATTAGATCCAGGATTATCACATTCTTTTGTTGCACCCCATTACGCACAAAAACTAAATGTATGTATGGAATCACTGCGTGTAAGCTTAGAGGTGTCCACACCTATGGGTGCAAGCTAGGAAACGGATTCGGTATTTAGGAATTGTGAAGTTGTAGTTGAGGGTCAATGCTTCCCTCCTGACCTAATACTTCTTCCCATAGTTGAGTATGACCTCATACTAGGTATGGATTGGCTATCTAAGAGCTATGCACAACTCGATTGCCATTCTAAGATAGTTCGATTCTACAAACCCGAACACCCTGTAGTTGAACTACACGGGAGTGCTAGAATTAACTCGGACCCAATTATATCAGCTACGAAGGCAAGAAAGGCCATTTAAAAGGGAGCAACGGGATATCTAGCTTTTGTCATGAACAAACCTAAGAGCAAAATGGAGATGGAAGCAATACCAGTAATATCAGAATACCCCGATATTTTCCCCACGGAACTTACTTCTCTGCCTCCAGATAGGGAAGTTGAATTTAACATAGATATCTTTCCAGGGAAGACACCTGTGGCTAGAACGCCATATCGAATGGCCCCACTGGAACTGCAAGAACTGAAGGTTCAGTTGCAGAAATTGCTGAAGGTTGGATTTATCCTTAGGGAGCACCAGTGCTATTTGTAAAGAAGAAAGATGGCACACTAAGATTGTGCATCGATTACCGAGAACTTAACAACATTACAGTTAAGAACAAGTATCCACTTCCTAGGATCGTGGATCAACAAGTACGTGAACTAAGAGACAAGAAGGTACCATTGGTCAAAGTTGTGTGAACAAACCACAACAGAGAGGAAGATGCAATGTGAGAAGCTGAGGAAGAAATGAAGAAATCGTATCCCGAATTATTTGAGTAGGAATTTGGGGACCAAATTCTTTAAGAAGGGGAGGATGTAAAACCCCCTAAAACTCGATAGTTTACTACATGTATAATTGTTAAATCATAATGTACTCCAATAACAATTGTTTAATCTACATCTAGTTTCATTTGTTTTACTCATTTATTCGTAAATTATTTTATGAACCAAATAATCAAATTAATTAAAATTTGAAGTGGGAACATAAAATTCCTAATGGGCCATGTGTATTAACACATATACACATAAACACACCATAGGACTCAAGCCCAAACTAAATAAAACCCCTAAAGCTTGGAATCACAATTTAAAGCCCAATCTAATCACCTAGCCCACTTTATTAAACAAATACTTAATATCTATATCTATATACACCTAAAATACAAAAAAAAATATAATAACACACACACACACATAAGCCACGTCCAAGAACACTTGGGGGGAGGGGAATCCTTGTCCCCCATGCAAGACTCAATGTCTTACATCTTCTCTTCCCAAGTATTCCACCTCCCAACCCCATTAAACCCTTTTAAAAATCAAACACCCTCATTCCTTTCACTCTTACAAAAAAAAAAAATTTGAAAATTTGAGAGAGTAAGGGAGAGAAGGCTGAAATCAAGAAGAAAAAAAAAAGGGAAGAGAAAAAGAAGAAAAGAAGAGAAGAAGAAAAGTTCAACTTAAGGAGGTAATTTCACTATCTATATGTAACTTCAATATATATATATATATATATATATATATATATATACCTAGATATATCTTACATACACTAACTTAAACCACATATTCATCATCCATGGTGTGACATACATTGGCCAAAATAAAAAGAGAAGAGGCAAAGAAGAGGTTGGTGCAACTAGTTCAAAGACTTAGATCTCTTCACCACTTCAAGAACTAAAGTGGGTAAAATTGTTTCTTTCTTTTCTCTTATACAAAATTTATACAAGTTAAATATATGGTGCATGCAAGTATTAAAATCTTGGTTATCTATACTTGATTGACATTCATTACCATGCATGTAATGGTCTTGATATTTGTTGAATTTTGTTTGTCATATTTTAATCATATGTGCAAATTAATTATTGATGGAAATATTGGTTGAGTATGACAAATCTGATCTTTGGGGATTAAAATCTCAAAAACATATGATTATATATTGGACTATGGTAAGAGGATAATTAGTCACCGGAAGATTTGATAATTCGAACCTAAGTTCGAAGGATAAACTAAAATAGTTTAAATAAGATAAATTTGAGGTAAAATTGTTAAGGTCCATAATTCTGGTATTATGTGTTAAAATTAAGTCTTAAAATATCAAAAATAAGTTCTCTATAAAATTTCACCTAAATCGAAATTTACTAAAATAGAAAATTGGGGCAAAAATGTAAATTTCAAGAATTCGGGGCCAAAATTGTAATTTATAGAAATTTACTGTTTTGAAAATAAAATTTCCAGAAAAGTTAAACTCTCTGTACTCATAATAACATAAAGAGCCTACCCCGAAAATTTGAGTTCAATCCAACAAGAAACGAAAAAGATATGACCTGAATACTAAAATATCGATTAAGACCAAACAAAGGGGTGAAATCATAAATTATAAAAGAATAAAAATTAAAACTGAATGTAATCTAAATATACAAGTCGTAAGGTTCAAATCGCAACTGGATTCATAATTTTCGGAGTTTAAATGAATTCAAACGAATTAATCAAAATTATAAGATAAAACTAAATAAAAATAATGATAGTACTTAAAAGACGGAAGGGCAGAATTGTAATTTCCTAAAGGTAAAACTTTCATGCAACTTCTGACCTTCAATCCTCATATCATAACGGACTTTTCGCAATAAAGTTCGTAATTTTCGGACGTATAATAAATCCGTACCGAATTATTCAAATTATAATATTTTAGTAAAAATAATGACAGTACTTAAAAGACGGAAGGGCAGAATTGTGATTTCCGAAAGGTAAAACTTTCATGCGACTTCTGACCTTCAATCCTCATATCATAACGGACTTTTCGCAATAAAGTTCGTAATTTTCGGACGTATAATCAATCCGTACCGAATTATCCAAATTTATAATATTTTAGTAAAAATAATGATAGTACTTAAAAGACGGAAGGACAGAATTGTAATTTCCGAAAGGTAAAACTTTCATGCAACTTTTGACCTTCAATCCTCATATCATAACAGACTTTTCGCAATAAAGTTCGTAATTTTCGGACGTATGATCAATCCGTACCGAATTATCCAAATTTATAATATTTTAGTAAAAATAATGATAGTACTTAAAAGACGGAAGGACAGAATTGTAATTTTCGAAAGGCAAAACTTTCATGCAACTTCTGATCTTCAATCCTCATATCATAACGGACTTTTCACAATAAAGTTCGTAATTTTCGGACGTATAATCAATCCGTACCGAATTATCCAAATTCATACAATTATAGTAAAAATAATAATGATAGTACTTAAAAGACGGAAGGGCAGAATTGAAATTTTACGAAAGGTAAACTTTCATGCAACTTCTGACCTTCAATCCTCCTATCATAATGGACTTTTCGCATTAAAATTCGTAATTTTCGGACATATAATCAATCTGTACCGAACTATTCAAGTTTATGTGTCATTATAAAATTTTACTAAGACTCGCACAATAGCAATCTAATCATCAACTGGTTGAACTAATTCCTCTAGTTTATCCAAGTCCATTTACTATCAAATAATCATATTGATATCTTATAACATGCATAATCGTTGTTAATCACGACAATAATTGTTATTCAAAAGAAATCGGGAGTAAGTGCTGTGCGGAGCTAAGTGCTATGACCTTCGGGCGGGAGCCACCGCTAGAGTCCATACGAGTACCTCTAGAGTCCCTTTTTCTATTTATGTGCATGAGGGGAGGTTAGTCTAAGTCATGAATCGAGCAGCGTGGCTGCGGTTCTAGGCAAAGCTACTGTCGTATCCTATTCCCTTGAAGCCGAAGGACGGAGTGATCCTAAGGTGACTGGGTCGTAGAATTCGGGTATAGTCGTGATTATAATATGATCCGGGCATAGACCCAATCTAAGGACATATCGAGCCCAGATAAGAGATAAGGCAGCACGTCACCAAGCGTGAGAGCGATAAATCTCAAAGGCCAATGTTATAGTGACGGTCCGACAAACGCCCAAGGCTACGGTTATCAAACCAAAGGTCGTGGCGATAGTCAAAGGCCATACACTAATAACGGTCTAAGACGTTATAAGGATGCTAAGGGATTAGTCATCTAGACGACCTCCCAAAGCTAAATACTCAATTGGGCGCTCGACGCCGTGCATTATTCATACTCAACCGCAATCTACGGACATTGACTATACATTCATGTTATAATTCATAATATTCTTCTTTAAAACTTGCACTAATTTTTAAACAACACTATTTTTCAAGAGTGGGAGAAACATAATGTTTAATAAATAATAAACTCATTAAATACCCAAACCCAACTCACTGAGAATCCATTATTCTCACCCCATTTTGAATTTGTTTTTTTAAAACCCCACTAGATGAAGAGAACCAAGAAGAAGAAGAGACAGATGCTGACGACCTCTGAAGACCGTCCTCAAAGTATTACCAAGACGTAGGAATTAGGATGCTGCTTTAACGCTTCTTTTTATTCCTGTGACATAATGTATTTTGGTTTCCGATGTACTCTTTTGCACTTGATCTAATAATTCCGCTGTACTCTTGAATATTTCTTTTCTATGTAATAACCAGTCTTAGTTCACCGGGCTGAGATCTGGCATATGTGTGCTTTACTAGAATGTATTATCACAAACGTTATTTATTATGTTAACTGTCGCGTTCTCGTCCAACCCCGGTGTGGGGGCGCGACACGTGATAGTGGATCACGGTGTCGGAATTGATTATGATTGTTCATTTATGCGTGGTGTAGTCCATGTGGGTTGTGAACCTACGGAGACACGTGACAGTGGATCACGGTGTCATGAATATGTTTTGACAATCAAAGTTTTGAAAGGAAAAGTTTTATGAAAATGAATGTTGGACCGAGTCCTAAGCTTGAGTAAATATTTTTCGTATTGTGAATTGTTGATTCATGAAACAAGATTTGGGTTAAAGCCCTCAACCCTTCTTTTGAAAGGCATGGTGAACCAGGACTCAGAGTTTTAAAGGTTTTGAAATTCCAAAATTCCTGAGGTGATGAACTTATTTTCGAAATGCTTCATAGCTTAAATTCCCTTATTAAAAAACCCGGGAATAATTTGATACTTGAATATTGTGTTTGATTCTTGATTAATATTTGCTCGTTGCTTTTTGTATGATTTTATACTTGCACTAGTAAAACAGTGGAGTTTTACTAACCCCCGAGTAATCCGGGGTGGATGTCTGTTTTGCGTCCAGGTACATGCAGGTTCAGGGGAGCAGTCACAGGTTTGGCACAACAGGATGACGAGCTGCGATACTAATCAAGAGTCGAGAGTTGTTTAGATTTTTGTTGTGTTGTCAGAGTTGATTTCAGTCTTCCACTGTATTGTATTTCGACCCCCGTGTGGGTAATGTTGTTTTAGTCAGTCCTGTTGATGGAGTTGTGTGACCTCATCGGTCTGTGTATTCATATGTAAGTGACCTTAACGGTCCGTATTATTATATTGTTTGACCCTGGCCGGGCAAGAATTTGGTTGTTTATGGATTTTTAGCGTGGTAGATCCTTGTGGAGAGGGTCTACGGCGTGTAATATTCCCATACGGTTTTGGGGGTGTTACAATATTGTGGTTCGGTACTACAATTATATTATGTAATTCATAAATTTTCATTTGCCTGGTGGGTCCCAGTCGGAGGTCCACGACACTGTAATATCCGCCTAGTTTGGGGTGTTACAGAGTTGGTATCGGAGCGTGGTTTTGAATACTACCTTTCGAGTCATGTCTCATTTGAAATCATCGTTCATCAGACTAGTATCATTGGACTTTCGCGTCACGTGTGACCTGTGCAAGAGCCGAGCCCCTCAGACCAAAGAACAGTAAGATTTCTGATGCCATGGTAATTTCTGGCAATAAGAATCACTCATTCATCATTCAACAGTCAACAATCCTCTTTCATCTTTTTCATTTTTGATCAAGTCGATCATGTTAATTCATTAATCACTCAGTTCATTTCATTGTTCAGTTATTGATCTTGAAGATAATATCATTAATCTTGTTAACTTGTTCAAGATAATCATTTCAAGAATTTCATCAGATAATCACGTCACTTCAGTTGATCATTCTTGTAATCATCGTGTTTGAGCGCGAATGCTCATTTTCATCATTTCATAATATAATCATAATGTGATGTTCATGCGAGATATATAATTATCATATGACTTTCCACTTCAGTATGGAAAGAGCTGGCAGAGGACGCGGGGGAAGAGGTCGTGGTGCGGGCCGAAACCCGAGAGCTCGTGTGAATACACGCGCTAATGCAAGAAATAATGCTAATTCATCGAGCAGTGTTGCTGCCACTCATTCACCTGGACGTAATCATTCACTATCAGGGAGTCGTACCCAGGACACAGATCAGTCAGAAGGTGTTCGGGTTGATCCACTTGCTTTTATGCAGGGCATGATGGCCCAAATGACTCAGATGGCACAACTGATGGAGACGATGCATAACTCAACTGCTCAAAATCAGCAGGCTCCTCCGCCGCCACCTCAGAGGCAAGAGAGGGGTGTGAGCAGCATCATTGGCGACATCTCTCACCATAGACCACCTACCTTCGAGGGCTCATCTGAGCCGGCGGATATCAATCACTGGTTTGAACATTTCGAGAAACTGTTTGCTATGGTGGACTGTCGTGAGGGACACAAAGTTTCAGTTACGACTTACTATCTTGGTAAGGGTGCACATTCATGGTGGTTATCACTGAAGCCCACCGACGGATCTTGTACATGGGATCAATTCAGGACTCTCATGATGAAGAGGTATTATCCGGCCCCACTCAGGGAGGCCAAGTTGTCAGAATTACTCACTCCCGACCTCTCAGCGGACGATGATGTTCTCGCCATCGCCGAGAAATTTCAGGAGCTACTTCCGTTCGCCTCGCCCATTATTCACTCTGAGGCGGACAAGATCAAGTATTTCATCAAGAGGTTGAAGCCTCGTATGCAGATGCAGTTTCTTAATCACAATTGCACTACTCTGGCCGAATTCATTGAGAAAGCTCTTGTAGGTCACAAGTCGTCCAGGAATAAGTCTAGAGGGGGGGTGAATAGACTTATTGAAACTCTTAAACTCTTTTTCACAAAGAGTAAGTTTCTTCAGCTGATAGATATGCAAATGACTTAGAGTTATTTGTTCTCAATACGTGCGGAAGTCAGCTGATGACGAATACAAAACAACTAATAAAACACTTAACAATGAATGCAGCAGTTAAAGTATGATGCTATAAAACAGTAAAATAAGCAGGCAGTTATAGTGGTCTCAGAGGTGGGGTAATCCTCTACTAATCCACTTTTCTCCAAACCAGTTGGAGATGAATTCACTATAATTATCAACCAGTGATAAATATTACAGTGATTCAACCAAATTACAACAGCTTCCAACCAGTGGAAATCCTTGTCGTTGTAACACCTTTGACTACCTTGCACCTCTTGATCCGCGATCCTTGGATGCCTTTACAGTCTTGAACTTCAACCAGTGAAGTATCCCGAACTCAGGATTAAAGACACGATTTTTTGTCTTCTCCAACTAAGAGATTCTTCAAGTATGAACTTTTGAGAACTGCTCTTTTCACGATGCTATAGTTCGCTTTTAGATTGCTCTGAATGCTTTGATTGCTTGAGATTATGTTCGCACCGGTTTGGTAATTGCTCAACTTCAAATCTTCGGATATATATAGGTGTTGATCCTTGAGCATTCTTCATAGCCGTTGCAAATCCTGTAACAAATCAGTCCGTTGGAGAGAATTCTTTGTTTATTCTTTTCTAAACGTTGCAAGGCTGGATTCCCATATTTTAATCCATCAATCGACCGTTGTGAAGACTTTGCATGTGAAGCGCCGAATCTTTTGAATATAGTAAGATAAAGTCTTCAGTGGTAGGCCTGGATGAATTATTTAATTCATATCCTTGCGGGAATCTCTCCAATATGTCTCTCCACGTTGCATGTGACTTTGCGTAATATTTTACTTTTCAACGCATACTGACGTGGACTATGGAGTACTTGACTGATCTCAAGTTGGCAGATGTACAGTCATATTCTCTGCAGTCTGGACTTCTCTGATGGTGACTGTTTGGAACTCGCCTGATCAGATAACTTGTCTAAAGTTACTTGACTGCAGTCTGGTCAAACATCTCTGATAAATTTTGTTGACCAGAACTTCTCTGACTTGACTCGGTTGTACCTCTCTGATGAACTCAGCTGTACTTTTGTACTTAGCCGATTTTGAGCCTAACTTATTTTGGCCTATAGAAGATACTCATTTGGTTCTTCCTTACATTTTGCCAAGTAATAAACTTAACATAATTTGGCCTATGGAAGATACTCATTTGGTTCTTCCTTACATTTTTGCCAAGTAATAAACATTTGAATTTATATTAATGACATCATCAAAATCTAACAAGTGTTCCTAACAAATTCCCCCTATTTTGATGATAGCAAAACTTAAGCAAATATTCAAATAAACAAGTCTGCACTTGAGTGCAAGACATGAACTAACATCAGTTTAGTTTTGAGACAACTGGATTTCTGTATTGATTACAAATACATGTCCTTAAAAAAAATTGCAGAAAATTTTACAAGTACAAAATGAAGATCATCTGCCTCTGCCTCTGCCTCTTCGGATAGGCTGCTTGGCAGGTCTGAATGGTTTAGCTCCAATTGGTCTTATCTTGACAGGAACAAGACCATATTTCCTTCTTATAACTAGGGCTGCAAAATCTTGCTCTTCTTGAGATGAGAACTTATTCTCAACACATAATTTCTTGATCTTCCTTTGGAGAGCTAGTTCATTCAATTCATTGTTCTCCAAAGTGGGAGGTTCTTTTGCCCTAAAGGGAGGGATCATGGGATACGCATTGCATGCCTCTGCATGTTTTAGAAGGATGGCCCAGAGTTGTGGATATGCTTCCTCCATGAAATTGATGAAAATCTGCTATAGGGAACAACTGCTATCCTGGAGGATTTTCCAGATATAGTAATCTATGTTGAACCTTTTCCTTGCAGATCCCCACATAATTAAAACTTCGGGAGGAGCAAAATATTCAACATACCACAATTCTCTGCCTTCCCATTCCAGTGTAGGCTCGAATCCACCTATGATCCTCCTTCTTTTGCCTGCAGGCTGATCATCAGCCTGTTCTGATTCTGCTTCTCCTTTCCTCTTAGCTGAAGATGTCCCGACAGTGATCAATGGAGTATCTTGCTTCTTCTTAGATCTCAGCTCTTGAACTTCCCTTATTTCTCCTTGATTGCTGCCTTCCCCCTGAATCCTTTCTTCCCCCTTTTTGCCAGCATCAACCAATGTGGTCAACTGCTGCTCCATACGATGCATCCAGTCAGACATGCCAAAAGGCATTCTGTTGTTTGTAGGAGGAGGACGTTGAGGGATTTCTCGCTGCAGCAAGGTATCGATTTTTGCATTGATAGATTGGAGATTAGGGGTGACCTGAGATGCAAGCAGCTCTCCAATAGTGTCCTTGACAATTTGTCTTATCATCTCGGTCATCGCAGGAGAAATCTGAGATGTTCGTGGAGAGTGCTCGCTTGAGCCTTTTTCTTCTGCAAGTAAGAGCCCGAACGACTCACCTGTCTGCAGACTCGTGTCTGCAGCTGGTATTCCAAATGGGGTCTGATCAGGGGTCCCCGATCTAGAATCTTCAGCCAGGTCTGCATCTAGGCTGGTATACCGGGCAGGCGCCCCAGCCTTGTCTGCAGCCTCCATTTCTGGCTCCTTCTCCTTCTCTTTCTCTCTTTCTTCTTCTTCTTTTTCTAGCTCCTTCTCTCCTTCTTCCTCCTTTTCATTTTCTTCAACATCCTCTTTTTCTTTCTCAGCCTCCTTTTCTCCTCCATCATCCTTACCATCATCATCATCATCATCATCATCATTATCATCCTTCTCATCTTTTTCATCATCTTCCTTGTCATCATCCTCCTTTTCTTTTTCATCATTCTTCTTTTCTTCTCCATCCTCCTGATCAACCTCTTCTCCTTCTTCTTCTTCTTCAACCAATTCCACTGTTTTTTGAACTTCTTCTTCTCCAGTTTCTTTTTCAACTAAAATATTTTCTTCTTCTTCCCTTTCTTCCTGCCTTTCTTCATCATCAATGACAATAACCTCTTCTTCTACTTCTCCATTCACTTCTTCTATTCTTATTTTCTTTTCTTCTTCCTCCTCATCTTCTTTTCCAAAAGATCCATCAAAAATGTTGTACATGATAGAGTGGATGAATTGGTCCATGTTGGTTTTGAAATTGGACATGAACCAATTCTCCTGAAGAATCAAAACTGTGTCTAACACTTTGCAAAAGTGTATCAGCACATCCTCTGTGGCTTGGAGATATCCCCAACCACTGGTTTCAACATAGGTTTGAAGTTCAGTCAAAGACAGTGATTTAAAAACTTCCCACTCTTCAAAATTATGGACAAAAGAGTGTTTTAGAGCTTGTGGTTTAACTAACTGTAATTGATCTAGGGATAAGTTGAAAATATTGTTGTCAAGCAGGTGAAAAGTGTAATTCGCTTCAGGGATGGGAATTATTAGACCTGCTTCCTCTTCTTCTGAGACGTACTGGGGGTTGAGAAGAGGGATGATCTGGGTCTCCAGGCTGCCCGGAGCAGGCTGGTCCTCCAGGTGAATAGGTGACCTGGCTGCAGGACTGGGAAATTGCTCTGACTGCTCCTCGTTACTGAACTGCAGGCGTCTGGGCCTCTTCAGAGAGGGTTCTGGTGAAGAATAAATGATTGATGGCTCACCAGGGGCTGTTCCCCTTCTTTTGAAGCGAAGAGCTATTGGCGTATTGGCCGATTCTGTCTCAGACTGGGCTGCAGGTGGGTTGCTGGCTGCAGCCTAGTCGGACTCGTCTGATGAAGGAAATTTGTATAGCTGTGAATCAGACAACTCTTTTAGCATCCGAGCTGCTTCTGAGTCTTCTCAATGTCTCTTGGTCTAAATGACCAAGTCTCTTGTTGATGTGAAAAGGGTCAGTCTTTCCCTCCGCCACACCCAGCTTCTCCACGATCCAACTTAGCTGCGTTCCAAACGCCAGCTTGGATCTGAACTTCTTCTCATCAACAAGCCATTCGGTCTTGTTGACCTCGCGAACCAATTGCCTGAAAATGTAGTCAGACCAATCAATCGGCTTGTCCTGAATAAGTGCTCCCAGTACTATGAATTTTGCCGACGACAGTTGGTGGTAACTGCTGGCCATACCCATGACGATTTTGTTGGTGATGTCCAACACATACCGATATTCCTTTTTAATTTCGCTCCATTTCGCGGTGAGCTTTAGCTTCTCCGGCTGACCGACCGCCTTAATCTTCAGCCAAGTATTGGCTGCTTTCTGCTTGAGGTCCTCGACCGCTATGCCACGATGCTTCATACCAAAAACTGTACGGATTGTCTCCGGTGATATGTCAACCTCTACTCTGCCTACGGTGCTCCTAATTCCTTCTTCAATCACATGGGCTTCGCGGTAAAATGCAATAACGTCCTCCTTGTACAGGTGTTTGGGACTGATATCCAAAAATGGATAGATCCCATTCTTCTTCATCGAGTGGATAAGGAAGAGTACGTCGTTGTTTTCCAGATTTGATTCTAAGAGACCTTCAAAATCAACGACCAGAGAGAAAATGATCTGGTCCTTGACAGCCTTCATGTTTACGGCTTCAAAGTAAGCTTCCATTTCTGCAATATAGGAGATTTCTTAGTGTATTTAGAGTTCAAAGGATTTTTTCTGCTCTGTAAATTAGGGTTTTTGAAAGACTGGTAAAGGTAAAGTGAAGGGGTTTTTCCGTCTTTAAAAAGAAAGTGAAACGACGTTGGAATTAAATAATTATTTATTTTAAATTGGTGGTCTGCCTTTTGAGATTCCTTTTTAAAATTCAAATTTTAATCGGTGGTCCAGGTTTTGAGTTTAAAAAAAAACGGATGGTTAGGTTTTATTTGGTCACAGTGGAGGTCGATTTAACCTGTGATTGCCACGTGTATTTAAAGCATATAATATTGTGCCACTTGTGAACCAAAAAATAATATGATATTATATATATATATATATATATGTAGCAGATAATAATATAATATTCAGACATCGGTTAAGGTTAGAAAACTTAGCTGGTTGACCGTTTGACTGTTCTGCATCAGGTGAGTTGACTCCTTTGACTTCTCGCCTGAGATATGATCAGCTAGATTTCTTCATCTGTCCTGCGTCTTCTTGTCTGCATCAGGTAGGGTCTGATTCCTATAATCAGCTAGGTCCGTCCTTCCTTTGATCTGCTTCAGCTTGCTTTTTCTTCTGTACTACATTCCCAATCTAGTAGACCAAGTTCTCTGCTCAGCTCCAAAAATCTTTCTTCTGGCAAAGGTTTGGTAAAGATATCAACAATTTGGTAGTCTGTGCTGACTCTTTCAACTCTGACTCTCTTGTTAAGCACGTGATCTCTAATGAAGTGATGCTTAACACAAAGTGCTTGGTCCTTGAATGCAAAACCGGGTTGTTGGTTATTGCAATAGCACTATTGTTGTCACACCAGATAGGGACTTCATTAGCAATGATATTGTTATCCCTCAGTTGTTGTCTGATCCATAAGATCTGGGCACAACAACTACCTGCAGCTAGGTATTCTGACTCTGTGGTGGAGATAGAGTTAGAAACCTGCTTCTTGCTAAACCAGTATATCAGTCTGGTTCCTAGGAATTGGCACGTTCACTAGTGCTTTTCCTATTAATTTTGCATCCTGCGAAATCTACATCTGAATATCCTGATAGCTCGAAGTTATCGTCCTTAGGATACCATAGTCCAACATTGACTGTAGACTTAAGGTATTTAATTATTCTCTTGGCTGCATCTTGGTGCGACTGCTTTGGCTTGGATTGAAATCGTGCACATACTCCTACGGCATAATATATGTCTGGTCTGCTTGCAGTGAGGTATAGCAATGATCCAATAAGTCCTCCGTAGTGGGTTGAATCTACTGATATGCCTGTCTCGTCTGCATCTAGGTGAGTACTTGTGCTCATAGGAATTCATGCTGGTTTGGCTAATTCCATTCCAAATCTCTTGATTAGATCTCGGGTATACTTGGCTTGATTGATGAAAATCCCATTTTCCATCTGCTTAACTTGTAATCCGAGAAAGAAGTTAAGCTTTCCCATCATGCTCATCTCAAACTCTCCTTGCATGAGGTTTGAGAATTTCTCACACAGCTCTGGGTTGGTTGAGCCAAATATAATGTCATCCACATATATCTGAACTATCAATATGTGGCCTTCGTGTTCCACTCTGAATAATATCTTGTCCACCTTCCCTTTGCAGAAACCGTTCTTGTCAAGAAACACAGATAAGGTTTCATACCATGCTCATGGTGCTTGCTTAAGTCCATAGAGAGCTTTCAACAACTTGTAGACTTTGTCTCCTTTGACAAATCCTGGGGGCTGCTCCACATAGACTTCTTCTTCTAGGATGCCATTTAGAAATGCACTCTTTACATCCATTTGGTAGACTTCAAACTCATTGAATGCAGCATATGCGAGGAATAGTCTGATGGCTTCTAATCTTGCAACAGGTGCATAGGTTTTATCAAAATCTATTCCTTCACACTGTGCATATCCTTTGGCAACAAGTCTGGCTTTATTCCTAACAATAGCTCCATCTTCGTCGCTCTTGTTTTTGTAAACCCATTTGGTGCCAATAACCTTCTTGTGATCTGGTCTGTCTGTTAGTGTTCAAACATTGTTCCTTTCCATATGTTCCAGTTCCTCTTGCATGGCATTGATCTATGAATAATCTTCCAGGGCTTGTTCTGTTGTCTTGGGTTCTATCTGAGACATGAAGCATGAGAACATTGCCATTCCTGCGGGTAGGGTAGACTATCTTATCTTAACTCCATCAGTCAGCTTCCCAATGATTTGCTGGATTGGATGGTCTTTGAGCCACTTAGGAATATCATCTTCTTCAGGGTCTGTTCCCCATGTAGAATTGCTCTGATGAATTTCCTCTCTGTCTGCATCAGCTTGGATCTGGTTTCCTTGGTCTGCAACTGGATCAGCTACCGTCTTGTCATCTGCAGGTTGCATCTGATCTGCAGATGAGTCTTTATCAACTAAAGATGGGTCTTCATCAGCGACAACTGGATCAGGTAGGTTTGGTGTTCCTGTCTTATCTGCAGTTGGGTCTTCAACAGCTACAGTTGCGTCTTCAGGCTGGTCTGCAGATGAGTCCACCATTCCAGTGTCATGGATAATAACTTCTTCGAGGGTTGCTGATTTGAGCTTATTCTCAATTAGCTCAACTTGCTTTCTGTACTCAACAGTAGATTCGTCAAATACAACATGGGGTGTTTCTTCCACAATAAAGGTTCTTTTGTTAAAGACTTTATATGCCTTGTTTCTTTGTGAGTATCCCATAAAGAGACCATCATCAGTTTTAGCATCAAAGGCATTTAGTTGTGTTTTACCTTTGTTGTGGATGAAACACTTACAACCAAAAACATGAAAGTAAGCAACAGTAGGAGTTATGTTATTCCAAACCTCATAGGGAGTTTTGCCATGTCTCCCTACTATCATACTCCTGTTCTGAGTATGGGAAGCTGTGTTGACAGCTTCAGCCCAGAACCTCTTGGGTAGGTCCGCTTCTGCAATCATGGACCTGGCTACTTCTTTCAGGGTTCTGTTTCTTCTTTCAGCAACACCATTATGCTGGGGAGTCCTGGCTGCAGAGAGCTCATGCTGGATTCCATTATGATCGCTGTAATCAGTGATCGCCTTGTTGAGAAATTCTCCTCCTCTGTCTGATCTGATCTTGATGATGGAGAGGGATTTATCATTCTGAATCCTTCTCAGCAACTCAGGTAGCTTGGTCAAGGTTTCACTTTTCTTGTACAGGAAGATGATCCAAGTGTACCTTGAATAGTCATCCACTATTACTAGTGCATGCTTTCTGTCGCTTAGAGTCCTTGGCTTGATAGGACCAAATAGATCCATGTGTAGTAGATCTAAGATCCTTGTTGTGAGGGTAGTAGGCTGGACAGGCTTGAATGATGCTCTGGTCTGCTTTCCTTTCTGACAAGCATCACATAGAGCTTCCTTCTTGAATGCTTCATCTGGAAGTCCTCTGACCAGCTTCTGAGAACTAATCCTGTCGATGGATTTGAAGTTCAGGTGACATAATCTTTTGTGCCACAGCCATCCGTTCTCAACTATTGTCTTAGATAAAAAATAGGTGCTGGGAGTTCCTGTGTTCCAATCTATCATATAGACATATCTCCTTCTGAATCCTTGTAGCTTCACCTCTCCAGATAGGATATCTATCACCATACATTTCCAAATGGTAAAGACTACAAGATTCTTCTCATTGCAAAACTGGCTTATGCTCAGGAGATTATATTTGAGCCCTTTGACATAGTGAACTTTGGATATAATGATGTTTCCTCGGTGTAGCTCTCTAAAGCCCTTCGTTTGTCCTCTAGAGCAATCTCCAAAGGTTACATCACAACCTCTTTCTTTGGTGTATTTTGTTAGCATCTTCTTGTTCCCGGTCATGTGCCTCGAGCATCCAGAATCTACAAACCATTCTTCACCTCCAAAGTTTGAATTTGTGGAGATGTGGTAGTAGTCCTTCCACCTTTTCTGCAATCATACAAGCAGAGATTTAGGTACCCAAATCTGTGTGGGTCCTCTCGGGTTAGTTGGTTTTCTGGAGAATTGATTTATCCTTGGATTGTGAAAGTTGTTATTATTATAACCCTTATATAGTGTGTAAGGTCTAGATTTGTATCTTCTGTTGGGGTTATATACCGGATATTCCTCAAAATATTGATACTGTGGGCCATTTCTAAACCTTGGCTGAGACCATTTATTAAATCTTTGAGGTCTCCACACTTGTTTATTTTGGAATTTAGGATAACCTTGAGGTTTCCATCTGCCCCTCCCATTTTGAAATCTGTTTTTGAGGAGTTGTTGATAATAGTGGACATGTTGTGTGGGCTGCTGCTTTTGCCTTGGCCAATGCCTAGTCGCTTGTCTATGTGGCTGCCTTGTGAACCCTGGCTGCAGCCTAGACTTGTGACTTGGCTGTTGCCTGTTTTTAAATATCCGTTTGTATATAGGCTCAGCAGTCGAGACTTTTGTTTCTCCCTTGATGAAAGTGGTTTTAGAACTAGAGGGAGTGTGAGGATCATATCCAAGGCCTAATCTGGAATGTAGTGGCCTTTATTAGTACACAATTCGTCCAGAGTTAAAGACGCTTTCAGGGAGGTTATTTCCTGTGCCTGAGTTTTATTTACCTGAGTCAGCTTAGTAAATTCGGCTTTCACATGAGCAAGTGCAGCTGATTTTTCTTTAATTAAAACAGTTAGTCGATTTATCTCAGCTGTAGTGACGTTAGCCAGGTTTTTCAAGTTAACTGCAGCCTGGTTTTCAAAATCAGTTTTGACTTTATTTAATTCTAGGCTGAGTTTTTCAAAATCATTTTTCAGCTGCCTATTCTCATCTTGCAGCTAAGTCTTCTCGGCTGATACAGATAGGTGTGCAGATTTTAATATTTCAAAATCTTTAAGTAGCTGATTTACAGATTCGTGCAGATCCATATCTTGTGACATGGCTGAACTATTATTTGAACCAGGGGGTTTTGATGTTACCTCTTCATCAGCTAGGTTGGCCATCAGAGAATCATACTCTTCATCATCATCAGAGAAGAATCCGCTGCTTGATTCTACACGCTCTTGATCTTCTCTGATGAGGGCCTTTGTTCTGTCTTCTTTTCTGCTCACCTCCTTCTTGCTCTCGTCCTTCTTAAGGTCAGGACATTCGATTTGAATGTGTCATGTCTTATGACAATTGTATCACTCCACCTTCCAGCTTCCGGCTTTCTAGTTCCTTCTAGGATTCTCCTTATAATTTTTCTTGTATTTTGAGTAGTTCTTCCGGAAGTTGCTGAACCTCTGCATTATGAACGCCATCTCTTCCTCAAAATCTAATGGATTTGGAGGCTTTACATCAGATAAGCTCTTGGTGGGGGACTCGGATGCAAAGGTTATTCCCTTCTCTGCAGGCTCGGTTGAGGATGAACTTGCGAGTTCGAACTCATAAGCCTTCAGGTCAGAGAACAGCTCTTGGATCTTTATTTTATTAAGATCCTTGGATTCTCTCATGGCCACTGCCTTCATACTGCATTCAGGATTGAGAGATCTTAGAACCTTCAGCGCCATTTCCCTGTTGCCATAAGATTTGCCGAGGGAGTTGATCTCATTGATGATCTCAGTGAACCTTGTGTCCACTTGGTCTATTAATTCGCCATTCTTCATTTTGAAGTTGTCAAACTTTTGAGTAGCAATTGACAACTTGTTTTCTTTGATCAGCTCCGTTTCCTCACACATTAAGGCTAATGTGTCCCAGATTTCCTTGGCATTCTTGCAGTTCTTGATCTTGACCATGGTGGATTTGTCAAGAGTTTGATACAGCACGTCTCTGGCCCGGTTGTCAAGGTTGGCCAGCTTTCTTTCTTCGGGAGTCAGCTCTGTCCTCTTCTTTGGGATCTTCTCTGGCTTCCCTGCTGCGATCTCCTCGGGAGTGTTGTCCTTCTCGAAGGTGAATGGCATGTCCTCTATGATACACCACATGTCATCATGAATTGAAGATAGGTGTGCCTGCATCCTTATCTTCCAAAGATCATACTCGTAAACTTAAAACACAGGTAGTCTAGAATGCATGTGTTCCATTTAATAATGAGAGTAAAAATATATCTCTGATATAGATCTGGTTCGTGAAATAAATGAACCAACCTCTCTGATACCACTTGTAGGTCACAAGTCGTCCAGGAATAAGTCTAGAGGGGGGGTGAATAGACTTATTGAAACTCTTAAACTCTTTTTCACAAAGAGTAAGTTTCTTCAGCTGATAGATATGTAAATGACTTAGAGTCATTTGTTCTCAATACGTGCGGAAGTCTGCTGATGACGAATACAAAACAACTAATGAAACACTTAACAATGAATGCAGTAGTTAAAGTATGATGCTATAAAACAGTAAAATACGCAGGCAGTTATAGTGGTCTCAGAGGTGGGGTAATCCTCTACTAATCCACTTTTCTCCAAACCAGTTGGAGATGAATTCATTATAATTGTCAACCAGTGATAAATATTACAGTGATTCAACCAAATTACAACAGCTTCCAACCAGTGGAAATCCTTGCCGTTGTAACACCTTTGACTGCCTTGCACCTCTTGATCCGCGATCCTTGGATGTCTTTACAGTCTTGAACTTCAACCAGTGAAGTACCCCGAACTCAGGATTAAAGACACTAGTTTTTGTCTTCTCCAACTAAGAGCTTCTTCAAGTATGAACTTTTGAGAACTGCTCTTTTCACAATGTTATAGTTCGCTTTTAGATTGCTCTGAATGCTTTGATTGATTGAGATTATGTTCGCACCAGTTCGGTAATTTCTCAACTTCAAATCTTCGGATATATATAGGTGCTAATCCTTGAGCATTCTTCATAGCCATTGCAAATCCAGTAACAAATCAGTCCGTTGGAGAGAGACTTCTTTGTTTATTCTTTTCTGAACGTTGCAAGGCTGGATTCCCATATTTTAATCCATCGATTGACCGTTGTGAAGAATTTGCATGTGATGCACCGAATCTTTTGAATACAGTTAGATAAAGTCTTCGGTGGTAGGCCTGGATGAATTATTTAATTCATATCCTTGCGGGAATCTCTCCAATATGTCTCTTCACGTTGCATGTGACTTTCCGTAATATTTGATTTTTCAACGCATGCTGACGTGGACTATGGAGTACTTGACTGATCTCAAGTTGGCTGATGTACAGTCATCTTCTCTGCAGTCTGGACTTCTCTGATGGTGACTGTTTGGAACTGGCTTGATCAGATGATTTGTCTGAAGTTACTTGGCTGCAGTCTGGTCAAACATCTCTGATGAATTTTGTTGACCAGAACTTCTCTGACTTGACTCGGCTGTACCTCTATGATGAACTCAGTTGTACTTTTGTACTTAGTCGATTTTGAGTCTAACTTATTTTGGCCTATAGAAGATACTCATTTGGTTCTTCCTTACATTTTGCCAAGTAATAAACTTAACATAATTTGGCCTATGGAAGATACTCATTTGGTTCTTCCTTACATTTTTGCCAAGTAATAAACATTTGAATTTATATTACTGACATCATCAAAATCTAACAAGTATTCCTAACAGCTCTTACTTATGAGCTTACTGTTAAGGAAATTGCTAAGCAACAATCTTCATCTGCTGGCAAGAAGTCTAAGAATCGTAATCAGTCTGACGGCAGAGAGGCCACTTTCAAGAAACCTCGTGCGGGCTCTAATTTTTATGAGCGACCTCCTATGGCGCCTAGACCCGTGGAATCTTAGTCACGAGCGGCCAGGTCGGCCATCACCTGTTTCAACTGTGAAGAACAGGGTCATTTCAGCACCAAGTGTCCGAGGCAGACTGTCACATGCCATAACTGTGGGATTGCTGGGCATAAGGCCTGTTTTTGCTGAAGAGACTCTAAACCTACTCCGGCGTCATCTCAGGCCCCGAGACATTCAGCGGTGCAGAATCAGGCCACTCAGTCCACGTCATTCAAGACGACAGGAGCAAATAAAGGTGGATCCAAGAGCTATCATACGGGAGCATCCGGTTCGGGGGCCGGCAAGCCCCGAATTTCTGAGATGAAGAAGACCGACGATCCAGAGGCCCGGATGATCTCAGGTACACTCGATATTCTATCTCAACATGTGTGTACCCTTTTTGATACTGGTGCATCGCATTCATTCATTTCCGAGTCATGTTTGAGTAGACTACGTCTGGGTAGTGCTACTAGTTGTGAGCCTTATGTCATTGGTCTACCTGATGGTAGAAGAATTATCAGGAATCATGAGATTAAGGATTGTCCGATTCAACTTCATGGCCATGATTGGTTAGCAGACCTAATCGTGGTAGATTTACCGAGAGATGACATCATTCTGGGTATTGATTGGATGGATCGTCACGATGCCATTATTAGTGTCCGTAAGCGTATGGTCACTATCATTTCAGACGATGGGGTCGAATGTTTATTTTAGGGAGGTAAACCCAGTTGTTCTGGCAGAGTCATTAACTTGATGAAAGTAGTGAGATTACTCAATCAGGGGTGTCTCGGTTATTGGTGCTATATGACTAAGACCGAGAAACCATCAGTAATGTTGACGGATATTCCTGTAGTGAGAGAATATGCCGATCTATTTACAGACGAGTTACCTGGTATGCCTCCACAGAGAGATGTGGAATTCACGATTGAGTTGGAGCCTGGTACGTCCCCAATATCGAAAGCACCGTACCGGATGGCCCTGACCAAAATGCAGGAGTTGAAGAATCAATTAGAGGATTTGACCGGGAAGGGTTATATTCGTCCGAGTGCATCCCCGTGGGGAGCACCAGTGTTATTTGTCAAGAAGAAGGATAGTTCGTTCCGCTTGTGTATTGATTACCGGGAATTAAACCGGGTGACGATCAAGAATAAGTATACTCTACCCCGTATCGATGATCTTTTGGATCAACTTCAGGGAGCTTCAGTATTTTCCGAGATCGACTTAAGATCTGGATATCATCAGTTGCGAATTCGAGAGTCGGATATCGCAAGGACGGCGTTCCGAACACGCTATGGTCATTATGAGTTTGTGGTAATGCCGTTTGGGTTAAGTAATGCACCTGCGGTATTCATGGAGTTAATGAATCGGGTTTTCATCAACTATTTGGATCAGTTCATGGTTGTCTTTATTGATGACATTTTAATTTATTCTCGTGACCGGGAGGAGCACGAGTTTCACCTTCATCAGGTGCTCGACGTGTTGAGACGAGAGCATCTTTTTGGAAAGTTTTCCAAATGTGAGTTCTAGATGTCCGAAGTGACGTTTCTCGGGCATGTAATTTCATCAGACGGAGTTTGTGTCGACCCTCAAAATACGGAGGCTATCCGAGATTGGCAACCTTCGAAGAATGTTAAGGAAATCCGAAGTTTCCTCGGATTAGCTGGTTATTATCGGCGATTTGTGGAAGGATTTTCTAAAATCGCTCAAACCATGACGAACCTTTTACGGAAGGATAAGAAATACACATGGTCCTACGTGTGTCAACAGAGCTTTGAGGACTCAAGAGCCGGTTAATTTCAGCACCTGTCCTTTCTTTACCGCAAGGGACGGAAGGATTTGTGGTTTATAGTGATGCGTCCGGACAGGGTCTCGGATGTGTACTAATACAGAATGATAAAGTTATTGCTTATGCTTCACGGCAATTGAGACCTTACGAGGTTAATTATCCGACCCATGACCTGGAGCTAGCAGCCGTGGTATTCGCATTGAAGATTTGGCATCATTATATTTATGGCGTTACTTGTCGGATATTCACCGATCATAAGAGTTTAAAGTATATATTTACTCAGAAGGAGTTAAATATGCGACAGAGATGGTGGTTGAAACTAATCAAAGATTATGATATTGAGATACTTTACCACCCGGTCAAGGCGAACGTTTTCGCCGATGCCTTGAGTCGTAAATCCATTGAGGAGCAGATGCTTGCTCGGTTATGTAACACCCCCAAACCACTCGGGAATATCACAGCATCGTAGACCCTCTCCATGAGGATCTACCAGGCTAAATACAGAAACACAACAATACAATACATACCGACATGGGTAATTAACAGACCATTAGACCGATTTGGTCTTTTGCCACAACATAGACATCAACCATACATTACTCTTTCTCGTAACTCATACTGGTCTCCTTGGTCTGCAACTGGATCAGCTACCGTCTTGTCATCTGCAGGTTGGGTCTGATCTGCAAATGAGTCTTTATCGCCTGTTTGGGTCTTCATCGGCAAGCTGGATCGTAAGTTTGGTGTTCTATCGATCTGCGCATTGGGTCTTGGCCTACGATTGGGTCATCGGGCTGATCTGCAGCTGAGTCCACCATTCATGTGTCATGTACAATGACTTCTTCGAGGGTTGTTGATTTGAGCTTATTCTCAATTAGCTCAACTTGCTTCCTGTACTCAATAGTAAAGTCTAATCCCCAAATCTTGGCGAAGCCGATCCTCGGTGAAAAGCTATTCCTTTACCTAGCGTCTTCGGAGGTCGCGCTGAGTGCTGTTTTAGTGCGAGCAGAGTGGCAAGCCCACTTGCCGATCTATTTCATTAGTCAAGCGCTCCATGACGCGGAAACGCATTACACGCCTCTGGAGAAGATCGCCTACGCATTAGTCATGAGTGTTCGCAAACTGAGGGCCTACTTCTTCGAACACCAAGTGGAGGTTCTGACCACTCTCCCCTTAAGGCAAGTTCTGCACCGGCCAGACACCAACGGGCGACTCCTCAAGGGGTCACTGGAGATCGCCCAATACGGTATCACGTATGCTCCTCGCACGGCGAACAAAGGCCAAGCTCTGGCGGACTTCATGGTGGAATTAACGTTCCCACCCAGTCCGACCCAGGTCGGCCGCCCTGCTTGGAAATTGTACGTAGATGGCTCGGCGACCAACTCGCGAGCAGGGGCAGGGATTGTCCTCATCAGCCCCGACGGCCAAAGTTTCACAAATACTGTGCGTTTCGGGTTCCGTGTGACCAACAATGAAGCCGAGTAGGAAGCCTTGATAGGCGGGCTCGATCTAGCACTCGCCCTGGATGTTCGCCGCCTTCACATTTTCATGGACTCCCTCTTGGTCGTGAACTAAGTCAAGGGAGAATATGAGGCGCACGGCGAACAAATGATCAAATACCAAGAATTGGTCGCCGAAATGTGCACAAAGTTTGAAGAAGTTTTGATCGAACAAGTCCCGAGAGAGCACAACTCCCAGGCCGATGCCCTATCCAAACTAGCATCATCAAAGGGGGCGGCAGATTTCTCTAACATCTAAATCATGAAATCAGCAAAGCCGGCGATCGACAAAAGCCTGATTACCACAGTTGCCATCGCCGAAGATAACTGGATGACTCCGTTTATTAAATACTTGAAAGACGGGACGGTCCCCGCCGATCGTATCAAAGCTCGCCAGCTTCAGCTCCGTGCAACCAGATACACCCTATTGGACGACCTGATTTACAAGAGAGCTTTCAGCCTTCCTCTCCTCAAGTGCATTACGCCGAAGGAAGGCCGACTCATTTTACTGCATCAAATTCCCCACTGCCGACGGAACTATCGGTACTGTAAAAGGAGACCAGCTAATGGCAAAGAAATGTTTGAATTACTCCTGTGTCGTAACTTCTTTAAACACTTCCCATACTATTTATAACATTGAGATGATCGACAATCAACCGATGGAGATCGACGAGCCAAGCACCTCGTACCAGCCCAACTCAGAGGACGGCATCTCACATCGATTGATGGACGACATCGATCCGAGGATCGAGTCCGGAAATCATTCCAAACGAGAAGCGGCCGTCCCCATTGAAGAGTTGGAAAGTATAACGATAGATCCGGCTCACCGATAGCGGGAAGTGCAGATCGGCACAAGCATCGGTCTCGAGTTAAGGGATGATTTGATCAGTTTACTACGTAAGAACATTAGAGTCTTTGCCTGGTCACATCAAGATATGGTCGGCATTAGTCCTGAACACGCTTGCCACTATCTAAAGATCGACCCGGCAAGGAAGCCTGTTCACCAGAAACGTAGGAAATTCGGTCATGGGAAGTACACAGTGCTCGACACAGAAGTCAAAAAGATACTCGACAACAAACTAATCGGAGTAGCTATAGACGAGCCACAGTGGGTAGCCGACGCGGTGCTCGTCAAAAAGTCGAGCAACTCCTTGAGGTTATGCATCGACTTCACCGATCTCAATGCGGAATGCCCAAAAGACCACTTTATGATGCCTCATATTGACCACTTGGTCGATAGCACGGCAGGTTGCGAAATGATGTCGTTCATGGACGCCTTCGCCGGGTACCATCAGATCCCAATAGCTGAGAAAGACATAAAAACACACGTCGTTCCACACCGAAAAAGACGTGTAATTTTGGGTCTGAATGCCGTTCGGTCTGAAGAATGCAGGGGCGACCTACCAACAACTAGTCAACGGGATGTTCGCCAACCAGATCGGCAAGACCATGGAGGTTTACATTGACGACATCGTGGTCAAGAGCCTCAAAAAGAAAGATCACCTCAATGACCTGGCCGAGACGTTCGCCATCCTCGAGAAGTTCAACATGAAACTGAACCCCAAGAAATGCAATTTCAGGGTAAGCTCCGGAAAGTTCCTAGGGAACATCGTGAGCCAAAGGGGGATCGAGGCGAACCCCACCAAGATCCAGGCGATCCTCGACATGCAGGAGTCACGGAATGTCAAACAGGTGCAACGCTTCACAGGTTGTCTAGCTGCCCTTAACCGTTTCATTTCTCGGCTCGGAGATAAAAGCAAGCCATTCTTCGCGACAATAAAGAACGAGAAGTTTGCATGGACAAAGGAGAGTCAATAGCGTTAATTTTTTTTATTATCTTTTTTTCTTTTTTCACAAATAACGACGCCGTTTACCGACGCCTTTACCGACGCCATTTTGGCGTTGGTAAAAATTTTTTTTATTTTTTTTTTAATTTCCTGATGCCGTTTACGCCATTACCGATGCCATTTCGGCGTCGGTAAATTTTTTATGCTTTCCCACATCGAAAAACAATAGTGTTTTTTCTGGTTTATAAACCAAAATCCTTCTCAATCATTTGAAATTGAATGGAGCCCGAACCTGACCCATCCGAACCCGGACCCGACCCGCTCGGACCTGGACCTGACCGAACCTGACCACTTTGAGCCGGACCTAACCCGCTGGCGCCGCTGAGCCCGACTCCGACTTTTTAGATTTTTTTTTAATTTAACGACGCCAAAAATGGCATCGGTAAATGGCGGCGTCGGTAAAAAATTACTGTCGAGCGTTTTTCCAACGGCGGATTGCCATCGATAATGGCATCGGTAATTTTTTTACTGATGCCATTTTCTGTTTTACCAACGGCATTTGGCGTCGGTAAAAACTGTTTTTTTTGTAGTGTAATACGACATGTTGTATTCTGTTGCCGTTTTACCTTTTAGAATGTGTTGTTGGCTCGTGTTATCCCTTCCTCAACATGAGGTGTTTCCTCCACAACTAAGGTTCTTTTGTTAAAAACTCTATATGCCTTGCTTCTTTGTGAATATCCCATAAAGAGACCATCATCAGTTTTAGCATTAAAGGCATTTAGTTGTGTTTTACCGTTGTTGTGGATGAAACACTTACAACCAAAAACATGAAAGTAAGCAATAGTAGAAGTTCTATTATTCCAAACCTCATAGGGATTTTTGCCATGTCTCCCTACTATCATACTACTGTTCTGAGTATGGCAAGCTGTGTTGACAGCTTCAGCCCAGAACATCTTGGGCAGGTCCGCTTCTGCAATCATGGACATGGCTACTTCCTTCAGGGTTCTGTTTCTTCTTTCAGCAACACCATTCTGCTGGGGGGTCCTGGTTGCAGAGAGCTCATGCTGGATCCCATTCTGATCGCTGTAATCAATGATCGTCTTGTTGAGAAATTCTCCTCCTCTATCTGATCTGATCTTGATGATGGATAGAGATTTCTCATTCTGGGTCCTTCTCAGCAGCTCATGTAGCTTGGTCAAGGTTTCACTCTTCTTATACAAGAATATAATCCAAGTGTACCTTGAATAATCATCTACTACAACAAGTGCATGCTTTCGGCCGCTTAGAGTCCTTGGCTTGATAGGACCAAATAGATCCATATGGAGTAGATCTAAGATTCTTGTTGTGAGAGTTGTAGGCTGTACTGGCTTGAATGATGCTCTGGTCTGATTTCCTTTCTGACAAGCATCACAAAGAGCTTCCTTCTTGAATGCTTCCTCTGGGAGTCCTCTGACCAGCTTCTGAGAACTAATTTTGTTGATGGCTTTGAAGTTCAGGTGACATAATCTTTTGTGCCACAGCCATCCGTTCTCAGCTATTATCTTTGATAGAAAACAGGTATTGGGAGTTCCTGTGTTCCAATCTATCATGTAGACATCTTTCCTTCTGAATCCTTGTAGCTTCACTTCTCCAGATAGGATATCTATCACCATACATTTCCAAATGGTGAAGACTACTAGATTCTTCTCATCGCAAAACTGGCTTATGCTCAGGAGATTATACTTGAGTCTTTTGACATAGTGAACTTTGGATATCACAATATTTCCTCGGTGCAACTCTCCAAAGCCCTTTGTTTGTCCTCTAGAGCTATCTCCAAAGGTTACATCAGGACCTCTTTCATTGGTGTATTTAGACAGCATCTTCTTGGTCCCAGTCATGTGCCTTGAGCACCCGGAATCTACAAATCATTCTCGCACCTCCAAAGTTTGAATTTGTGGTGATGTGGTTGTAGTCCTTCCACCTTTTCTGCAATCAAACAAGCAGAGATTTAGGTACCCAAGTCTGTGTGGGTCCTTTAGGGTTAGCTGGTTTCCTGGAGAATTGATTTCTCCTTGGATTGTGAAAGTTGTTATTATTATAACCCTTATAAGGTGTGTAAGGTCTAGGTCTCGTATCTTCGTTGGGATTGTATACTGGATATTCCTCAAAATATTGATAGTGTGGGCCATTTCTAAATCTTGGCTGAGACCATTTATTAAATCTTTGAGGTCTCCACACTTGTTCATTTTGGAAATTAGGATAACCTTGAGGTTTCCATCTGCCCCTCCCATTTTGAAATCTGTTTTTGGGGAGTTGTTGATAATAGTGGGCATGTTGTCTGGGATGCTGCTTCTGCCTGGGCCATTGCCTAGTCGCTTCTCTAGGTGGCTGCCTTGTGTACCACGGGCCGACTAGATTTGTGACATGGTCATTGCCTATTTTTAAATATCGGTTTGTATGTAGGCTCGTGATGAGACAATTGTTTCTCCCTTGACGAAAGTGGTTTTAGAACTAGAGGGAGTGTGAGGATCATATCCAAGGCCTGATCTGGAATAAAGTGGCCTTTTATTAGTACACAGTTCGTCCAGAGTTGAAGACGCCTTCAGGGAGGTTATTTCCTGCGCCTGAGTCTTATTTACCTGAGTCAGCTTAGTAAATTCGGCTTTGACATGAGCAAGTGCAACTGATTTTTCTTTAAGTAAAACAGTTAGTCGATTTATCTCAGTTGTAGTGACATCAGCCCGGTTTTGCAAGTTAGCTGTAGTTATCTCAACTGTATTCAGTTCTAGGCTGAATTTTTCAAAATCATTTTTCAGCTGCTTATTCTCATCTTGCAGCTGAGTCTTTTCGGCTGATACAGATAGGTGTGCAGATTTAAGTGTCTCAAAATCTTTAAATAGCTGATTTACAGATTCGTGCAGATCCATATCTTGTGACATGGATGAACTATTATTTGAACCAGAGGGTTTTGATGTTACCTCTTCATTAGCTAGGTTGGCCATCAGACAATCATACTCTTCATCGTCATCAAAGAAGAATCCGCTGCTTGATTCTACACGCTCCTGATATTCTCCGATGAGGGCCTTCCTTCTATCTTCTTTTCTACTCACCTCCTTCTTGCTCTCGTCCTTCTTAAGATCAGGACAGTCGATCTGAATGTGTCCTATCTTATGACAGTTGTAGCACTCCACCTTCCAACTTCCGGCTTTCTGGTTCCTTCTAGGATTCTCCTTATAATTCTTTTTGTATTTGGAGTAGTTTTTCCAGAAGTTGCTGAACCCCTGCATTATGAACGCCATTTCTTCCTCAAAATCTAATGGATTTGGAGGCTTTACATCAGAGAATCTCTTGGCGGGGGACTCGGCTACAAAGGCTATTCCCTTCTCTGCAGGCTCGGTTGAGGATGAACTTGGGAGCTCGAACTCATAAGCCTTCAGATCGGAGAACAGCTCTTGGATCTTTATTTTGTTAAGATCCTTGGACTCTCTCATGGCCACTGCCTTCATACTCCATTCAGGATTGAGAGATCTTAGTACCTTCAGCGCCATTTCCCTGTTGCCATAAGATTTGCCGAGGAAATTGATTTCGTTGATTATTTCAGTGAACCTTGTGTCCACTTGGTCTATAGATTCGCCATTCTTCATTTTGAAGTTGTCAAACTTTTGAGTAGTGATTGACAACTTATTCTCTTTGATTAGCTCTGTTCCCTCACACATTAAGGCTAATGTGTCCCAGATTTCTTTGGCATTCTTGCAATTCTTGATCTTGACCATGGTGGATTTGTCAAGAGTTTGATACAGCACGTCTCTAGCCCGGTTGTCAAGGTTGGCCAGCTTTCTTTCTTCGGGAGTCAGCTCTGTCCTCTTTTTTGGGATCTTTTCTGGCTTCCCTGCTGCAATCTCATCGGGAGTGTTGTGTTTCTCGAAGGTGTAAGGACCGTCTTCTATGATGCACCACATGTCATCATGGATCGAAGATAAGTGTGCCTGCATCCTTATCTTCCAAAGATCATACTCGTCAACTGAAAACACAGGTAATCTAGAATGCATGTGTTCCATTATATAATGAGAGTAAAAATATATCTCTGATATAGATCTGATTCGTGAACTAAATGAACCAACCTCTCCGATACCACTTGTAGGTCACAAGTCGTCCAGGAATAAGTCTAGAGGGGGGGTGAATAAACTTATTGAAACTCTTAAACTCTTTTTCTCAAAGAGTAAGTTTCTTCAGCTGATAGATATACAAATGACTTAGAGTCGTTTGTTCTTAATACGTGCGGAAGTCAGCTGATGACGAATATAAAACAACTAATGAAACACTTAACAATGAATGCAGCAGGTAGAGTATGATGCTATAAGACAAGAAAATACGCAGTGCTTATAGTGGTCTCGGAGATGGGGTAATCCTCTACTAATCCACTTTTCTCCGAACCAATTGGAGATAAATTCACTACAATTGTCAACCAGTGATAAATATTATAGTGATTCAACCAAACTACAACAGCTTCCAACCAGTGGAAATCCGTGCCATTGTAACACACTTGACTGCCTTGCACCTCTTGATCCTCGATCTTTGGATGCCTTTACAGTCTCGAACTTCAACCATTGAAGTACCCCGAACTCAGGATTTAAGACACGAGTTTTTGTCTTCTCCAACTAAGGCTTCTTCAAGTATGAACTTTTGAGAACCGCTCTTTTCACAATGCTATAGTTTGCTTTAGATTTGCTTGAATGCTTTGATTGCTTGAGAATATGATCGCACCGGTAGTATGTAATTGTAGGTGTTTGCTCAGCTTCAATTCTTCGGATATATATAGGTCACGATTTCTGAGCAATTCCTTCATAGCCGTTGCAAATCTTTTCAACAAATCAGTCCGTTGGAGAGGTAGACTTCATTATTTTCTTTCTGAACGTTGCAAGGCTGGATTCCCATAATTTAATCCGTCTTTCGACCGTTGTGAAGACTTTGCATGTGAGGTGCCGAATCTTTTGAATATTATAAGATTAAAGTCTTCAGTGGTAGGCCTGGATGAATTATTCAATTCATATCCTTGCGGGAATCTCTCCAATTTGTCTCTTCACGTTGCATGTGACTTTCCGTAATATTTGACTTTTCAACACATGCTGACGTGGACTTGGAGTACTTGGCTGATCTCGAGTAGGCTGATGTACAGATAACTTCTCTGCAGTCTGGACCTCTCTGATGTTCACTGTTTGGAACTACTTTGATCGGATGACACATGCGAGGTTACTTGATCGATGCAGTCAATCATCCCCGATGATTTTTGTTGACGAACTTTTCGACTTGACTCATTTGTACCTCTCTGATGAACTCAGTAGATCTTTAGTACTTGGCCGATTTTTAGCCTAACTTATTTTGGCCTATAGAAGATACTCATTTGGTTCTTCTTTACATTTTTCCAAGTTTTACACTTAACATAATTTGGCCTATGGAAGATACTCATTTGGTTCTTCCTTACATTTTTGCCAAGTAATAATTATTTGAATTTATATTGATGACATCATCAAAATCTAACAAGTATTCCTAACACCTACTAGACTACGAGGTGGTTGTACTTGTGTTTCTGGAGGTTCGGTTCCAATTTCTTGTACAGGTGTCTCCCGAGGATTTTCATTGTACTCTTACTTCTACCTGCTCCGCCTTCCTGAATGAACTCATCTTCTAGGAAGTGTGCTTGCAAAGCAACAATGATCTTTCGATCTTCGGGCATGTAGAATAGATAACCCATCGTCCCAGATGGGAATCCAATGAAACGTCCCTTCACGGACCTTGCTTCCATCTTCCCACCTTAGTCTTCTTGACATAGGCAAGACATCCTCAAATCCTAATATGATTAAGACTTGGTTTCCTACCCTCCCACATCTCATGCGGAGTTTTGGGAACGGATTTGGAAGGACATATATTCAGATATGAGTAGTAGTCAGGAGTGCATAACCCCATAGGTAAATCAGTAAGTCGGTGTAGCTAAGCATGGAACGAACCATGTCCAACAGGGTTCGGTTCCTTCTTTCCAACACACCATTTAATTGCAGCTCGAGCCTCTCAATCATAGAGATCATCTTGAGGGCGTGGTCTCCCACTTTCTCCCCTTCCTTCATCCTAGCACTGAATAACTGCTTTGATATCTCATATCTAGCAGTCCTACAGTGCTCCCCATAAAGTTCAGTCAAGTGTGCGAGAATCTGCCTAACAGAAGTCATTTTCTCATGCGCTCTCTGCAGCTCATTATTCATTGATCCCATCATAAAGCCACAGACCAGCACATCATCCTTGACCCATTTTTCATGGGTGTCAATATCTTTCTGATTACCCCTAGTCCGGACTGGAGTCGGTGGAATGTCCACCTTTAAGACGTATCCCAGAGACTCCATGTTGAATACAATCATCAGATTCCACAACCAGTTAACAAAATTGGGGCCAGTTAAGAGATTCTTTTCAAGTAGTATTGCAAGTGGGTTCTTTGCCATTTTTACAGAGATATTGTTTCGTTTTTCTGCATTGATTTAGACAAAATTGAATTAGTGACTTGTTTTATTATGACCGAGTATAGAATTTAAGGGCTTGTATAATTCTTGTCTCGGCTCCCACTAAATTTATCGGAATTACACACTCCCATGTTATAACCCGAAAGTCATGGTTGAGATCAACTTCTTAGTGGTGATCGAGTTCTTTACAAATTTTAACAGACGCAACCAGTCAGGTTTCTTGCCGATTTATTTTTGTAAAGTGGTGTCCAACACCAACCCGTCCAATGGATGATTCGATCTTCTTTCACCCCTAGTCTTCATGCCCTCAACCTATCAGGTTTCTTGGAAACCAGGACTATCTAAATTGTTGACCATCAACGTCTATCAGTTTGACTATTGAATCTCGCCCGGCAACCTATCAGGTTTCTAGGGGCGAAATTTATTACCAACCGAAGGCATCTAATGTACTCAAGAATTTTTCAACCTCTACCAAATGTACTTCCCCGATAACTCGGAAGCCTAGCACACCGGCTTGGGTATCAATTTTCTACGAGTTTGATGGAGGGTAGGAAACCTCGTAACCTTTTTCAAACATAATCTATTTGTATGTCGGGAGAATTTCGCGATTAATGTCATACTTTGTGTATTATCCTAGAATTTAGCTACGAATTTTTCACATTGTTTTATCTGAGTTGTACTGTGCAGAGTGGGACCGATGCAGTATGGATGAATAATTTTGGGAACTGTGATAGTTGTACCAGTATATCTATTGAGGTTATTTTTAATTCTAGGATATTACAGGCTTAATATGTCTTTTGATGTCGGATATACTATATGAGTATTTGTATAATTGTCGTACTTGGTCGACAATTGCAATTGAGGATATCGTGCATCAGGTGTATCATATGAGAATGTTATATGAACGAGTATATGTAATCGGTATGTCGCATGTACGTGTTCGGTATATTGAGACGACAGACAGGGGCAAAAATGGCTAAGTATAAAAGCCACTACGTATGTTAAGCATGCGAGATTACGTACGTAAAGGTGCAAGCGTAGCGTACGCTAAGCAGAGGAGCTTACATACATAACGAAGCGAGCTTAACATACGTTAGGTTGAGTACATAACGTATGTTATGAAGAGAATCGAACAGGTCCGAGCTGTGGTCGGCAGGTGGGCCCGGTGTCGGCAGCTTTCGGCGCGGATGTGGACAGGTGAGTCAACATCAATTACGTAAGTTAAAGATAGCCTATTACGTACGTAAACAAGTATAGCAATGTGGAAAGTCAACAACTACATTACGTACACTACGGTAAGGAAATTACGTACGTAATGCATGCCACGAATTGAGGCAGTAGCCCTGGGATAGTGTTACGTATGTTAACAAGGTATGTTAACATATGTAAAGAATGTTACGTTCGTCAAGATGATTAAGTAACGTACGTAATGGTTGTAGTTATATATATATATGTGTGAGACCCGTCCCTTTGGCATTTTTGGAGATGTTCATATCATTTCTTCACCCTTCAACCCTCCGAGACCGATTATAGCTCTTCCAGACAGATTGGGGACTTGAGAGCATGGATTTGGAGCTTGAGATATGAAGATATTTTGGATTCTTGAGGTGTTTGGTTGTGTTCTTGAGGTATGTTGATCAACTCTACACCTTATTTCGGATTCTTGATGTTGTTACGATTGTTTGCTTCGTATGACGATGAATGTGGTAGTATTGTTGTGATTCTTGATGATATATGAAGTGTATGTTGAAGGAGATAATGATATGTATGTATTGATCAGAATATGAGGGGAACTCGAAAGATTAGAGGTTAGATAACGCATTGGACTATGATATCTTGATGATTATGAATAAGTGATGTTAATTGGATATGATTAATTCATGTTCTTGAGGAATTCTTGAATTATATGATGAACATGTGTAAGGTGTTGGTGTTTTGGATATTAATATGGAATATTCATATCTAGAACAAGTTATGTGATTGTTGGTGTAATATCCGTATAGGAGTACGAATATGATTATGAGTTGGTGAGATTATCATGATGATACTTGATAATTGGTTTTTACTATGAATTTACGAGGATGAACCTTGTTGATCCGTAATTAAGATTGAAGTCGGAATCAATAATGTTGAGACACTTGTTAGAATTGATTGATTATCGAACTGTGACTTGTATTCGTAATTATATAAGTTGAATGGTTTGGTTTCGTATATGATCGAGATCTCGTTGAACCGTTGAGTTTGATTGGTTGATTATATCAGTTGTTGATTGTTATCGTGCGTGTTGTTAATTGATTATTGCATTAGGTTGTAATGAGCGATCGTAGATTTAACCGTTGTGCCGCGATTGAGATTAGAGAATGCACAGATCACCTTCGTCGGGGCTGAGGAGCTTGTAGATGAAGACGATGGGATTGGTAACGGCTTCGTCGTATCGGTATCAATGCAAGTTATGCTTGCTCAGTTCATAATGTTAATAAATGGTTTTGATTTCATTTCATTCTGATTCATATAGCAATGATATTATGAATATGAATTGTCGGGAGGATGGTATGTATATTATGCTTGGACTCGGATAAATCATAATGTATGTGATTTAAAAATGTCTAGTGGAAATGGAGATGTAAATTATCTTTGGTCTATTATATGAAATGTTGGATATCGAGGACAGCTTACCGTGCCGACATTGATCTCGAGGTGGTGGATTGTTGATAGTGATGAACTGTACTCCATTTCGGACTATTCGTATAACTGTGTACTCGTTTAGGAATGTTGTTTGTGGAAGGGTTAGTATCTCCGGTTTTGAGGTAATTTAGTATTGCTAAATTATGATAATTATCCTGTTGCATTGTTTTATATGTGTGTGTTAATATTTCATGTGATGAGTGTGCATCATTGTTTGGTATATTTTTTGATGTGGTCTGTATTTGAACTATAATTTGATGGGCCGATGTCTTGGGGATAAAAACTGAATGGTACCCTTGTGGAACTGTGTTGAGGGATAAGACCATAATATGGCACCCCCGGTCCGGAGTATTCCTGAGTAGATGCTTCCGTGAACCTTGGCTGCGGCCTTGGCAGTTTATGTGATAATGTCTGGGGTATTCCTGAGTAGATGCTTCCGTGACCCTTGGTTGCGACCTTGGGAGTTTATTTGTTAATAATATATGCATTGTTGAGCATTCTGTGAACTGTTGTCTGACGGGAATTTTACATTGTGGTCGTGTCGGTCTTTCATGATCGAGCTATCGTTGCTCACTTGGGAAGTCTTCTAATCCTTGTTGGATATGCATTTCTTCGAGCTTTGTTGTCATGTTGTATCGTGACATATCTAGAGTCAGATATGTACTGATCGGTCATGTGTAGGATTTTCAGGGCGGGCAAATGTTGTCATATCTTGGCTTCAACCTCACATTGAGTTGTGCACACGAGACGTACTTCATGAGACTGATTAGGTACAAGACTAGACATGTATTCGATCGATACCCATGGGTGGCTTGTGCACAGACACATTTCTAGATCGGGCGTATTGTGACGTCCATCTTGAGTCATATTGATTGGTCGTTCATAGTCCATGTATGGTCGGATATGTTCGATAGTCGGGTTTGTATTCGAGATCCCATATATGTGATTTTTATATGTTTGATGATTTTATTCTCTCGTATATCTGGCCCTGTGGTCCTTTATTGATCTTGTTGGAGTTTACCATATCGTTGGTATTCTTGTTCGTTATCGAACTTTATTGATCTCATTTGGAGTTCACTGTATCGTTGTTATTCCCGTTCGCTGTTGACCCTTTATTGATATCGTTGGAGTTCACCATATCGTTGGTAACCTCGTTCGTCATTGATCTTTTAGTGATCTCGTTGGAGTTCACATATTGTTGGTAACCTCATTCGTCATTGATCCTTATTGATCTCTTTGGGGTTCACCATATCGTTCTTAACCTCGTTCGTCATTGATCCTTATTTATCTCGTTGGAGATCAACATATCATTGGTAACCTCATTCGTCATTGATCCTTATTTATCTCGTTGGAATTCACCATATCGTTGGTATTCCCGTTCGGTATTTATCCTTATTGGTCTCGTTGGAATTCACCATATCATTGGTATTCCTGTTCGTTATTGATCCCCTATTGATCTTGTTTGGAATCTACCTTGTCGTTGGTATTCTCGGTCGTCGCTGATCCTTTATTGATCTTGTTGGGCTTTACCATATTGATGGTATTCTCGTCCGTTGTTGGTTCTCTGTTGATATTATGTGGAGTTATCATGTCGGTGATATTCTCGTTGATGCATTGGTTATTATTATTTTGCTTGCGTGAGCATTCATACTTTTATCGAAATTCGGGACTTGTTATTGTTTCGGGGCAGTTGGTCTATAGAGGTATCGTGTATTATCAGTTTTATCAGAATTGGGGTTCGATTTTGCAATCCAGCGGATGGAATTGGACATGGACCGATTATTCCATATTGAGGATATATTTATGTTTTGAGAATCTTGGCATTGTTTGAATACGATGATGGTTATATTTGAATTTATTCGTCACTTGAGAATGCGGAGTGTGGATTGAGATAAAGGTTGATTTGATATGAATTATCACCGTTGGTAAGGTTACTACGGTAAGATTTCATTGGAAGTATTCTTACTTGTAATTACATTGATATGTAATTGTTTATGTTGATGTAATCGTTATTATTGTTGAGTATTATGGCTGACCCCGTCTGAGCGCCGCCTGAGCCCTGACCTGACTTTTTTAGATTTTTTTTTAATTTAACGACGCCAAAAATGGCATCGGTAAATGGCGGCGTCGGTAAAAAATTACTGTCGAGCGTTTTTCCAACGGCGGATTGCCATCGATAATGGCATCGGTAATTTTTTTACTGATGCCATTTTCTGTTTTACCAACGGCATTTGGCGTCGGTAAAAACTGTTTTTTTTGTAGTGTAATACGACATGTTGTATTCTGTTGCCGTTTTACCTTTTAGAATGTGTTGTTGGCTCGTGTTATCCCTTCCTCAACATGAGGTGTTTCCTCCACAACTAAGGTTCTTTTGTTAAAAACTCTATATGCCTTGCTTCTTTGTGAATATCCCATAAAGAGACCATCATCGCTTTAGCATTAAAGGCATTTAGTTGTGTTTTACCGTTGTTGTGGATGAAACACTTACAACCAAAAACATGAAAGTAAGCAATAGTAGAAGTTCTATTATTCCAAACCTCATAGGGATTTTTGCCATGTCTCCCTACTATCATACTACTGTTACGAGTATGGCAAGTCAGTGTTGATGACTTCAGAACATCTTGGGCAGTCCGCTTCTGCAATCATGGACATGGCTACTTCCTTCAGGGTTCTGTTTCTTCTTTCAGCAACACCATTCTGCTGGGGGGTCCTGGTTGCAGAGAGCTCATGCTGGATCCCATTCTGATCGCTGTAATCAATGATCGTCTTGTTGAGAAATTCTCCTCCTCTATCTGATCTGATCTTGATGATGGATAGAGATTTCTCATTCTGGGTCCTTCTCAGCAGCTCATGTAGCTTGGTCAAGGTTTCACTCTTCTTATACAAGAATATAATCCAAGTGTACCTTGAATAATCATCTACTACAACAAGTGCATGCTTTCGGCCGCTTAGAGTCCTTGGCTTGATAGGACCAAATAGATCCATATGGAGTAGATCTAAGATTCTTGTTGTGAGAGTTGTAGGCTGTACTGGCTTGAATGATGCTCTGGTCTGATTTCCTTTCTGACAAGCATCACAAAGAGCTTCCTTCTTGAATGCTTCCTCTGGGAGTCCTCTGACCAGCTTCTGAGAACTAATTTTGTTGATGGCTTTGAAGTTCAGGTGACATAATCTTTTGTGCCACAGCCATCCGTTCTCAGCTATTGTCTTTGATAGAAAACAGGTATTGGGAGTTCCTGTGTTCCAATCTATCATGTAGACATCTTTCCTTCTGAATCCTTGTAGCTTCACTTCTCCAGATAGGATATCTATCACCATACATTTCCAAATGGTGAAGACTACTAGATTCTTCTCATCGCAAAACTGGCTTATGCTCAGGAGATTATACTTGAGTCCTTTGACATAGTGAACTTTGGATATCACAATATTTCCTCGGTGCAACTCTCCAAAGCCCTTTGTTTGTCCTCTAGAGCTATCTCCAAAGGTTACATCAGGACCTCTTTCATTGGTGTATTTAGACAGCATCTTCTTGTTCCCAGTCATGTGCCTTGAGCACCCAGAATCTACAAATCATTCTGCACCTCCAAAGTTTGAATTTGTGGTGATGTGGTTGTAGTCCTTCCACCTTTTCTGCAATCAAACAAGCAGAGATTTAGGTACCCAAGTCTGTGTGGGTCCTTTAGGGTTAGCTGGTTTCCTGGAGAATTGATTTCTCCTTGGATTGTGAAAGTTGTTATTATTATAACCCTTATAAGGTGTGTAAGGTCTAGGTCTGTATCTTCTGTTGGGATTGTATACTGGATATTCCTCAAAATATTGATAGTGTGGGCCATTTCTAAATCTTGGCTGAGACCATTTATTAAATCTTTGAGGTCTCCACACTTGTTCATTTTGGAAATTAGGATAACCTTGAGGTTTCCATCTGCCCCTCCCATTTTGAAATCTGTTTTTGGGGAGTTGTTGATAATAGTGGGCATGTTGTCTGGGATGCTGCTTCTGCCTGGGCCATTGCCTAGTCGCTTGTCTAGGTGGCTGCCTTGTGAACCCTGGCTGCAGCCTAGATTTGTGACATGGCTGTTGCCTATTTTTAAATATCGGTTTGTATGTAGGCTCAGCAGTCGAGACAATTGTTTCTCCCTTGACGAAAGTGGTTTTAGAACTAGAGGGAGTGTGAGGATCATATCCAAGGCCTGATCTGGAATAAAGTGGCCTTTTATTAGTACACAGTTCGTCCAGAGTTGAAGACGCCTTCAGGGAGGTTATTTCCTGCGCCTGAGTCTTATTTACCTGAGTCAGCTTAGTAAATTCGGCTTTGACATGAGCAAGTGCAACTGATTTTTCTTTAAGTAAAACAGTTAGTCGATTTATCTCAGTTGTAGTGACATCAGCCCGGTTTTGCAAGTTAGCTGTAGTTATCTCAACTGTATTCAGTTCTAGGCTGAATTTTTCAAAATCATTTTTCAGCTGCTTATTCTCATCTTGCAGCTGAGTCTTTTCGGCTGATACAGATAGGTGTGCAGATTTAAGTGTCTCAAAATCTTTAAATAGCTGATTTACAGATTCGTGCATATCCATATCTTGTGACATGGATGAACTATTATTTGAACCAGAGGGTTTTGATGTTACCTCTTCATTAGCTAGGTTGGCCATCAGACAATCATACTCTTCATCGTCATCAAAGAAGAATCCGTTGCTTGATTCTACACGCTCCTGATATTCTCCGATGAGGGCCTTCCTTCTATCTTCTTTTCTACTCACCTCCTTCTTGCTCTCGTCCTTCTTAAGATCAGGACAGTCGATCTGAATGTGTCCTGTCTTATGACAGTTGTAGCACTCCACCTTCCAACTTCCGGCTTTCTGGTTCCTTCTAGGATTCTCCTTATAATTCTTTTTGTATTTGGAGTAGTTTTTCCGGAAGTTGCTGAACCCCTGCATTATGAACGCCATTTCTTCCTCAAAATCTAATGGATTTGGAGGCTTTACATCAGAGAATCTCTTGGCGGGGGACTCGTCTACAAAGGCTATTCCCTTCTCTGCAGGCTCGGTTGAGGATGAACTTGGGAGCTCGAACTCATAAGCCTTCAGATCGGAGAACAGCTCTTGGATCTTTATTTTGTTAAGATCCTTGGACTCTCTCATGGCCACTGCCTTCATACTCCATTCAGGATTGAGAGATCTTAGTACCTTCAGCGCCATTTCCCTGTTGCCATAAGATTTGCCGAGGGAATTGATTTCGTTGATTATTTCAGTGAACCTTGTGTCCACTTGGTCTATAGATTCGCCATTCTTCATTTTGAAGTTGTCAAACTTTTGAGTAGTGATTGACAACTTATTCTCTTTGATTAGCTCTGTTCCCTCACACATTAAGGCTAATGTGTCCCAGATTTCTTTGGCATTCTTGCAATTCTTGATCTTGACCATGGTGGATTTGTCAAGAGTTTGATACAGCACGTCTCTAGCCCGGTTGTCAAGGTTGGCCAGCTTTGTTTCTTCGGAGTCACTCTGTCCTCTTTTTTGGGATCTTTTCTGGCTTCCCTGCTGCAATCTCATCGGGAGTGTTGTGTTTCTCGAAGGTGTAAGGACCGTCCTCTATGATGCACCACATGTCATCATGGATCGAAGATAAGTGTGCCTGCATCCTTATCTTCCAAAGATCATACTCGTCAACTGAAAACACAGGTAATCTAGAATGCATGTGTTCCATTATATAATGAGAGTAAAAATATATCTCTGATATAGATCTGATTCGTGAACTAAATGAACCAACCTCTCCGATACCACTTGTAGGTCACAAGTCGTCCAGGAATAAGTCTAGAGGGGGGGTGAATAAACTTATTGAAACTCTTAAACTCTTTTTCTCAAAGAGTAAGTTTCTTCAGCTGATAGATATACAAATGACTTAGAGTCGTTTGTTCTTAATACGTGCGGAAGTCAGCTGATGACGAATATAAAACAACTAATGAAACACTTAACAATGAATGCAGCAGTTAGAGTATGATGCTATAAGACAGTAAAATACGCAGGCAGTTATAGTGGTCTCGGAGATGGGGTAATCCTCTACTAATCCACTTTTCTCCGAACCAATTGGAGATAAATTCACTACAATTGTCAACCAGTGATAAATATTATAGTGATTCAACCAAACTACAACAGCTTCCAACCAGTGGAAATCCGTGCCATTGTAACACACTTGACTGCCTTGCACCTCTTGATCCTCGATCTTTGGATGCCTTTACAGTCTCGAACTTCAACCATTGAAGTACCCCGAACTCAGGATTTAAGACACGAGTTTTTGTCTTCTCCAACTAAGGCTTCTTCAAGTATGAACTTTTGAGAACCGCTCTTTTCACAATGCTATAGTTTGCTTTAGATTTGCTTGAATGCTTTGATTGCTTGAGAATATGATCGCACCGGTAGTATGTAATTGTAGGTGTTTGCTCAGCTTCAATTCTTCGGATATATATAGGTCACGATTTCTGAGCAATTCCTTCATAGCCGTTGCAAATCTTTTCAACAAATCAGTCCGTTGGAGAGGTAGACTTCATTATTTTCTTTCTGAACGTTGCAAGGCTGGATTCCCATAATTTAATCCGTCTTTCGACCGTTGTGAAGACTTTGCATGTGAGGTGCCGAATATTTTGAATATTATAAGATTAAAGTCTTCAGTGGTAGGCCTGGATGAATTATTCAATTCATATCCTTGCGGGAATCTCTCCAATTTGTCTCTTCACGTTGCATGTGACTTTCCGTAATATTTGACTTTTCAACACATGCTGACGTGGACTTGGAGTACTTGGCTGATCTCGAGTAGGCTGATGTACAGATAACTTCTCTGCAGTCTGGACCTCTCTGATGTTCACTGTTTGGAACTCGCCTGATCAGATGACCTGTCTGAGGTTACTTGACTGCAGTCTGGTCAATCATCCCTGATGATTTTTGTTGACCAGAACTTTTCTGACTTGACTCGGCTGTACCTCTCTGATGAACTCAGTAGATCTTTAGTACTTGGCCGATTTTTAGCCTAACTTATTTTGGCCTATAGAAGATACTCATTTGGTTCTTCTTTACATTTTTCCAAGTTTTACACTTAACATAATTTGGCCTATGGAAGATACTCATTTGGTTCTTCCTTACATTTTTGCCAAGTAATAATTATTTGAATTTATATTGATGACATCATCAAAATCTAACAAGTATTCCTAACACCTACTAGACTACGAGGTGGTTGTACTTGTGTTTCTGGAGGTTCGGTTCCAATTTCTTGTACAGGTGTCTCCCGAGGATTTTCATTGTACTCTTACTTCTACCTGCTCCGCCTTCCTGAATGAACTCATCTTCTAGGAAGTGTGCTTGCAAAGCAACAATGATCTTTCGATCTTCGGGCATGTAGAATAGATAACCCATCGTCCCAGATGGGAATCCAATGAAACGTCCCTTCACGGACCTTGCTTCCATCTTCCCACCTTAGTCTTCTTGACATAGGCAAGACATCCTCAAATCCTAATATGATTAAGACTTGGTTTCCTACCCTCCCACATCTCATGCGGAGTTTTGGGAACGGATTTGGAAGGACATATATTCAGATATGAGTAGTAGTCAGGAGTGCATAACCCCATAGGTAAATCAGTAAGTCGGTGTAGCTAAGCATGGAACGAACCATGTCCAACAGGGTTCGGTTCCTTCTTTCCAACACACCATTTAATTGCAGCTCGAGCCTCTCAATCATAGAGATCATCTTGAGGGCGTGGTCTCCCACTTTCTCCCCTTCCTTCATCCTAGCACTGAATAACTGCTTTGATATCTCATATCTAGCAGTCCTACAGTGCTCCCCATAAAGTTCAGTCAAGTGTGCGAGAATCTGCCTAACAGAAGTCATTTTCTCATGCGCTCTCTGCAGCTCATTATTCATTGATCCCATCATAAAGCCACAGACCAGCACATCATCCTTGACCCATTTTTCATGGGTGTCAATATCTTTCTGATTACCCCTAGTCCGGACTGGAGTCGGTGGAATGTCCACCTTTAAGACGTATCCCAGAGACTCCATGTTGAATACAATCATCAGATTCCACAACCAGTTAACAAAATTGGGGCCAGTTAAGAGATTCTTTTCAAGTAGTATTGCAAGTGGGTTCTTTGCCATTTTTACAGAGATATTGTTTCGTTTTTCTGCATTGATTTAGACAAAATTGAATTAGTGACTTGTTTTATTATGACCGAGTATAGAATTTAAGGGCTTGTATAATTCTTGTCTCGGCTCCCACTAAATTTATCGGAATTACACACTCCCATGTTATAACCCGAAAGTCATGGTTGAGATCAACTTCTTAGTGGTGATCGAGTTCTTTACAAATTTTAACAGACGCAACCAGTCAGGTTTCTTGCCGATTTATTTTTGTAAAGTGGTGTCCAACACCAACCCGTCCAATGGATGATTCGATCTTCTTTCACCCCTAGTCTTCATGCCCTCAACCTATCAGGTTTCTTGGAAACCAGGACTATCTAAATTGTTGACCATCAACGTCTATCAGTTTGACTATTGAATCTCGCCCGGCAACCTATCAGGTTTCTAGGGGCGAAATTTATTACCAACCGAAGGCATCTAATATACTCAAGAATTTTTCAACCTCTACCAAATGTACTTCCCCGATAACTCGGAAGCCTAGCACACCGGCTTGGGTATCAATTTTCTACGAGTTTGATGGAGGGTAGGAAACCTCGTAACCTTTTTCAAACATAATCTATTTGTATGTCGGGAGAATTTCGCGATTAATGTCATACTTTGTGTATTATCCTAGAATTTAGCTACGAATTTTTCACATTGTTTTATCTGAGTTGTACTGTGCAGAGTGGGACCGATGCAGTATGGATGAATAATTTTGGGAACTGTGATAGTTGTACCAGTATATCTATTGAGGTTATTTTTAATTCTAGGATATTACAGGCTTAATATGTCTTTTGATGTCGGATATACTATATGAGTATTTGTATAATTGTCGTACTTGGTCGACAATTGCAATTGAGGATATCGTGCATCAGGTGTATCATATGAGAATGTTATATGAACGAGTATATGTAATCGGTATGTCGCATGTACGTGTTCGGTATATTGAGACGACAGACAGGGGCAAAAATGGCTAAGTATAAAAGCCACTACGTATGTTAAGCATGCGAGATTACGTACGTAAAGGTGCAAGCGTAGCGTACGCTAAGCAGAGGAGCTTACATACATAACGAAGCGAGCTTAACATACGTTAGGTTGAGTACATAACGTATGTTATGAAGAGAATCGAACAGGTCCGAGCTGTGGTCGGCAGGTGGGCCCGGTGTCGGCAGCTTTCGGCGCGGATGTGGACAGGTGAGTCAACATCAATTACGTAAGTTAAAGATAGCCTATTACGTACGTAAACAAGTATAGCAATGTGGAAAGTCAACAACTACATTACGTACACTACGGTAAGGAAATTACGTACGTAATGCATGCCACGAATTGAGGCAGTAGCCCTGGGATAGTGTTACGTATGTTAACAAGGTATGTTAACATATGTAAAGAATGTTACGTTCGTCAAGATGATTAAGTAACGTACGTAATGGTTGTAGTTATATATATATATATGTGTGAGACCCGTCCCTTTGGCATTTTTGGAGATGTTCATATCATTTCTTCACCCTTCAACCCTCCGAGACCGATTATAGCTCTTCCAGACAGATTGGGGACTTGAGAGCATGGATTTGGAGCTTGAGATATGAAGATATTTTGGATTCTTGAGGTGTTTGGTTGTGTTCTTGAGGTATGTTGATCAACTCTACACCTTATTTCGGATTCTTGATGTTGTTACGATTGTTTGCTTCGTATGACGATGAATGTGGTAGTATTGTTGTGATTCTTGATGATATATGAAGTGTATGTTGAAGGAGATAATGATATGTATGTATTGATCAGAATATGAGGGGAACTCGAAAGATTAGAGGTTAGATAACGCATTGGACTATGATATCTTGATGATTATGAATAAGTGATGTTAATTGGATATGATTAATTCATGTTCTTGAGGAATTCTTGAATTATATGATGAACATGTGTAAGGTGTTGGTGTTTTGGATATTAATATGGAATATTCATATCTAGAACAAGTTATGTGATTGTTGGTGTAATATCCGTATAGGAGTACGAATATGATTATGAGTTGGTGAGATTATCATGATGATACTTGATAATTGGTTTTTACTATGAATTTACGAGGATGAACCTTGTTGATCCGTAATTAAGATTGAAGTCGGAATCAATAATGTTGAGACACTTGTTAGAATTGATTGATTATCGAACTGTGACTTGTATTCGTAATTATATAAGTTGAATGGTTTGGTTTCGTATATGATCGAGATCTCGTTGAACCGTTGAGTTTGATTGGTTGATTATATCAGTTGTTGATTGTTATCGTGCGTGTTGTTAATTGATTATTGCATTAGGTTGTAATGAGCGATCGTAGATTTAACCGTTGTGCCGCGATTGAGATTAGAGAATGCACAGATCACCTTCGTCGGGGCTGAGGAGCTTGTAGATGAAGACGATGGGATTGGTAACGGCTTCGTCGTATCGGTATCAATGCAAGTTATGCTTGCTCAGTTCATAATGTTAATAAATGGTTTTGATTTCATTTCATTCTGATTCATATAGCAATGATATTATGAATATGAATTGTCGGGAGGATGGTATGTATATTATGCTTGGACTCGGATAAATCATAATGTATGTGATTTAAAAATGTCTAGTGGAAATGGAGATGTAAATTATCTTTGGTCTATTATATGAAATGTTGGATATCGAGGACAGCTTACCGTGCCGACATTGATCTCGAGGTGGTGGATTGTTGATAGTGATGAACTGTACTCCATTTCGGACTATTCGTATAACTGTGTACTCGTTTAGGAATGTTGTTTGTGGAAGGGTTAGTATCTCCGGTTTTGAGGTAATTTAGTATTGCTAAATTATGATAATTATCCTGTTGCATTGTTTTATATGTGTGTGTTAATATTTCATGTGATGAGTGTGCATCATTGTTTGGTATATTTTTTGATGTGGTCTGTATTTGAACTATAATTTGATGGGCCGATGTCTTGGGGATAAAAACTGAATGGTACCCTTGTGGAACTGTGTTGAGGGATAAGACCATAATATGGCACCCCCGGTCCGGAGTATTCCTGAGTAGATGCTTCCGTGAACCTTGGCTGCGGCCTTGGCAGTTTATGTGATAATGTCTGGGGTATTCCTGAGTAGATGCTTCCGTGACCCTTGGTTGCGACCTTGGGAGTTTATTTGTTAATAATATATGCATTGTTGAGCATTCTGTGAACTGTTGTCTGACGGGAATTTTACATTGTGGTCGTGTCGGTCTTTCATGATCGAGCTATCGTTGCTCACTTGGGAAGTCTTCTAATCCTTGTTGGATATGCATTTCTTCGAGCTTTGTTGTCATGTTGTATCGTGACATATCTAGAGTCAGATATGTACTGATCGGTCATGTGTAGGATTTTCAGGGCGGGCAAATGTTGTCATATCTTGGCTTCAACCTCACATTGAGTTGTGCACACGAGACGTACTTCATGAGACTGATTAGGTACAAGACTAGACATGTATTCGATCGATACCCATGGGTGGCTTGTGCACAGACACATTTCTAGATCGGGCGTATTGTGACGTCCATCTTGAGTCATATTGATTGGTCGTTCATAGTCCATGTATGGTCGGATATGTTCGATAGTCGGGTTTGTATTCGAGATCCCATATATGTGATTTTTATATGTTTGATGATTTTATTCTCTCGTATATCTGGCCCTGTGGTCCTTTATTGATCTTGTTGGAGTTTACCATATCGTTGGTATTCTTGTTCGTTATCGAACTTTATTGATCTCATTTGGAGTTCACTGTATCGTTGGTATTCCCGTTCGCTGTTGACCCTTTATTGATATCGTTGGAGTTCACCATATCGTTGGTAACCTCGTTCGTCATTGATCTTTTAGTGATCTCGTTGGAGTTCACATATTGTTGGTAACCTCATTCGTCATTGATCCTTATTGATCTCTTTGGGGTTCACCATATCGTTCTTAACCTCGTTCGTCATTGATCCTTATTTATCTCGTTGGAGATCAACATATCATTGGTAACCTCATTCGTCATTGATCCTTATTTATCTCGTTGGAATTCACCATATCGTTGGTATTCCCGTTCGGTATTTATCCTTATTGGTCTCGTTGGAATTCACCATATCATTGGTATTCCTGTTCGTTATTGATCCCCTATTGATCTTGTTTGGAATCTACCTTGTCGTTGGTATTCTCGGTCGTCGCTGATCCTTTATTGATCTTGTTGGGCTTTACCATATTGATGGTATTCTCGTCCGTTGTTGGTTCTCTGTTGATATTATGTGGAGTTATCATGTCGGTGATATTCTCGTTGATGCATTGGTTATTATTATTTTGCTTGCGTGAGCATTCATACTTTTATCGAAATTCGGGACTTGTTATTGTTTCGGGGCAGTTGGTCTATAGAGGTATCGTGTATTATCAGTTTTATCAGAATTGGGGTTCGATTTTGCAATCCAGCGGATGGAATTGGACATGGACCGATTATTCCATATTGAGGATATATTTATGTTTTGAGAATCTTGGCATTGTTTGAATACAGTACAGATGGTTATATTTGAATTTATTCGTCACTTGAGAATGCGGAGTGTGGATTGAGATAAAGGTTGATTTGATATGAATTATCACCGTTGGTAAGGTTACTACGGTAAGATGTCATTGGAAGTATTCTTACTTGTAATTACATTGATATGTAATTGTTTATGTTGATGTAATCGTTATTATTGTTGAGTATTATGGCTGACCCCGTCGTGGACTTTATCTTTTAGGTACTCGGAGATCGAGCTAATAGTGGTCATGAAGGGATGAGCTTCCCGGGTGATACTGGCTATGGCATGGTTTTTGGGATTCGAGTATTCCTTTCTGGTCTTTATGATTCCGCTGCAAATGTATTTTATTAAGTTATCCGCTGCTTGTGTATCTTTAAATGGATTTCGGGATTTTACCAGCTCATGTTTACTTTTAAAAATGCCACTTTCGGCATCCTTGCCTTGAACATCCAAATGGTATTTTATGACAGTATTTGGGAACTATGTTTTGAAAAATATTTGAGTATTTAAAATGTTACTGCCTTGGCCTCTTTGGCGTGTTTCAAATGTTTGCGAAAATGATTTTTAGCCTTGTGGGTACTGGCGCGGGGCCCACGGCGCTGTAATATCCCCGGTTGGTTTTGGAGGTGTTACAGAAGATGGTATCGGAGCTTGGGTTTTGTAAAACCCAGGCATATGTGTTATGTGGCTCTACCAGTACGGTAGTAGCACGGCTTTTGATAATAATTTTCTGACTTTTGAGTCAAATCGATTTTTGGAGGTTCCAAATTTTTTGAGATATTTTCAAATTGCTATAATTACGATATTCGTGTATGTTGTTATTATGTTGAGGCCTTGTATGGGTGTCGTATGCTAGTATCACGGGGGATCATCGACTTCACGGACCTGTAAGTATGTTCTTTCAATTATTTGGTTTTGATGATGATGATTATTTGAGCATGGTGGCATGATTTTGAGATATTTTGGGATTGAGATATTTATTATGACAGGATGTTAAGTTTCGAGGACGAAACTTATTTAAGTGGGAAGATATGTAATATCCTAAAATTTTGCTACGAAACTTTCGCATTGTTTTATCTGAGTTGTACTGTATAGAGTGGGACCGATGCAGTATGGATGAATAATTTTGGGAACTGTGACAGTTGTACCAGTATATCTATCGAGGTTATTTTTAATTCTAGGATATTACATGCTTGATATGTCTTTTGATGTCGGATATATTGTATGAGTATTTGTATAATTGTCGAACTTGGTCGATAATTGCAATTGAGGACATCGTGCATCAGGTGTATCATATGAGAATATTATCGGAATGAGTATATGTAATCGGTATTTCGCGTGTACGTGTTCGGTATATTGAGACGACAGACAGGGGCAACAATGGCTAAGTATAAAAGCCATTACGTACGTTAAGCATAGGAGCTTACATACGTAAAGGTGCAAGCGTAGCTTACGCTAAGCATAGGAGCTTACGTACGTAACGAAACAAGCTTAGGTTGAGTACATAACATACGTTATGAAGAGAATTGAACATGTCCGAACTATGGTCGGCAGGTGGGCCCGGTGTTGGCAACTTTCAGCGCGGATGTGGACAGGCGAGTCAACATCGAGCTTTACGTACGTTAAGGATAGCCTATTACGTAAGTAAACAAGAATAGCACTGTGGCAAGTCAATAGCTACATTACGTACGCTACGGTAAGGAAATTACGTACGTAATGCATGCCACGAATTGAGGCAGTAGCCCCTGGGATAGTGTTACATACGTTAACAAGGTATGTTAACGTATGTAAAGAATGTTACATACGTTAAGATGATTACATAACGTACATAATGGTTGTAGTTATATATATATATATATATATATATATATATATATGTGTGTGTGTGTGTGTGTGTGTGTGTGAGACCCGTCCCTTTGGCATTTTTGGAGATGTTCATATCATTTCTTCACCATACAACCCTCGGAGACCGATTTTGGCCCTTCCAAATAGATTGGGGACTTGAGGGCATGCATTTGGAGCATGAGATATGAAGATATTATGGATTCTTGAGGTGTTTGATTGTGTTCTTGAGGTATGTTGATCAACTCTACACCTTATTTCGGATTCTTGATGTTGTTACCATTGTTTGCTTTGTATGACGATGAATATGGTAGTATTGTTGTGATTCTTGATGATATATGAAGTGTATGTTGAAAGAGATGATGATATGTGTGTGTTGATCGGAATATGAGGGGAATTCGATAGATTAGAGTTTAGATAACACATTGGACTATGATATCTTGATGATTATGAATAAGTGATGTTAATTGGATATGATTAATTCATGTTCTTGAGGAATTCTTGAATTATATGATGAACATGTGTAAGGTGTTGGTGTTTTGGATATTAATATGGAATATTCATATCTAGAACAAGTTATGTGATTGTTGGTGTAATATCCATATAGGAGTACGAATATGATTATGAGTTGATGAGATTATCATGATGATACTCGATAATTGGTTTTTACTATGAATTTACGAGGATGAACCTTGTTGATCCGTAATTAAGATTGAAGTCGGGTTCAAGAATGTTGAGACACTTGTTAGAATTGATTGATTATCGAACTGTGACTTGTATTCGTAATTATATAAGTTGAATGGTTTGGTTTCGTATATGATCGAGATCTCGTTGAACCGTTGAGTTTGATTGGTTGATTATATCAGTTGTTGATTGTTATCGTGCGTGTTGTTAATTGATTATTGCATTAGGTTGTAATGAGCGATCGTAGATTTAACCGTTGTGCCGCGATTGAGATTAGAGAATGCACAGATCACCTTGGTCGGGGCTGAGGAGCTTGTAGATGAAGACGATGGGATTGGTAACGGCTTCGTCGTATCGGTATCAATGCAAGTTATGCTTGCTCAGTTGATAATGTTAATAAATGGTTTTGATTTCATTTCATTTATGATTCATATAGCAATGATATTATGAATATGAATTGTCGGGAGAATCGTATGTATATTATGCTTGGACTGGGATAAATCATAATGTATGTGATTTAAAGATGTCTAGTGGAAACGGAGATATGAATTATCTTTGGTCTATTATATGAAATGATGGATATAGAGGACAGCTTACCGTGTCGATATTGATCTCGAGGTGGTGGATTGTTGATAGTGATGAACTGTACCCCATTTCGGACTATTCGTATAATTCTGTACTCGTTCAGGAATGTTGGTCGTGGAAGGCTTTGAGGTAATTTGGTATTGCATTATGATAATTATCCCGTTGCATTGTTTTATATGTGTGTGTTAATGTTTCATGTGATGAGTGTGCATCATTGTTTGGTATTTTTGTAATGTGCTGTTTCTTTGAACTGTAATTTGATGGGCCGATGTGTTGGGGATAAAACCTAAATGGTACCCGTGTGGAACTGTGTTGAGGGATAAATCCCGAATTTCGTACCCACGGTCCGGAGTATTCCTGAGTAGATGCTTCCGTGACCCTTGACTGCAGCCTTGGGAGTTTATGTGATAATGTCCGGGGTATTCCTGAGTAGATTCTTCCGTGCCCTTGGTTGCGACCTTGGGAGGTTATGTGTTAATATTATACGTATTGTTGAGCATTCTGTGAACCGTTGTCTGACGGGAATACTACATTGTGGTCGTGTCGGTCTTTCATGATCAAGCTATCATTGCACACTTGGGAAGTCTTCTGATCCTTGTTGGATATGCGTTTCTTGGAGCTTCGTTGTCATGTTGTACCGTGACATATCTGGAGTCAGATACGTACTGATCGGTCATGTGTAGGATTTTTAGGGCGGGCACATGTTGTCATGTGTTGGCTTCAACCTCACATTGAGCTGTGCACACGAGACGTACTTTGTGAGACTGATTAGGCACAAGACCGGATATGTATTCGATCTATACCCGTGGGTGGGTTGTGCACAGACACATTTCCGGATCGGGCGTATTGTGACATCCATCTTGAGTCATATTGATTGGTCGTTCATAGTCCATGTATGGTCGGATATGTTCGATAGTTGGGTTTGTATTCGAGATCCCATATATGTGATTTATATATGTTTGATGATTTTATTCTCTCGTATATCTGGACCTGTGGTCCTTTATTGATCTTGTTGGAGTTTACCATATCGTTGGTATTCTCATTCGTTATCGAACTTTATTGATCTCGTTTGGAGTTCACCGTATCGTTGGTATTCTCGTGCATCATTGATCCTTTATTGATCTCGTTGGAGTTCACATATTTTTGGTAACCTCATTCGCCATTGATCCTTATTGATCTCGTTGGAGTTCACCATATCATTGTTAACCTCGTTCGTCATTGATCCCTATTGATCTCGTTGGAGTTCAACATATCGTTGGTAACCTCGTTCGTCATTGATCCTTATTGATCTCATTGGAGTTCACCATATCGTTGGTAATCTCGTTCGGTATTTATCCTTATTGGTCTCGTTGGAATTCACCATATCGTTGGTATTCTCGTTCGTTATTGATCCTCTATTGATCTTGTTTGGAGTCTACCTTATCGTTGGTATTCTCGGTCGTCGCTGATCCTTTATTGATCTTGTTGGGGTTTACCATATCAATGGTATTCTCGTCCATTGTTAGTTCTTTGTTGATCTTGTGTGGAGTTATCATGTCGGTGATATTCTCGTTGATGCATTGGTTGTCATTATTTTGCTTGTGTGAGCATTCATACTTTTATCGATATCCGAGACTTGTTATTGTTTTGGGGCAGTTGGTCTGTAGAGGTATCATGTATTATCGGTTTTATCAGAGTTGGAGTTCGATTGTGCAATCCAGCGGATGGAATTGGACATGGACCGATTATTCCATATTGAGGATATATTTATGTTTTGAGAATCTTGGCATTGTTTGAATACAATACAGATGGTTATATTTGAATTTATTTGTCACTTGAGAATTCGGAGTGTGGATTGAGATAAAGTTTGATTTGATATGAATTATCACAATTTGTAAGGTTACTACGATAAGATTTCATTGAAAGTATTCTTACTTGTAATTACATTGATATGTAGTTGTTTATGTTGATGTTATCGTTATCATTGTTGAGTATTATGGCTGACGCCGTCGTGGGCTTTATCTTTTAGGTACTCGGAGATCGAGCTAGTAGCGGTCGTGAAGGGATGAGCTTCCCGGGTGATACTGCTATGGCATGGTTTTTGGGATTCGAGTATTCCTTTCTGGTCGTTATGATTCCGCTGCAAATGTATTTTATTATGTTATCCGCTGCATGTGTATCTTTAAATGGCTTTTGGGATTTTACTGACTTGTGTTTACTTTTAAAAATGCCTCTTTCGGCATCCTTGCCTTGAACTTCCAAATGGTATTTTATGACGGTATTTGGGAACTATATTTTGAAAAATATTTGAGTATTTAAAATGTTACTGTCTTGGCCTCTTTGGCGTGTTTGAAACGTTTACGAAAATGATTTTTAGCCTTGTGGGTTCCGGCGCGGGCCCCACGGCGCTGTAATATCCCCGATTGTTTTTGGGGGTGTTACACATTGCACATTAATTCATTTATAAGCGCGTTTCTTTGTCAATCATTCAAAATGAAAAACAGGAAATAACAACCTAGTTACCACCAACATGTAGTTCATGGACCGTTCCTAGAACCAAAAACATCATAATCCAATTACTTGTCTCGAGTCCGGAATCTTTGTCCCTTCGAAAGGATCTTCCTCCGGTCTTCGTCCTTACATATAAATTTTACATTGAGAATTACATCTTAGATACAAATATTTCTAGTAAAATAAATAGGCTCAAAACGGCTTTTACAACCCAATCGAAAAACGATTCAAAAATTAAATCTATGAATTACACCCCCATCACAGAAATATGTCAAACATACAACAAGTCACGACAATGGTGTGGATTAATCCAATTAATTCAACAATAATCGACAATTTAATTCTTGTCGGGGCTGAGGAGCTTGTAGATGAAGACGATGGGATTGGTAACGGCTTCATCGTATTGGTATCAAGGAAAGTTATGCTTGCTCAGTTCATAATGTTAATAAATGGTTTTGATTTCATTTCATTTATGATTCATATAGCAATGATATTACGAATATGAATTGTCGGGAGAATCGTATGTATATTATGCTTGGACTGGGATAAATCATAATATATGTGATTTAAAGATGTCTAGTGGAAACGGAGATGTGAATTATCTTTGGTCTATTATATGAAATGTTGGATATTGAGGACAGCTTACCGTGCCGACATTGATCTCGAGGTGGTGGATTGTTGATAGTGATGAACTGTACCCCATTTCGGACTATTCGTATAATTCTGTACTCGTTCAGGAATGTTGGTCGTGGAAGGCTTTGAGGTAATTTAGTATTGCTAAATTATGATAATTATCCTATTGCATTGTTTTATATGTGTGTGTTAATGTTTCATGTGATGAGTGTGCATCATTGTTTGGTATATTTTGTAATGTGCTCTTTCTTTGAACTGTAATTTGATGGGTCGATGTGTTGGGGATAAAACCTGAATGGTACCCGTGTGGAACTATGTTGAGGGATAAGACCAGAATATGGCACCCACGGTCCGGAGTATTCCTGAGTAGATGCTTCTGTGACCCTTGACTGCGGCCTTGGGAGTTTGTGATAATGTCTGGGGTATTCCTGAGTAGATTCTTCCGTGACCCTTGGTAGAGACCTTGGGAGTTTATGTGTTAATATTATATGTATTGTTGAGCATTCTGTGAACCGTTGTCTAACGGGAATACTACATTGTAGTCGTGTCGGTCTTTCATGGTTGAGCTATCATTGCACACTTGGGAAGCCTTCCGATCCTTGTTGGATATGCGTTTCTTCGAGCTTTGTTGTCATGCTGTACCGTGACATATCTGGAGTCAGATACGTACTGATCGGTCATGTGTAGGATTTTTAGGGCGGTCACATGTTGTCATGTGTTGGCTTCAACCTCACATTGAGCTGTGCACACGAGATGTACTTTGTGAGACTGATTAGGCACAAGACCGGATATGTATTCAATCTATACCCGTGGGTGGGTTGTGCACAGACACATTTCCGGATCGGGCGTATTGTGACATCTATCTTGAGTCATATTGATTGGTCGTTCATAGTCCATGTATGGTCGGATATGTTCGATAGTCGGGTTTGTATTCGAGATCCCATATATGTGATTTATATATGTTTGATGATTTTATTCTCTCGTATATCTGGACCTGTGGTCCTTTATTGATCTTGTTGGAGTTTACCATATCGTTGGTATTCTCATTCGTTATCGAACTTTATTGATCTCGTTTGGAGTTCACCGTATCGTTGGTATTCTCGTTCGTCATTGATCCTTTATTGATCTCGTTGGAGTTCACATATTGTTGGTAACCTCATTCGCCATTGATCCTTATTGATCTCGTTGGAGTCCACCATATCATTGTTAACCTCGTTCGTCATTGATCCCTATTGATCTCGTTGGAGTTCAACATATCGTTGGTAACCTCGTTCGTCATTGATCCTTATTGATCTCATTGGAGTTCACCATATCGTTGGTAATCTCGTTCGGTATTTATCCTTATTGGTCTCGTTGGAATTCACCATATCGTTGGTATTCTCGTTCGTTATTGATCCTCTATTGATCTTGTTTGGAGTCTACCTTATCGTTGGTATTCTCGGTCGTCGCTGATCCTTTATTAATCTTGTTGGGGTTTACCATATCAATGGTATTCTCGTCCGTTGTTAGTTCTTTGTTGATCTTGTGTGGAGTTATCATGTCGGTGATATTCTCGTTGATGCATTGGTTGTCATTATTTTGCTTGTGTGAGCATTCATACTTTTATCGATATCCGAGACTTGTTATTGTTTCGGGGCAGTTGGTCTGTAGAGGTATCATGTATTATCGGTTTTATCAGAGTTGGAGTTCGATTGTGCAATCCAGCGGATGGAATTGGACATGGACCGATTATTCCATATTGAGGATATATTTATGTTTTGAGAATCTTGGCATTGTTTGAATACAGTACAGATGGTTATATTTGAATTTATTCGTCACTTGAGAATTCGGAGTGTGGATTGAGATAAAGTTTGATTTGATATGAATTATCACAATTTGTAAGGTTACTACGATAAGATTTCATTGGAAGTATTCTTACTTGTAATTACATTGATATGTAATTGTTTATGTTGATGTTATCGTTATCATTGTTGAGTATTATGGCTGACGCCGTCGTGGGCTTTATCTTTTAGGTACTCGGAGATCGAGCTAGTAGCAGTCGTGAAGGGATGAGGTTCCCGGGTGATACTGCTATGGCATGGTTTTATTAAATGGCTTTTGGGATTTTACTGACTTGTGTTTACTTTTAAAAATGCCTCTTTCGGCATCCTTGCCTTGAACTTCCAAATGGTATTTTATGACGGTATTTGGGAACTATATTTTGAAAAATATTTGAGTATTTAAAATGTTACCGTCTTGGCCTCTTTGGCGTGTTTGAAACGTTTACGAAAATAATTTTTAGCCTTGTGGGTTCCGGCGCGGGCCCCGCGGCGCTGTAATATCCCCGATTGTTTTTGGGGGTGTTACACATTGCACATTAATTCATTTATAAGCGCGTTTGTTTGTCAATCATTCAAAATGAAAAACAGGAAATAACAACCTAGTTACCACCAACATGTAGTTCATGGACCGTTCCTATAACCAAAAACATCATAATCCAATTACATGTCTCGAGTCCGGAATCTTTGTCCCTTCGAAAGGATCTTCCTCCGGTCTTCGTCCTTACATATAAATTTTACATTGAGAATTACATCTTAGATACAAATATTTCTAGTAAAATAAATAGGCTCAAAACGGCTTTTACAACCCAATCGAAAAACGATTCAAAAATTAAATCTATGAATTACACCCCCATCACAGAAATATGTCAAACATACAACAAGTCACGACAATGGTGTGGATTAATCCAATTAATTCAACAATAATCGACAATTTAATTCTTGTCGGGGCTGAGGAGCTTGTAGATGAAGACGATGGGATTGGTAACTGCTTCATCGTATTGGTATCAAGGAAAGTTATGCTTGCTCAGTTCATAATGTTAATAAATGGTTTTGATTTCATTTCATTTATGATTCATATAGCAATGATATTACGAATATGAATTGTCGGGAGAATCGTATGTATATTATACTTGGACTGGGATAAATCATAATATATGTGATTTAAAGATGTCTAGTGGAAACGGAGATGTGAATTATCTTTGGTCTATTATATGAAATGTTGGATATCGAGGACAGCTTACCGTGCCGACATTGATCTCGAGGTGGTGGATTGTTGATAGTGATGAACTGTACCCCATTTCGGACTATTCGTATAATTCTGTACTCGTTCAGGAATGTTGGTCATGGAAGGCTTTGAGGTAATTTAGTATTGCTAAATTATGATAATTATCCTGTTGCATTGTTTTATATGTGTGTGTTAATGTTTCATGTGATGAGTGTCCATCATTGTTTGGTATATTTTGTAATGTGCTCTTTCTTTGAACTGTAATTTGATGGGTCGATGTGTTGGGGATAAAACCTGAATGGTACCCTTGTGGAACTATGTTGAGGGATAAGACCAGAATATGGCACCCACGGTCCGGAGTATTCCTGAGTAGATGCTTCTGTGACCCTTGACTGCGGCCTTGGGAGTTTATGTGATAATGTCCGGGGTATTCCTGAGTAGATTCTTCCGTGACCCTTGGTAGCGACCTTGGGAGTTTATGTGTTAATATTATATGTATTGTTGAGCATTCTGTGAACCGTTGTCTTACGGGAATACTACATTGTAGTCGTGTCGGTCTTTCATGGTTGAGCTATCATTGCACACTTGGGAAGCCTTCCGATCCTTGTTGGATATGCATTTCTTCGAGCTTTGTTGTCATGTTGTACCGTGACATATCTGGAGTCAGATACGTACTGATCGGTCATAGGTAGGATTTTCCGGGCGGGCACGTGTTGTCATGTGTTGGTTTCAATCTCACATTGAGCTGTGCACACGAGACGTACTTTGTGAGACTGATTAGGTACAAGACCGGATGTGTATTCGATCTATACCCTTGGGTGGCTTGTGCACAGACACATTTCCGGATCGGGCGTATTGTGACGTCCATCTTGAGTCATATTGATTGGTCGTTCATAGTCCATGTATGGTCGGATATGTTCGATAGTCGGGTTTGTATTCGAGATCCCATATATGTGATTTTTATATGTTTGATGATTTTATTCTCTCGTATATCTGGCCCTGTGGTCCTTTATTGATCTTGTTGGAGTTTACCATATCGTTGGTATTCTTGTTCGTTATCGAACTTTATTGATCTCATTTGGAGTTCACTGTATCGTTGGTATTCCCGTTCGCTGTTGACCCTTTATTGATATCGTTGGAGTTCACCATATCGTTGGTAACCTCGTTCGTCATTGATCTTTTAGTGATCTCGTTGGAGTTCACATATTGTTGGTAACCTCATTCGTCATTGATCCTTATTGATCTCTTTGGGGTTCACCATATCGTTGTTAACCTCGTTCGTCATTGATCCTTATTTATCTCGTTGGAGTTCAACATATCATTGGTAACCTCATTCGTCATTGATCCTTATTTATCTCGTTGGAATTCACCATATCGTTGGTATTCCCGTTCGTTATTGATCCTCTATTGATCTTGTTTGGAGTCTACCTTGTTGTCGGTATTCTCGGTCGTCGCTGATCCTTTATTGATCTTGTTGGGGTTTACCATATCAATGGTATTCTCGTCCGTTGTTGGTTCTTTGTTGATCTTGTGTGGATTTATCATGTCGGTGATATTCTCGTTGACGCATTGGTTGTTATTATTTTGCTTGTGTGAGCATTCATACTTTTATCGATATCCGGGACTTGTTAATGTTTCGGGGGAGTTGGTTTACAGAGGTATCATGTATTATCGGTTTATCAGAGTTGGGGTTCGATTGTGCAATCCAGCGGATGGAATTGGACATGGACCGATTATTCCATATTGAGGATATATTTATGTTTTGAGAATCTTGGCATTGTTTGCATACAGTACAAATGGTTATATTTGAATTTATTCGTCACTTGAGAATGCGGAGTGTGGATTGAGATAAAGGTTGATTTGATATGAATTATCACCATTTGTATGGTTACTAAGATAAGATTTCATTGGAAGTATTCTTACTTGTAATTACATTGATATTTAATTGTTTATGTTGATGTGATCGTTATCATTGTTGAGTATTATGGCTGACCCCATCGTGGGCTTTATCTTTTAGGTACTCGGAGATCGAGCTAGTAGCGGTCGTGAAGGGATGAGCTTCCCCGGTGATACTGCTATGGCATGGTTTTTGGGATTCGAGTATTCCTTTCTGGTCGTTATGATTCCGCTGCAAATGTATTTTATTATGTTATCTACTGCATGTGTATCTTTAAATGGCTTTCGGGATTTTATTGGTGTAATATCCGGATTTATTATTGTGTATTTCATCTGTATTTAAACCCTGTATTATTCGGAATTGTGATCTCGATAATTGGAGTATGATATTTCTCACATTTGTATCCTTGTACATAAGTATAACAACATGCAAAATTTCTCATGCAAACTCGTGATAGCGCACGCTAAGAATGTAGCTTAACGTGCGTTATCGGCTACAACTAGAGTACGCTACGAATGAAGAATTGTGTGCGCTAGGCAGTCAATTATTGAGATAGACGGCTAGCACATGCGCCAGCCGGACATGGGTCCGGATAAGATTCCCGCGGGCGGAACTGGACAGTTTTGGAGTCAATGCTTATTAACGTGCAGTAAGGAAAGTAGGATAGCGTGCGCTAATCGGCTAACGTGCAGAAATGTTATAAAGGGGACAGCAACCCATTTTACATGGTTTACATTTCCCTCGATTATCCTTCGTTCTTGAGAGACCAGAGAGCATTTTATCCTACTTAAACACTGTGACCACCTCTACTTGATTCATTAAAGATTGGGTATCACTTGTGATTGATCATTGAAGTGGAGTAGCACCTTGGATTGTCATACAAACAACCGGAGTTGAATTCTACCTTTTTGGCTCAGTGATTTCTTCATCATAAGGTATGTTAATTCTTTCTCCAGCCTTAGATTCGTGTTCCGAAGAATAAGATGAATCATGCTATCAAGATATTGAGTTCCATTAGTGAATTATTCAACAAACATCATGCTTAGAAGTTGGAATAACTATGCTTATGATATCGTCGTTGAAACCTCGTAGTTGGAATCCTAGTACGTCAAATGATGAGAGGAACATTCTGAGGTAGATTATCCGTATGATTTATGTTGTCATATTGATCATAAACTTGGAGGTAATATCACTTCTGGTTATAAGGACTTAAGAAAGAATCATCTTAGGTTGTATCCTTTCATATAAGTAAGAATTGTTAGTTCACCTTCAAGATGAAGTCTGAATGTGATAATGGTAATGGAATCTAGTGCATCAAGCTGAGATCACCAAACTTCACATGAGAATGATAATCGAGTTTGAATATAAGAGTTGTGATGATATTCATTTCCTTGAAATTCAAAGATGTTTGAATCCGTAAGATCATTCATAAGTTTATGAACATGGCATGTAGATGGATAATGTTCGTTAATCACTGAGGAGTTCGTAAGTTTCATCACCGTTAGAACAAGTCTGCTGACCAGTAGTGAAACTGCCATGCATGCTTAGCGTACGCTAATCTACGTAAATTAACGTATGCTATCGGGATGTTTAGCGTACGCTAGGCTTGGAACTTAGCGTGCATTATATCATCAGACGAGTCAATCGACTGATCAGTGAGATATTGACCATGCATGGTTAGCGTATGCTAGGCTACATATAATTGCGTGTGCTAACGAGTAGCCTTAACGTACGCTACATAGGATACGTAGCATGCGTTAAGCAAGACATACAGATTTCATTTTAAGAACTTCCGACCGTAATTTGGATTGTTAGATGATCATTCGACTTGAGATGTAAGGTTCGAGCTTAGCAACGTGATTGATCGAAGGGGACGACCTTTGAGTATTTTGATATTCGTGGAAGTTTATTTCTTGTCATCGAACCGAGGCAAGTACTCTAATTAGAATTGTTTATATTATGACAAGTTATATTGTGATTGTATTGTATATATGTATTGTGATTAAATGTCCACCATGCGTTGATCCAACGGGAATCATCATGGGAATCTATAGCTGTGTGCGTTGGATCGTTGGACATGTAGTTCCACCATGCATTGGTCCGACGGGATTATCATGGGAATCTATCGCTGTGTGCGCTGGATCGCTGGAATACTATCAGTATGTTGAGACTATTGTGATGTGATAAGTGTTGTTGTTATTTCTCGTCGGAGAAACTTGTTATGATAATTGTTGATTACATCACTGTTGTATGATTATTGTACTTGTACTAGCATCTTTGTGCTAACCCCTTCAGGGGTGAACATTTGTTTATGTTCAGGATCCAGGAGAGCGGGGAAACAACCACTGGAGCTGCATGATGACGAGGGTGCAGAGTGATGTTCTGGCCAGGTTTATTGTCTGTTGTTGGTTAGTTTAATAAGTACTCGAGTAAGTCATAATTTCTGATGTTTGGATTTCAGTGGTGTATTAATATTGTCTTTTTAGATTCTGTATTTTCAGTATTGAACCAGAACTGTCGTAATGTATTTTCAGTGATTTCATAATTTGGTATCTGTCATTGTCTTTTCATTTATTTAGCCTTGTATATTCTTATGTAAAGGATTTACGGCGCTGTAATATTCCTGAATATATCGGGAGTTTTACAGAATATGGTATCGCAGATAAGATTATGGATATCTTGGCCATTGGGTTAAAATAGGGGTCGTATACATCTTTTGAGATAACCGGCCGTGAATAACATCATTGTATTGCCTACGTCTTCGTGCGAACGGTGGTTGTAAGTTCCTAAACTCTATCTCGTCCTTTACATGTTGTATCTCTTTATACATGAACATTAGAACGATATTGTTTCCTGTATATTGAGTATTTATGCTTTCAATATGTTGAGAGATGGACGTGGACGTGGTCGCGGTTGCGGACGCGGACGAAGGAATGCCGAAAGAGAAGCTTCGTCTTCTAATCAGGCCTGCCACAGGTCAGGCGAGCCACAGAGATCTATTAATAATGAACCGGAACCTGCTATGCCCGAAATCCTTCATCAGGTGGTGAACCAGATGACTCAGTTCACCCAGGTCGTGGACCGAATGCAGGTGGCGGTGGGATTATAGCAGGGAGATAGACAGCAAGGGATCCCATACATGGGAAATCGAGGTGACCGATGGCTGCAAGAGGTGGCAAAGATGCAACCACCCAAATTCGACGGCTTTTCTGAGACTCCCACATGGGACCATTGGTTGAAGGAATTGGAGAAAAAATTTTCTGGAATTAATTGCCCAGACGACCGGAGAGCCTCTATTGCTCAGTACTTTCTGATAGGGGAAGCATCCGAGTGGTGGGAAGCCATCCGGCCTGCAGATCATGATGCTGACTGGACAGAATTTAAATTGATGATGGAAGCTCAGTACTGCCCTCGTCCTGTGAGGGAAGCCAAAGTTCGAGAGTTTTTCTCCGCTCAGCCATCAGACGAACCTGTATCCTAGACAATTAAGACATTTAACCAGCAGTTGGCATTCGTTCGACATCTGGTCAGAACGGATGCAGAAATGATGATCGATTTTGATATGAGAATGAAACCAGAAATCCAGAGGTACATGTCCAGTTTTGAATGTACCACTCTCCGTCAATACCAGGATAAGGCGTTGGCATATGACATCAAGGAAGCAGCAATGGAGAAGTTTGCAGAATCCAAGAAGCACAAAGTCTCTGGTAGTTTCACAGAGCACAAGAGCAGTGGGCCACGCAAGGCCTAGTCATTCTTTCACCCTTTCAAGAAACCTCCGCACCCATCTAAGAGCGGAAAGAATTTCGGAACAATGTCAGCCACGATGAATATAGCTAGGAGGTGCTTTAACTGTGGTCGCCCAGGCCACCTTTGGCGTGATTGTTTGTGCACACCAGTTACATGTTTTGATTGTGGAGAGGAAGGGCACCGTGTGATGTTTTGCAATGATGCCACCAAGTTCAATGGGACCCGTACATCACAGCCAGTTCAGAAGGAAGCTAGTATCCAACAGACGCAGCAAAGTGTTCAGATGCCTCAGAATTTTGGCCACAGACGAGGCAGAGGACAGTGGGACCGAAAGGGTACATCAAGTGCCGGATCTATTCCCCCACGTCTGTACGAGATGAGGAGAACAGACGATCAGGATGCTGCTATCGCATCAGGTACTATTCAGATCCTTTCTCAGCCAGTTAGCATTTTATTCGATACAGGAGCTACGCATTCATTTATATCCTTATCTTGTGTAAATCATTTGAATATTTCTGGTTTTCATAATTGTGAACCTTATGTTGTTGATTTACCGAGTGGAGAAAGAATTGTTGGAAACTTAGAAACTAGAGATTTCCCTATATAGTTTGGAGGCAGAGAGTGGCTCTCAAATCTGATTGTGATAGAAATGCAAGGATATAACCTGATACTCAGAGACGATTGGCTTAATCGATATGGAGCTATTGTAAACTACCGAAGGAGGAATATCTCGCTGATCGCTGACGATGGTTCCGAAATACTGTTTGAAGGATGGAAACCAGGAAGCTCAGGAAAGTTGATCAAGGCGATGAAAGCTGTCAAATTGTTGAAATAGAGATGTACCGGATACTGGTGCTATTCAATGAAGAAAGAAGACGAAATTATGGAACTTTCATCCATTCCTGTTGTGAACGAATTTTCGGATCTATTTCCTGACGAGTTACCTGGACTACCTCCACGACGGGATGTAGAATTCACCATTGAGCTGGAACCCACAGCTACACCAATTTCTAAGGCGCCGTATTATATGGCACCTACTGAGATGTACGAACTGAAAAAGCAGCTGGAGGAGTTACTGGACAAAGGCTATATCAAGCCAAGCGTTTCTCCCTGGGGAGCGCCAGTTCTTTTTGTTCGGAAGAAGGATGGATCGCTTCGACTATGTATTAACTATCGAGAGCTGAACAAGATGACGATTAAGAACAAGTATCTATTGCCACGGATTCATTATTTGTTTGACCAGTTACAAGGAGCAGCAGTATTTTCTAAAATCGATCTGAGATCAGGATACCATCAGCTGAGGATTAAGGAATCTGATGTTCCGAAATCAGCATTCAGAACTCGCTACGGACACTATGAGTTTGTAGTGATGCCGTTTGGTCTCACTAACGCACCTATTATATTCATGTAATTGATGAACCGAGTGTTCCTCGAATATTTAGATAAATTTGTGGTCCTATTCATTGATGAGATTCTGGTGTATTCTAAGAGCCCAGAAGAGCATGCACAGCATTTACAGATTGTTTTAGACCTGTTGAGAAATGAACAATTGTACGCCAAACTTTCTAAGTGTGAATTCTGGCTAAAGGAAGTGATGATCCTCGGCCATGTGGTATCAGCTGAAGGAGTCCGAGTAGATCCTCAGAATATCAAAGCGGTTATGGATTGGAAGCCTCCAAAGAACATGAAAGAAGTCCGGAGTTTCCTAGGACTTGCTGGGTATTATCGTCGGTTCGTGGAAGGGTTTTCCAAAATTTCCCGCCCACTTACTCAACTACTGCAGATAACACAAAAGTTTGAGTGGAACGAGTTGTGCCAGAATAGATTTGATGAATTGAAGAAGAGATTGACGACAACACCGATTTTAACACTTCCACAGGGAACTGGAGGATTCATAGTTTAAAGTGATGCTTCGAACCAAGGACTCGGATGTGTATTGATGCATTATGATAAGGTGGTCGCTTATGTATCACGACAGCTGAAACCTTATGAAGTGAATTACCCAACGCATGATTTGGAGCTAGCAGCAGTAGTTTTTGCTTTGAAAATCTAGAGGCATTACCTTTTCGGGACTCACTGTCAGATCTTTACGGATCACAAGAGTCTCAAATACATCTTCAGTCAGAAAGAGTTGAACATGCGGCAAAGGAGATGGCTAAAAATTATTAAGGATTATGACTTGGAGATTCTTTATCATCCAGGCAAAGCAAATGTAGTGACCGATGCACTTAGCCGCAAGCCTGTTTCTATTCAGATGCTGGAAACTCTGACCTCCCAACTCAGCATTCAACGAGAAATGATTCGTGAAGGAATTGAAGTGTGGTTACAAAGAGTCCAAGGACAGCTCTGCGTGATGGAAATAACTTCATCGTTAACCACAGAAATCAAATCTATGCAGGCAAATGATCCTCTGATGATTCGGTTACGTGAAGAAGTGATCAAGGGAAAGGACCCCGGATTCGTAATTCATGATGATGGAGTTTTGAGATTTCAGAACCAACTTTGCATTCCCGATGTCGATATTCTGAAATAGACGATTATGAAGGAAGCTCACAGCTCGCCCTATTCTATCCACCCGGGCACCAGTAAGATGTACAAGGACTTGAAGCAGAATTTCTGGTGGGAAAACATGAAGAAAGATGTAGCGGACTATGTTTCGAAATGCTTGACTTGTCAGCAGGTTAAGATCGAGCATCAACGACCTGTCGGGATGTTGAAGCCGCTCCCAATTCCTGAATGGAAGTGGGAGGACATATCGATAGACTTTATCACTAGTATGCCGAGAACCAAGACAGGAATGAACATGATTTGGGTGATAGTTGATCGTTTAACCAAATCAGCTCATTTTCTAGGCATTAAGGACACGTGGTGACCAGAAAGGTTGGCACGAGTATTTATTTCAGAGATAGTCCGATTGCATGGTACGCCGAAGACCATTATTTCTGACTGAGATGGTAGCTTTGTATCGCATTTTTGGAAGGCAGTTCATAAGGCCTTGGTGACCGAATTGAGCTTCACTACAGCTTATCACCCACAGACTGACGGACAATCTGAGAGGACTATTTAAACGGTGGAAGATATGCTAAGGGCTTGTGCCTTAGATTGGTCAACCGACTGGAAATTCATCTACCGTTGATTGAATTTACCTACAACAATAGTTGGCATGCTTCCATTAAGATAGCATTGTTTGAGGCCTTGTACGGGAGAAGATGCAGATCGCCCCTATGTTGGGACGATTCATCAGACTTGAACGGGACAGAACCAGAGTTGATCGTGCAGACACGAGAGAAGATAGCCTTGATTCGTGAAAGGTTGTTGACCGCCCAGAGTCGACAGAAATCTTATGCAGACGTACGCCGTCGCCTATTGGAGTTCAGTAATGGAGACCACGTACTTTTAAAAGTTTCTCCTACTCGGGGAATCTTTCGTTTTGGGAGAAAATGTAAGCTGAGTCCAAGATATATCGGACCATTCGAGATCCTCGAGAGAGTTGGTGAGTTGGCATACAGATTGGCATTACCACCGTCATTGACCCATGTTCATAATGTGTTCCACATATCCCAGTTACGGAGATATATACCGGATCCTAGTCATGTCATTGATTTCGGCGAGATCGAAGTTGCTCAGGATGGAACGTTTGAAGAAAGACCAGTCAAGATACGCGAGAGTCGAGTCAAGCAGTTGAGGAACAAACCAATCACTTTGGTCAAAGTTCAGTGGTCACGCCATGGGGTGGAAGAAACCACTTGGGAAACGGAAGATAGCATGAAGTCTAGATATCCAGAGTTATTTTCATCTTGAGTTTTGGGACGAAACTCCTTTTTAGTAGGAGAGTATGTAATATCCGGATTTTTTATTGTGTATTTCATCTCTATTTGAACCCTGTATTATTCGGAATTGTGATCTCGATAATTGGAGTATGATATTTCTCACATTTGTATCCTTGTACATAAGTATAACAACATCCAAAATTTCTCATGCAAACTCGTGATAGTGCACGCTAAGAATGTAGCTTAACGTGCGTTATCGGCTACAACTAGCGCACGCTACGAATGAAGGATTGCGTGCGCTAGGCAGTCAATAATCGAGCTAGATGGCTAGCACATGTGCCAGCCGGACATGGGTCCGGATAAGATTCCCACGGGCGGAACTGGATAGTTTTGGAGTCAACACTTATTAGCGTGCACTAAGGAAAGTAGGATAGCGTGTGCTAGTCGGCTAATGTGCAGAAATGTTATAAATGGGACAACAACCCATTTTACTTGGTTTACATTTCCTTCGATTATCCTTCGTTCTTGAGAGACCAGAGAGCATTATATCCTCCTTAAACACTTAGACCACCTCTACTTGATTCATTAAAGATTGGGTATCACTTGTGATTGATCATTGAAGTGGAGTAGCACCTTGGATTGGCATACAAACAACTGGAGTTGGATTCTACCTTTTTGGCTCAGTGATTTCTTCATCTTAAGGTATGTTATTTCTTTCTCCAGCCTTAGATTCATGTTCTAAAGAATAAGACGAATCATATTATCAAGATATTGAGTTCCATTAGTGAATTATTCAACAAACATCATGCTTAGAAGTCGGAATAACTATGCTTATGATATTGTCGTTGAAACCTCGTAGTTGGAATCCTAGTACGTCAAATGATGAGAGGAACATTCTGAGGTTAATTATCCGTATGATTTATGTTGTCATATTGATCATAAACTTGGAGGTAATATCACTTCTAGTTATAAGGACTTAAGAAAGAATCATCTTAGGTTGTATCCTTTCGTATAAGTTGGATATGTCAGTTCACCTTCAAGATGAAGTCTGAATGTGATAATGATAATGGAATCTAGTGCATCAACCTGAGATCACCAAACTTCATCTAAGAATGATAATCGAGTTTGAATATAAGAGTTGTGATGATATTCATTTCCTTGAAATTCAAAGATGTTTGAATCCGTAAGATCATTTATAAGTTTATGAACATGGAATGTAGACAGATAATGTACATTAATCACTGAGGAGTTTGTAAGTTTCATCACAGTTAGAACAAGTCTGCTGCCCAGTAGTGAAACTGCCATGCACGCTTAGTGTACGCTACGCTTAGAACTTAGCGTGCGTTATATCATCAGACGAGTCAATTGACTGATCAGTGAGGTACTGACCGTGCATGGTTAGCACACGCTAGGCTACTTATAATTGCGTGCACTAACGAGTAGCCTTAACATATGCTACATAGGATACGTAGCGTGCGTTAAGCAAGCCAGACAGATTTCATTTTAAGAACTTCCGACCGTAATTTGGATTGTTAGATGATTGTTCGACTTGAGATAAATTCTATATTATTTCTTTTGTAAAGGTTCGAGCTTAGCAACATGATTGATCGAAGGGGACGACTTTCGAGTATTTTGATATTCGTGGAAGTTTATTTCTTGTCATCGAACCGAGGAAAGTACTCTAATTTGAATTGTTTATATTATGACAAGTTATATTGTGATTGTATTGTGTATATGTGTTGTGGTTAAATGTCCACCATGCGTTGATCCGACGGGAATCATCATGGGAATCTATAGTTGTGTGCGCTGGATCGTTGGACAGGTAGTTCCACCATGCGTTGGTCCGACGGGATCATCATGGGAATCTATAGCTGTGTGCGCTGGATCGTTGGAATACCATCAGTATGTTGAGACTGTTGTGATGTGATAAGTGTTGTTGTTATTTCTCGTTGGAGAAACTTGTTATGATAATTGTTGATTACATCACTGTTGTATGATTATTGTACTTGTACTAGCATCATTGTGCTAACCCCTTCGTGGGTGAACATTTGTTTATGTTCAGGATCCAGGAGAGTGGGGAAACAAACACTGGAGCTGCATGACGACGAGGGTGCAGAGTGATGTTCTGACCGGATTTATTGTCAGTTGTTGGTTATTTTAATAAGTACTCGAGTACGTCGTAATTTGTGATGTTTAGATTTCAGTGGTGTGTTAATATTCTCCTTTTGGATATCTATATTTTCAGTATTGAACCAGAACTATCGAAATGTATTTTCAGTGATTTCATAATTTGGTATCTGTCATTGTCTTTTCATTTATTTAGCCTTGTAAATTCTTATGTAAAGGATTTTCGGCGCTGTTATATTCCTGAATATATCGGGGGTGTTACAACTGGCTCTTGTTTACTTTTAAAAATGCCTCTTTCGGCATCCTTGCCTTGAACTTCCAAATGGTATTTTATGATGGTATTTGGGAACTATGTTTTGAAAAATATTTTAGTATTTAAAATGTTACCGTCTTGGCCTCTTTGGCGTGTTTGAAACGTTTGCAAAAATGATTTTTAGCCTTATGGGTTCCAACGCGGGCCCCACGGCGCTGTAATATCCCCAGTTGGTTTTGGGGGTGTTACACTTTGCACATTAATTCATTTATAAGCGCGTTTGTTTGTCAATCATTCAAAAATGAAAAACAGGAAATAGCAACCTAGTTAACACCAACATGTAGTTCATGGACCGTTCCTAGAACCAAAAACATCATAATCCATTAATATATCTCGAGTCTTGAATCTTCGTCCCCTCGAATGGATCTTCCTCCGGTCTTCGTCCTTACATATAAATTTTACATTGAAAATTGCATCTTAGATACAAATATTTCTAGTAAAATAAATAGGCTCAAAACGGCCTTTACAACCCAATCAAAAAATGATTCAAAAACTAAATCCATGAAATACACCCCCATCACATAAATATGTCAAACATACAACAAGTAACGAAAATGGTGTGAATTAATCCAATTAATTCAACAATAATCGACAATTTAATTTTCGTCGGGGCTGAGGAGCTTGTAGATGAAGACGATGGGATTGGTAACGGCTTCGTCGTATCGGTATCAAGGCAAGTTATGCTTGCTCAGTTCATAATGTTAATAAATGCTTTTGATATCATTTCATTTATGATTTATATAGCAATGATATTATGAATATGAATTGTCGGGAGAATCGTATGTATATTATGCTTGGGCTGGGATAAATCATAATGTATGTGATTTAAAGATGTCTAGTGGAAACGGAGATGTGAATTATCTTTGGTCTATTATATGAAATGTTGGATATCGAGGACAGCTTACCCTGCCGACATTGATCTCGAGGTGGTGGATTGTTGATAGTGATGAACTGTACCCCATTTCGGACTATTCGTATAATTATGTACATGTTCAGGAATGCTGGTCGTGGAAGGCTTTGAGGTAATTTAGTATTGCTAAATTATGATAATTATCCTGTTGCATTGTTTTATATGTGTGTGTTAATGTTTCATGTGATGAGTGTGCATCATTGTTTCGTATATTTTGTAATATGCTCTTTCTTTGAACTGTAATTTAATGGGTCGATGTGTTCGGGATAAAACTTGAATGGTACCCGTGTGGAACTGTGTTGAGGGATAAGACCAGAATATGGCACCCGGAGTATTCCTGAGTAGATGCTTCCGTGACCCTTGACTGCGGCCTTAGGAGTTTATGTGATAATGTCCGGGGTATTCCTGAGTAAATTCTTCCGTTACCCTTGGTTGCGATCTTGGGAGTTTATGTGTTAATATTATATGTATTATTGAGCATTCTGTAAACCGTTGTCTGACCGGAATAGTACATTGTGTTCGTGTCGGTCTTAATGATCGAGCTATCGTTGCACACTTGGGAAGTCTTCTGATTCTTGTTGGATATGCGTTTCTTCGAGCTTCGTTGTCATGTTGTACCGTGACATATCTGGAGTCAGATACGTACTGATCGGTCATGTGTAGGATTTTCATGGCGGGCACGTGTTGTCATGTGTTGGCTTCAGCCTCACATTGAGCTGTGCACACGAGACGTACTTTGTGAGACTGATTAGGTACAAGACCGGACGTGTATTCGATCTATACCCGTGGGTGGCTTGTGCACGGACACATTTCCAGATCGGGTGTATTGTGATGTCCATCTTGAGTCATATTGATTGGTCGTTCATAGTCCATGTATGGTCAGATATGTTCGATAGTCGGGTTTGTATTCGAGATCCCATATATGTGATTTATATATGTTTGATGATTTTATTCTCTCGTATATCTGGCCCTGTGGTCCTTTATTGATCTTGTTGGAGTTTACCATATCGTTGGTATTCTCGTTCGTTATCGAACTTTATTGATCTCGTTTGGACTTCACCGTATCGTTGGTATTCTCGTTCGCTGTTGACCCTTTATTGATCTCGTTGGAGTTCACCATATCGTTGTTAACCTCGTTCGTCATTGATCCTTATTGATCTCGTTAGAGTTCAACATATCGTTGGTAACCTCATTCGTCATTGATCCTTATTGATCTCGTTGGAGTTTACCATATCATTGGTAATCTCGTTCGGTATTTATCCTTATTGGTCTCGTTGGAATTCACCATATCGTTGGTATTCCCGTTCGTTATTGATCCTCTATTGATCTTGTTTGGAGTCTACCTTGTCGTTGGTATTCTCGGTCGTCGCTGATCCTTTATTGATCTTGTTGGGGTTTACCATATCAATGGTATTCTCGTCCATTGTTGGTTCTTTGTTAATCTTGTGTGGAGTTATCATGTCGGTGATATTCTCATTGATGCATTGGTTGTTATTATTTTGCTTGTGTGAGCATTCATACTTTTATCGATATCCGGGACTTGTTATTGTTTCAGGGCAGTTGGTCTGCAGAGGTATCATGTATTATCGGTTTTATCAGAGTTGGGGTTCGATTTTGCAATCCAGCGGATGGAATTGGACATGGACCGATTATTCCATATTGAGGATATATTTATGTTTTGAGAATCTTGGCATTGTTTGAATACAGTACAGATGGTTATATTTGAATTTATTCATCACTTGAGAATGTGGAGTGTGGATTGAGATAAAGGTTGATTTGATATGAATTATCACCATTTGTAAGGTTACTACGATAAGATTTTATTGGAAGTATTCTTACTTGTAATTACATTGATATGTAATTATTTATGTTGATGTGATCGTTATCATTGTTGAGTATTATGGCTGACCCCATCGTGGGCTTTATCTTTTAGGTACTCGGGGATCGAGCTAGTAGCGGTCGTGAAGGGATGAGCTTCCTAGGTGATACTGTTATGGCATGGTTTTTGGGATTCGAGTATTCCTTTCTGGTCGTTATGATTCCGCCGCAAATGTATTTTATTATGTTATCCGATGCATGTGTATCTTTAAATGGCTTTCGAGATTTTACTGACTTGTGTTTACTTTTAAAAATGCCTCTTTCGGCATCCTTGCCTTGAACTTCCAAATGGTATTTTATGACGGTATTTGGGAACTATGTTTTGAAAAATATTTGAGTATTTAAAATGTTACCGTTTTGGCCTCTTTGGCATGTTTGAAACGTTTGCGAAAATGATTTTTAGCCTTGTGGGTTCCGTCGCGGGCCCCACGACGCTGTAATATCCCCGATTGGTTTTGGGGGTGTTACACTTTGCACATTAATTCATTTATAAGCGCGTTTGTTTGTCAATCATTCGAAAAACAGGAAATAGCAACCTAGTTACCACCAACATGTAGTTCGTGGACCGTTCCTAGAACCAAAAACATCATAATCCAATTATATGTCTCGAGTCTTGAATCTTCGTCCCCTCGAATGGATCTTCCTCCAGTCTTCGTCCTTACATATAAATTTTACATTGAAAATTGCATCTTAGATACAAATATTTCTAGTAAAATAAATAGGCTCAAAACGGCCTTTACAACACAATCGAAAAACGATTCAAAAACTAAATCCATGAACTACACCCCCATCACATAAATATGTCAAACATACAACAAGTAACGACAATGGTGTGAATTAATCTAATTAATTCAACAATAATCGACAATTTAATTTTTGTCCGTAGTAAACCCTTAAAATATTTTCTATGAATTTTCCCTTCATCAAAAATTCCAAATTTAATGATTTAATACCGAGAAAATCAATTATCGAAAATATACTGAAAAACGAGACCCACTGCCCGACAGCCTGGAAGCTGCCAAGCATCACCAGGCACCCTATATGCACCCAGTGCTCGGATGCTGTATGATACAACCCGGCCGCTGTATGCAGCAACGCCCAGCAGTGCTTGGCAGCCTATAGGACCCACTCGGCAGCCTACAGCACCTGCTCGGCAACCTACAGGACATGCTCAGCAGCCTACAGGACGTGCTCGGCAGCCTATAGGATGTGCTCGGCAGCCTCCAGGACATGCTCGGCAGCCTACAGGACGTGATCGTTTTTGGCCAGATTTCTAAAATCCTGTTATTCCTGATCTATATATTATCAATACAAATTATATTTCCAAGAAAAACCTGATTTATATCATAACATAAAATCATGGAAAAACGCTACTACGACGAACAATAAATATCTACGATTATCAAATGATTTTAAATCACAAAGCAAGCATTCCAAATGATAAAAAATCATATATACGGTCACTAGACCTCGCTCCAATACTACTGTTGGGATTCCGGATACAAAACGAGGACGCAGCGGAAAAAAAATGAATCCCAAGCAGAATCGATCAAGTCACGTATATACGAAAAATAAAAAGACGAAGACAAAAGGATCAAAGTCCAATACCTTTGAAGCTTTTGATAATATTTTCGTAACTCGACGAAGATCACGACCCCGAGCACGAAATCCCTTCTTCCCAAACACCAAAAGCTCGATGTCTCTCCTTCACACGTTTCGGAAGCTGCCCGAAAAAATCAACGAGACTTCGTTCTCCAAGAACACGCCTAGGAAAACTCGTAGCAATTTTCTTTCAATTTTTCTCACTATTCTCACACCTCTAAGATGAAGAAAATGATGTCGAGAAAAATTTCTCTCTCTCTCTCTCTCTCTCTCTCTCTCTCTTCTAGCTTCTGGCCGTATCACACCAAAAGAAGGTGGAGTGGCATCACATGATATATTGTGAAATATATGGTCCCACCATATAATATCATTATGGCATCATGTGATGAATAAATCAAGGTGAGGAATCTTTATTAAACAAAGCCACACGAAGACAAGAGAGAGGGAGGTGGCCCCATGAGGAAAATGGAAGGAAACTGTAGCACCCCCAAAATTTCCCGGGGCATTACAGTACCGTGAATCCCGAGCGGACCCACAAGGCTATTTTGGGCAATATATATTTTAAAGAAATTATTATAAAATGATGAGTCCACGGTTACACAACATAAGACGGAAAGTTTTGAAAGAACATAATTCAAGGCGCGATTATTACATAAACGGAAGTTTCGAAAATCAAAATTAAATCATGCGGTGGCAAGAATTTATCCCAACACCGTTCAAGCCTGACCGGACCCCTCGGGAATGTCCTGCACATATTCAACGATACCTGGCACGACGAATCATGCCAGACAAACCGGGTTAGAGAATGAATATCAATAATAATAATTTGCAATAATATACAAAATTTATCAACACCGTGCCACATAACAGATAGAATATATTTCGCAGTATCATCGACGTTGTCTTTATCCTTATAACACATAAACCCCAAGGTCGCAACCAAGGGTCACGGAAGTATCCACACAGGAATACCTCGGAACGTGGGTGCCCTTTTTAGGTGTTATCCCTAAACATATTTCCATACGGGTACCATTGAGGTTTTATCCCCAACACATCGGCCCATTCATAACACATTTTCTATATGTTGTGCGGCGATTAATACGCCTCGGTGGCGATTGGCATAATGATCTGAGAGCCAACCATAGAAGACATACTCTAGGAAAGCACCCAGAGGTCGGCATCCATGGCAATTGTCTTTTGGGTATCCGGCAATCGTCTTTTGGTATATGGCGATCGCCTTTTGGTATCTGGCGATCGTCTTTGATGTCCAACAAGAGACGGTCGTCTCGTTCCACGTATAAATCCAACATCCGTCAAAATTGTCGAAGACCGAATCTTGGACGGTGACCCACGTGCAGATCCACAAAAGGCGCCGACAGATAGGACATTTGACCCCAGCCTGTCACCTACCTCACCTACCGACAAGGCCGCCGAAAGGTACAAAGTGGGTCCAGCCCGGACAACGACTCAGGATGCGTGCAGGCTTCCCATTGGCTCGCACAGTTGGCTGCCAGCAGCAGCCTCAGACTTTGAGGGAACAGCCCCACGTGACGGTACAATCGGCCATATTTTTATAATAAAGAAAACGGCGATCGCCCGCGATCGCCGGAGAGGCCCCAGCAGTCTTGTCTCCTATAAATAGGAGGCTTACAACAGTGTCCAAGGATCATGCTATTATCTTCATAAACACAGAGGGAATCATCGTGAATACAAAAAGAGATATACAGAAAGAGAGATACATTCTCATACACTGAACATCAATAGCATGAACTCACAGAGCTTCATATCTGGTTCTTCCGGCAATCTACATGCTCTACAGCTTAGATAACTAGAAGTCTTTACACTCATTGTAATAGATTCTAACATTAATATATGTACTCAACAGTATACTTATTAATAAACATCTCGCGAGAGCGTTCAAGCCCGGGATTAACAACCCCAGCAAATCTTGTGTTATTTATCTTCTCACAGAAGTGGTCTCGCATTTGTTTGTTACTCGATCATTCCAGCAATACTATCTCCGAATAATATTTTGGGTAACAACAATTGGCGCTAGAGGAAGGGGACCTAAACCTTCATTTTTATTCCTACCGTCTCGAAGAACACTCACTGTTCTTCGGACATATACTTGAAGAAACACTCACTGTTCTTCAATAGAAAAGCCTTCAGAAACATGACATCTGCCACGACTTTCAAGAAAGCCACCCTGCGATCTGCCGGAAATCTCATTCCGGCCCAGACCGAATCCCAGCCTACGGCGGAAGGTGACCGCGGCGACGCCAGGCTCTCACTCCCGCCCCCAAGGGACGGTCCTAGCCTCTCACTCGATCAGTTCCAGACCGCGGAACAGATTGAGGAGGCTATATCCATCTTCAGGGATCGACGGAGGGCATGCGACTCGCCCACCATCACTCCGTCAGCCATCCGCTGGGCAGGCAAGCGGAAGCTCACGGGGATATATGTTGAGAAATCGACGGAAATCCCCGAGCCGCAGGAGAAAGCTCTCGTAAGGCGGGATGATTCTGTCTTCAGCCGCCTAGGGAGTGATCCCTCATGGCGACCTGGGCACTCAGGCCCCAGCCGGGAGACATCGGAGTCCGAATCCTTTACCAGGAGTTCAGCATATCCGACTCCCAGAAGATGAGCCGGTCGGCGGGCCCCCACTCGCCCAAGAAATGAACCCGCCGGCAAAGAACTCATCATCCACCATGGGGACAGGGGATCAGTGCACGATTGCCTTAGCTCGCGCTCCGGGAGCCAATCAGCGAGCATTCAGGCGACGGCGATGGCCGCCGTGCAGTGTCAGCTCGACGAGATGAAAGCGCTCCTGGAAACTGGGGCAGGCGCCAGGAGATCGATCGCTGGACCAAGTGAACCACTCGCGGTCCAGATCTAGCTCGCCCCAGTTCAACCAAAGATCGCTCCCCCACAAACACCTCTTTATGAGGGGAGATCGGATCCGGAGACCCACTTGAGTAAATTCCGGATCTACATGATCGGATGCGGAGCATCAGATGCGACGAAATGTTGAATGTTCCCATTGACTCTGGGCGACCTCGCCTACAGGTGGTACATCTCACTACCACCTCGCTCAATCAATTGCTTTGAGAATCTGGCGAACGACTTCACGTCATACTTCGCCGCCAAAGTTGCTCGGCCGAAAGGTCCCCACCGCATGATGAAAATCAGGCAGGGGAAGGACGAGCCCGATGAAGACTACATTGACCGGGTGGACGAAATAGTCCTCATCGGCAAGCCTATTAGCGACGAGCTCTCTCTCCACTCGGTCCTGGGGGGATTCCATGGCCACTCGCCCATGTTCAGGCACCTCACAAAGGACATCCCCCCAACCTATTCGGCCTTCCGCGTCAGAGCCGCCGATTTCTTGGCCAGGCAGAAGATGCTCTCCCTCTGCTTAGGTGAGGGATCTGCCGGAGAAGGGAGGACGCCATCCCACATCCAGAAGAAGGCGGTCGCCAAGCCGAGAAAGGCGGTCGCTAAGCTGCCTGGAGAATTCAAAGCTTTCGAGGATGTAGAGGTTCATCTCCTCCACAACCTCAACTTATCTCCGGCCCACATCTTTAACGCCATCAAGGGGTGCGAGTGGCTTAACAAGCCAAAGCCGATAAGGGACCACGGTCATCTAGACCGCAGCAAATTCTGTGCCTACCACAAGAGTCCCGGCCACAACACCAGCCAATGTCGCGACCTCCTTAGACAACTCTGGCGACTATTTAAGGAAGGCAAACTGGACAATTTGGTCACCAAGCCAGAACCGCGGACGGAGAGGACCGAAGGGCTCGAGCGCCGACAAAATGAAAGAACCCCTCCCAATCCAATCGCCAGGATCAAGCATGAGCCGGAGTAATCTGATGAATCGATCCCTCCGATCAACCCTGGCGGTCGGATCAATATGCTTCAAGCAGGGGGTGGAAACCTCGGGGGCCTTTCCCCGGTTTCCACCATGTCAAATAGGAAGCGAAAGGCCGAACTGAGGGCGTTCGCCGGGGTCCATGTCATGGTACCTCCAGAGCCGACCATCTCTAAAGACGCGCTCATCACCTTCTCCAACAAGGATAGGGAGGGAGTACAATGCCCCAAAGAGGATGCATTGGTGATATCTGCTTGTATCCTTGGGAAGATGGTCGACCGCGTGCTGGTTTACAACAGGAGCTTCTGCAACATCATATTCAAGTCCGCTCTTGACCAGCTCGGCAATCTAACGAAGTTCATCAAGCCATTCAACACTGTGCTTCAAGGGTTCGGCGACAGCACAGTCCAAGCCTACGGAAGGATCAAGCTCTCTGTCGAGCTAATATGCTTTTACGATCCCAAGGTTAGGATTACTAGGAACCTAAATTTTGTAATCATAGATAGGCCCAGCATCTATAATGGGTTCTTAGGTCGCCCGTTTCTAGAAACCTTTGAGGCGGTCGCCTCGTCTTTCTTCTACTGTATCAAATTCTCCACTGCCGATGGGACGGTCGGTACTGTAAAAGGAGATCAGCTAATGGCAAAGAAATGTTTGAACTACTCCTATGTCGTAACTTCTTTCAATACTTCCCATGCTATGTGTAACATTGAAACGATCGACGATCAATCCATGGAGATCGATGAGCCAAGCACATCGTACCAACTCGATTCAGAGGACGCCGTCTCACATCGATTAACAGACGACATCGAGCCAAGGATCGGTTTCGAGCCAAGTATCGACATCGATCCAAGAATCGAGTCCGGAAATCGTTTCAAACGAGAGGCGACCGTCCCCGTTGAAGAGTTGGAAAATATAAAGATAGATCCGGTTCGCCCGGAGCGGGAAGTACAGATCGGCGCAAGCATCGATCGCGAATTGAAAGAGGGACTGATCAATTTTCTACATAAGAACATCGAAGTCTTTGCCTGGTTGCATTAAGATATGGTTGGCATAAGTCCTGAACACGCTTGCCACTATCTAAAAATCGACCCGGCAAGGAAGCCTGTTCACCAGAAACGTAGGAAATTCGGTCCTGAGAAGTACGCGGTGCTCGACATAGAGGTCAAAAAGCTACTCAACAACAAACTAATCGGAGTAGCTACAAACGATCCACAGTGGGTCGCCAACGCGGTGCTCGTCAAAAAGCCAACTGGCTCCTGGAGGTTATGCATCGACTTCACCGACCTCAACGCGGCATGTCCAAAAGATCACTTTCCGATGCCTCATATTGATCACTTGGTCGATAGTACAGCAGGTTGCGAAATGATGTCGTTCATGGATGCTTTCGCCGGATACCATCAAATCCCAATGGCGGAGAAAGACATAAAGCACACATCTTTCCACACGGAGAAGGACATATTCTTTTGGGTCCGAATGCCGGTCGGCTTGAAGAATGCGGGGGCAACCTACCAGCGTCTAGTCAATGGAATGTTCGCCAATCAGATCGCCAAAACCATGGAGGTCTATATTGACGACATCATGGTCAAAAGCCTCAAGAAGGAAGACCACCTCAATGACCTCGTCGAGACGTTCGCCATCCTCGAGAAGTTCAACATGAGATTGAACCCCAAGAAATGCAACTTCGGGGTGGGCTCCGGAAAATTCCTGGGGCACATCGTGAGCCAAAGGGGGATCGAGGCGAACCCCACCAAGATTCAGGCGATCCTCGACATGCAGGAGCCACGGAATGTCAAGCAAGTGCAACGACTCACAGGTTGTTTAGCCACCCTCAACCGCTTCATATCTCAGCTCGGCGATAAAAGTAAGCCTTTCTTCGCGACCATAAAGAACAAGAAGTTCGCATGGACGAAGGAGAGTCAAGTAACGTTCGCCAAAATCAAGGAATATCTATCTAACCCTCAGATCCTGGCAAAGTCGATCCCCGGTGAGAAATTATTCCTTTACCTAGCGGCCTCAGAGGTCGCACTGAGTGCCGTTTTGGTGCGAGCAGAGGGACAAGTCCACTTGCCGATCTACTATGTTAGTCAAGCGCTCCATGATGCCGAGACACGTTATACACCATTGGAGAAGATCGCCTACGCTCTGGTCATGAGTGTTCGCAAGCTAAGGGCCTACTTCTTCGAACATCAAGTGGAGGTTCTGACGACTCTCCCTCTAAGGCATGTTCTACACCGACCGGACACCAACGGGCGACTCCTCAAGTGGTCACTGGAGATCGCCCAATACGGTATCACCTACGCCCCCCGCACGGCGATCAAAGGCCAGGCTCTGGCGGACTTCGTGGTGGAATTAACATTCCCTCACAGTCCATCCCAGGTCAGTCGCCCTGCCTGGAAGCTGTACGTGGATGGTTCAGCGACCAACTCGCGAGCAGGGGCAGGGATTGTCCTCATTAGCCCCGACGGCCAAAGTTTCACAAATGCCGTGCGTTTCGAGTTTCGTGCGACCAACAATGAATCCGAATATGAAGCCTTGGTAGGCGGGCTCGATCTAGCCCTCGCCCTAGATGTTCGTCGCCTCTATATCTTCATGGGCTCCCTCTTGGTTGTGAACCAAGTCAAAGGAGAATATGAGGCGCGCGGCGAACAGATGGCCAAATACCAAGAGCTGGTCGCCGAAATATGCACGAAATTTGAGGAAGTGCTAATCGAACAAGTCCCGAGAGAGCACAACTCCCAGGCCGATGCCCTATCCAAGCTAGCGTCGTCAGATGGGGCAGCCGACTTCTCTAATATCCAAATTACAAAATCAGCAAGGCCGGCGATCGACAGAAACCTGGTTACCACATTCGCCGTTGCCGAGGAGAACTGGATGACTCCGTTCATCAAATACTTAAAATATGGAACGGTCCCTGACGACCATATCAAAGCTCGCCAAATCCAGCTCCGTGCGACCAGATACACCCTATTGGACGACCGGCTCTACAAGTGAGCTTTCAGCCTTCCCCTCCTCAAGTGTATTACACCGGAGGAAGGTCGGCTCGTTTTAGCCGAAATCCATGACGGGATTTGTGGAAACCATGCTGGCGGACGAGCTCTCATCCATAAAACAACCAGGCAAGGTTTTTTCTGGCCGTCACTTCATAAGGATGCGATCGCCTATGCCAGATCGTGTCATAGGTGTCAAGTAATGGGACCAAACATCAAACTCTCCCCCGAGCAACTCACTTCAATGTACAGCCCTTGGCCTTTCGCCCAATGGGGCATCGACCTTATAGGTCCCTTGCCGACGGCGCCAGGGGGCTGTAAGTTTGCCATCGTAGGGGTCGACTATTTCACCAAATGGGCTGAGGCCGAACCGCTAAACAAGATCGGCCAAGAACAAGTAATCAAGTTCATCTGGAAAAACATCATATGCCGATTCGGTCTGCCCCAGGCCATCATCTCCGACAACAGAAAGCAGTTCGACGGCTTAGAAGTCATGCAATTATGTGAGAAGTGGGGAATCAAGAGGTTGTTCTCAGCCCCCTACCACCCTCATACGAACGGGCAGGTAGAAGCCATAAACAAAATCCTCAAACAAACGATTAAAGCGCGACTAGAGTCCAGGCAAGGACGATGGGCGAACGAACTCCCAGACATTTTGTGGTCTTATCGAACGACGACCCGTAATTCAACCGGCGAAACCCCATTCGCCCTCGCTTTCGGAACAGAAGCGGTGATCCCCTCGGAGATCGCCGTCCTCAGCCATCGAACCGAACAAGAGATGACGACCGACAATGATGTGGCCTGACGGATCGACCTCGACATGCTCGAAGAACGACAATTGACCTCAGAAATGAAGAACACATTCCACAAAAGGAGATCCGAGAAGTTCTTCAATTCGAAGGTCAAGGAAAGAAGGTTTCAAGTGGGCGATCTCATCCTCAAAAAGATTCAGACCCACACAGGTGTTTTTGGCCCGAACTGGGAAGGCCCCTTCAGGATATCTAAATGGCTAACTAAGGGAGCCTACGAACTTGAACACACTGACGGTACTCTGGATCAATATCCCTGGAACGCCGTACATCTGAAGAAATACTACCAGTAAAAATTTTGTATTCAGTTTCAACTACCCAGTGTACAAAGAATATATTGAGATTTCTTCCTATCCCATCTATTCTAGCGATCGCCCCACCAGGCATATCATATATCGTCAAGGATCGTCGTTCGAACGTGGCGATCCCAGGTAGAAACAATGCAGCCATGGTCCTGGAAGTCGATGGAACAGACAACTTCGCCCATGCAAGGTTTCTTTGGGCTGAGATCGCCCGCCCTTCATTTAAATACGAGGCCGGCGTAGTCGAAGGACCCTCCAAACTAATCTGCGGACACGTTCGCACGCCCTCAAGGTACATCATCTAACATGATGTACCCGGACAAGGCGGCACGTCCCTACCCCTTCACAACGTATACCGTCGAGGGTCGCCATATAACATGCCGACCCGAGGTAGAAAAGTGCTAACAAAGCCACGGACGTGGAGTCGAATAAACCGACGACGCCCCGTGCAAGGACTCCTCCAGACCAAGACCGCCCACCTTTCGTCTAAACACAAGGCAGGCGCAGCCTAACGGAGGACCCTCACAATAAAGTGAGTCGCGGGAATATCCCTCGCCCACAAAGACACAGTTGTGGAGGTCGGTCCATCGAACTCCGCGACCGTGCACGGTTCCTCAAAATCGGCAAAACTGAAGATAGCTCACCAGATATACTATTTTTGTTCCCTTACGTATAATAAGTAAACAAAAACAATGGGGCAAAGGTGGCGAGCTAATCCTAAATACGATCGGAAAGAAGGAACCATACCCGATCGGCTTCATTCAAACACACGCAGGACGATCGGAATTGTTCAACAATATTTACAAGTAAGAATTTCCAAACATGTCAATACATTCAACATTCAAACAATCGGTCGGGCGAACAAGACATCGGAAGCAATCATACACACACTTGTAAAAATTCGCATGCAAAACATTCAAAGGCGATCGTACATGAAAAGAAATAGGTGCGGAAAAAAAAGGAGTATTTTATTCATTATCAAGGAGTTCGTACAATACAAAGCCCGAAGGCAATACAAAGAAAAAAATAAAAAGTTACAAGCAAAGGAAGACAAAAAGATCTCTCAGGGTCCCTCCGGCTGGTCTTCGCCCCCAGGTGGCGGATCGGCACGCGCTCCCCCATCGGCCTCAGGATGAATGAGTTTATCCGGAAAAGGATACCAACTCAAGTCGATCCCCAAGTCGACAAGGTCAAGGATCGGCAGGGAAAACTCCGGATGCAAAGGGTGCTAGAGTGCATAGGCCTTGAAGCTCTCCATCATAGGACCGATCTCGATCCCTACTTGGCGGCTCGGACAACGTCGGCGTAAGCCACATAATAGGCGAACTCACCGACGAGTGCCACATTGAGGTAGGGATCGGTCTCGATCGCCTTTAGCTGCCCTCTCAACTCCGTGGTCGTCTTCTCAGCGTCCGCTAGCTCGACAACCTTGGCGGCCATTTCCCCCTTAGCCTTCTCAAGCTCTCCCTTTGCCTTCTCCAGCTCGCTGTTGAGCCGATCTACCGTTGCCTTCATCCCGGACGCCTCCTCCTGCGAGGCCACATGCATCCGGCGAGCTTCCTTCTCCTGGTCGCGGAACCGATCGGCCATTTCCTTGGAGCGGCTCAGCTCCTGCTTCATCCGGTCGGTATCCTGCTTAGCTCGTTTGGCCGTCTCTAAGTACTCCTTCTCCATAGACTGGATGCGGTTAGCAAAGTCGACATTTTTGTTCTGAGCAGCCTCGAGGTCTCTATGAAGGCGAGCGTTAGAAGGTCGCCCCTCATAGTCCATGACGGCTTGGGTGGCCATCGTCGCCGTCTGGAGAGCCAGGGCGAGCGTCGCCTGCATGGCATCTCCGGACCGCCGACGAGCAATTGCATCGAGGTCGGTCGTCCAGGCCTTAGGAAGGGAGGTGATGGCCCAGGTGACGTACGTAGGGGCTTCGAGGGACTGGCGAGGAGATCTGCTCGCCAAAAAATCCAGCACCATCGGCGAGACGTCCGGATTGGCAAGATGAACCCTGCAACACGAACAAAAAGAAACAAAGGAGTTATTATATACCTTACTCAAATTGCCTAACTTGGAAAGATCAATCCAATCTCACCTATTGACCAACTCGGGGTCGCGGACAAAAAAGGGCTTGCCCCGAGAAGTTTCAGTTTCGGCGATCGCCACCTTTTTCAAGAAACCGGTCGAGGGCCTGGAGCCGGACCCCTCTGCCATCGAAATAGCAGATATAGGCGCTGCGGCAACCGGAGGTTCCAGAATAGACACGTCAGCCTCAGCAGTCGGCTGAGACTCTTCCGGCCTCCGCCTCTTGCGGTTGTGCCGGAGTTGTTCCTCCTCCTGAATTTCCGGTTCGGCGACCGGCACCTCAGCGGGCCTCACCACAGGAGCGGGGCGAGATGTCGTCGCAGCAATGCGACCCGTCTTCTTTCCCAGGTGAAGACGACCGATGAGACCAGGGTTAGACATGGCGATCTCTTGCGGTGGCTCGGCGAAGCGTGGAAAATGAATCTCTACCAAAAGAAAAATTCAGACAAGGTAAACACCTCTTTCAATCAGACGATCGTCAAAGCAAGGAAGAAGAAGTAAAATTTATACCTGGAACTTTCAGATGACGTGGGAGGCGAAACAATCGAGCCCCCAATCGATGAAGTTCACGACCGAGTGAGCGAACGTCTATGTAGGAGTCCGGCAAGGCGCGAATTCGCTCCCAGACGATCAAGAAATCAAAGGGGAGATCGCCGATCGCTGGAACAAGGGGTCCTGCAAAATGAAAACAAAATTAGATCAGCCCAAGACGTATCCGATCAAAGGGAGAGTTAAAACCCTTACTCGGATTCCTCTCCCGAAAATTTGTGGGGATCTCCAACTCGTCCTCCGGCCTATCACTCGATGCTGATCGCCACGCTCCGCCAACCCAGCACCATTTTGCCAGGTCGCCCCGGGTCTTGTTCGGCACACCAAGAACCACTCTTCCCATTCGACCTTGAATGTGATTCCCGCCGATCGACCCTTTTTGTGCAGCCAGTTTGAAGAGATAGTTCATTTCCATCGCAGAAAGGAGACGGAACAACCGGTGACCGCCAAAGAGTGTCAGAGTACAGATGATCTGTAGCCAGGCGTTCGGCGTCAGTTGGAGCGGCGCCAAATTCTAGGCAATCAACAGAAACGAAATAGCAAACGTCAAGGGAAACCGCGGCGCGGCCGCCAGGGTCATCTCATTAATGGCGACCATACCCTCGGGAGGCTGGTCGGCACGTTCGTTATCGGAGGGCACGTGCAGCGAAACATCAGAAGGAATATGATATTTTGCCCTCCAACGGCTCAAGTCTTTCTGGGTCGCCGAACTCCGGATCTGACCAATAGTCCACCGATACGGGTCGGCAGCCCGGAACGCCGTTCGCTTCACGTGTTCATAGGGATGAGCGGCGGAGTAAGCTTCGAAATTAAATTCTGGACAGGGCCCGGCAATCCCCTCCATAAGCTTAGCGAAAGCCATATAGGCGCGGCCGAATACGCTATCTTTTTCCCAAGACAACCGCACCAGTTCATCTTCATCCACCGGCGAAACCCCTCACTCCGCCGTCACTGCAGATCTCGCCACTTCGGCCTCGTTGAAGAGCTCCTCAAGTTCTGCGGGTGCAATCCCCGCACGAATAGCCTCAACGGACATTTCCATATGGAGTCCCACGGTAATTTCCTCCCGGTCCGGCGAAGCCGCGGCGGCGGAGGTGCTTCCGGTCTCGAAGGTCTTAGATCCTCCAGACATGTTATAAAAAGTTAAGGGGAGAAAGAAGATTTATGTTCTTACCTAAAAGGAAGGACGGTCGGCTCAAGGGTTGTCGGAAAAATTTTGCAGAATCTCGGCTAGAAAACGAGGAAGGGTGAAGAGTAGAAATGAAGAAGCCATAGCCCCTTTTATAGACAGGAGCAGGGGTCTTTTTGCACATAGGCGAAATCCCGAGGTTTGGAGTGCAACCGTCGGGGGGGACACATTAAATGCAGCCCTCGAATCCCGCGTACGCGTCTTTTCGAGGGCACGCCAGGTGACAAGTCTGACAAACCGTCGGACTCCCTCAATAGAAACGTGACGCGTGTCCTTGCAATGTTTCGCGAGCCCGCCTTCATTTCCAACTGCTCCCAGTGCAAAAGAAGATCGTCCAAATTTGAAATTAGATCGTCTGATAGTCTAAACAAATGGCGATCGCCAACAGTGCCACCTCACCCTGTGTTTTCAACATCGAGCCAAGCTGGGGGGCAATTGTTGTGCGGCGATTAATATGCATCGGTGGCGATCGGCATAATGATTTGAGAGCCAACCATAGAAGACATACTCTGGGCAAGCACCCAGAGGTCGGCATCTATGGCAATCGTCTTTTGGGTATCCGGCAATCGTCTTTTGGTATCTGGCGATCGCCTTTTGGTATCTGGCGATCGTCTTTGATGTCCAACAAGAGACGGTCATCTCGTGCCACGTATAAATCCAACATCTGTCAAAATCGTAGAAGACAGAATCTTGGACGATGACCCACATGCAGATCCACAAAAGGCGCCGACTGATAGGACCTTTGACCCCAACCTGTCATCTACCTCACCTAACAACAAGGCCGCCGAAAGGTACAAAGTGGGTCCACCCCGGACAACGACTCAGGACGCGTGCAGGCTTCCCATTGGCTCGCACAGCTGGCTGCCAGCAGCAGCCTCAGACTTTAAGGGAACAACCCCACGTGACGGGACGATCGGCCACCTTTTTATAATATAGAAAACGGCGATCGCCCGCGATCGCCGGAGAGGCCCCAGTAGCCTTCTCTCCTATAAATAGGAGGCTTACAACAGTGTCCAAGGATCATGCTATTATCTTCATAAACACAGAGGGAATCATCGTGAATACAGAAAGAGATATACAGAAAGAGAGATACATTCTCATACACTGAACATCAATAGCAAGAACTCACAGAGCTTCATATCTGGATCTTCCGGCAATCTACACGCTCTACAGCTTAGATAACTAGAAGTCTTTACACTCATTGTAATAGATTCTAACATTAATATTTGTACTCAACAGTATACTTATTAATAAACATCTCGCGAGAGCGTTCAAGCTCGGGATTAACAACCCCGAAAAATCTTGTGTTATTTATCTTCTCACGGAAGTGTTCTCGCATTTGTTTGTTACTCGATCATTCCAGGAATACTATCTCCGGATAATATTTTGGGTAACACTAGATAAAGACAATCATCAGCATTCATCACACAATATCACATTCATGTATTACAAACATTGCAATAAGATTAACATTTCTCGAGCAAGACTTTACTTGCCTTTAACCCGACGGTAGGTGCCTTACGATAACTTGGACTTCCACGACCAATAGAGCTTAACCTAATCACATAATCCCCGATTAACATCTCGTACGGATAAAGACGAATAAAACTAGTTTCCCCTTCCCTTTCCTAATCAAACTCTTAACTTCGTTCGATCTCGCCAAAACTAATATCGTGTTTCTAAGTTCACAAGCAATACGTATTATCATGTTGTTCAATTTTTATGATTAACGATTGTTACAACAATTTACCCAACAAGATTATCCCTAATATTATCTCCGTTGACAACAATCGACCATAGCGTAATTGATTCCATAACTACTAATCCAATTATCTATTCAGTTGTCGGGATGCGTATGCAATAACTCTGTCGTTCTGCATGAAAACACATCCCAGTCCATGCTTAGATGCATCCGTATATATAATGAATCCTTCCATTCCCTGCGGTAGCGCTAACACTGGAGCAGTAGTCATCCTCCTCTTGAGTTCATCAAATCTCTTCTGACAGTCCGTAGTCCATACAAACTTGGTACTTTTCCTCAGTAGGTTCGTTAGTGGTCTAGCGATATAGGAAAAAGCCTCGATAAATCTTCGATAGTAACCCGCCAATCCTAGAAAACTCCTTACCTCCTTGACGTTCTTCGGCGGTTCCCAACTCATTATCGTGTCGAACCTTTGTGGATCGACCTTAACGCCCTCTGCCGAGACAACATGTCCGAGGAAAATTACTTCCGGCATCCAGAATTCGCACTTGGAAAGTTTTGCATAAAGTTGGTGTTGCCTCAACACGCTCAGTACCTGCCTCAAATGTTCTTCGTGTTCCTCCCGGCTTCGAGAATAAATTAGGATTGTTGGGAGTCTGGAAACAAAATGAAATACTCAGCGGAAAATAATAAAAGAATCCCAAACAAGGATCGATCAAGTAATGTATATACGAAAATAAATAACGAAGAGGAAAGGTTCAAAGTCCCATACCCTTGAAGCCTTTGATGATATCTTCGTAAGTTGATATTGTCCACGAACCCAAGCACGAGCACGAAATTCCTTCGTCCCAAACACCAAAAACACGATGTCTCTACGTCACCACGCATCGGAAGTTGCCCGAAAAAATCACCGAAACTCTATTCTTGAAAAAACACGGCTAGGAAGTTTCAATGGAATTTATTTCTCTATTTTTTGTTAATTTGTTTCACCTCAAAGATGAACCAAAAATTGAAGAAAAATTTCTCTCCCCTCTAATATCTCTCTCGGCTGAACCAAAACAAGAAAAATGGAGTGTGTGTGTGTGTGTTGCTGTGTTTTTTGTGATATATATTATATCTCACAAAAGAGATAATATATTAAGGAGAAAGAATCTCCACATATCATCACATAACAACAAGACATCACATGCAAGGAAAAGCAACTCCATGTGACGGGAAGAAAGGGGGGCGGCTACTTGGAGGTTTCTAGGAAACGAGCCGAGTCACTCGGCTCGTGTACCAGACATCCGTCAAATGACTCCGTTAAATACACTCCGTTTAATCTCTAATGTATTAATATAAAATAATTAATCTAATTAATTAATTATATCAAATACAAAATATATTTCTCTAAGAAATATTATTTATGAATTAAATTAATTACCTAGTAATTTAATTTCAATTCATAAGACCGCCAATTGATTTATCCAATAAATCATAATTAGATATCCAATATATTATATTAATAGAGAGATGATAAATTCATATTTATCCGACAGCGCTCCTGATGCGCGACTTTGTAGGTCCGTCTCAGCCGGCATTGGGAGGAACCAATGAATGCGGACAGCACTTAGCCAGCCTAGCGGGCCGCACTGTAAATCCTGACTGAGAATGAATGAAGGGATCATTCCAGAACCATTATGTCGTGAATACCATATACGTATAGACTCTTCATCATATATCCCGGTCAAGTCTTCGGGTCACGGTTAAGTCAAACCCTACTGTTGACTAGACATTATACATATGTTATTGCAAATCAAGACCGACCGATTACTAGTGTGTCTAATACGACTAGATCAGAATGCTTTGGCCAAAGACTTATGATCTTATTTGCCATTAACCTTATAGGACATTCGCCTACTCACTAACAGGAGATAGAATCCTTTCTTGGCATACATTAAGGACTCCTACCTGCCGGTATAGTCCGCACTTCGAGGTTGACTCAGCAATTAAGCAAATGAGTCTAACTACTCTAATGACAAACTAAACGTCACAGACACATCTTGTACTGAACCCTCAAGTCAAAGGTCCACGTATACTATCACAACCTTTCGATTCATCATCGACTATCCGAGAGTGAATACCGTGTGATTAAATCAAGTATGAGTCGTGTTGAGTATACTGGTCCCACCAATATACTTATAACTATGCTATCAAGACATGAACACGTCCTAGCATCAGTTATACAAGTCTTACTCAAAACCTAATGCCCATTTAAGTTTATTCACTTGCGAACGGTTTACGTAAATAAACTTTAAACACTTCCAGTGCATTTTCTCTTATCCGATAACGAGAATGGAATGTTCAATTTATTTACATGGACTTCACTTCAATGTTTACCAAATCAAGAATGCATTTAAAATACCATAAACAGTGAATGAATCGTATTGCCTTTTATTAATTATTCCATAATTACAAGTATAATGCCCCTACTCTCTCATCCACTAAGTGGCATTCGAGGTCATATTCCTAAAAATCTCCCACTTGCACACAATACCACACATCATGGTATCTAATACCCATGTTCTTCAGATGTCTTTCCAAGATGGCCTGAGATAATGGCTTAGTCAGCAAGTCAAAGACATTGTCTTCTGAGTTTACTCTTTGCAACGAAACATATCCTTTTTCAACCATCTCTCGAACGATGTGATACTCTCTCTCTATATGCTTGGTATTGTGGTGAGCCATTGGATCCTTGGCTTGGGCGACAGCTCCATCATTATCACATAACAGTGATATAGGAAGCTCCGCATTAGGCACCACTTGAAGTTCTTGTACAAACTTCTGCATCCAAAATGCTTCTTTGCTAGCCTCTGAGGCAGCTTGGTACTCTGCTTGGCAGGTGGAATCTGCAGTAGCGGTTTACTTGGAGCTTCTCCAAGATACTGCTCCTCCATTGAGAGTAAACAAATACCCAGATGTCGACTTAGAGTTGTCATTATCTCCTTGAAAATCAGAATCGGTGAATCTAATCACCTTCAGTTCTCCACCACCGTAAGTAAGAACCATATCTCTAGTTCTTCTCAAGTACTTTAGAATGTTCTTGACGACAGTCCAGTGTTCCCTTCCTGGATTTTCTTGAAATCGACTTACCATACTCACAGCGTAGGCTAAGTCTGGTATCGTACACAACATAGCATACGTGAGGCTACCCACTGCCGAGGCAAAGGGTACCTTACTCATCTCTCTGTTGTCTTCCTCACTTTGAGGACACATTTTCATGGTGAGATGGATTCCATGTCACACGAGAAGGAACCCTCTTTTAGATTCATCCATCTGGAATCTTCTTAGGATTTTATTTATATAGAGGGCTTGGGAAAGTCCTATCATTCTTCGTGGTCTATCTCTATAAAGATGTATCCCTAGAATATAGGAAGGTTCTCCCAAATCTTTCATAGAGAACATTTTAGAAAGCCAAGCTTTCACAGTGCTGAGCATTGCTACGTTATTTCCTATAAGTAAAATATCATCTACATATAGTACTAAGAACGCAATGTTGCTCCCACTGACCTTTTTGTAAACACATGGTTCCTTCCCATTTCGCATGAAGTCAAAGTCCTTGACTGCTTCGTCAAATCGAAGGTTCCAATTCTGAGAAGCTTGCTTCAGCCCATAAATGGCTCGTTGCTGCTTACACACCTTATGAATATTAGCTTTGGACACAAAAACCTTAGGCTGTTCCATATAGATTTCCTCATCGAGGTATCCATTTAGAAAAGCCGTTTTGACGTCCATTTGCCATATTTCATAATCGTAATAGGCAGCAATGGCAAGCATCATGCGAATCGACTTGATCATAGCTACAGGCAAGAAGGTATCATGATAATCGATCCCTTCCCTTTGGGTATAACCCTTTGCCACAAGCCTGGCCTTATAGGCGTCAATCTTGCCATCCCCATCAGTCATTCTCTTATAGATCCATTTATTTCCAATAGTCCTCATGCCAGTTGGTAGATCTACTAGAGTCCAGACCTGATTGGTATGCATCGAGTCTATTTGAGCTCCCATTGCTTCTTGCCATTTATCGGAGTCTACATCCACTATCGCACGGTCATAGGTGACAGGGTCGTCCTCACAGCTATCAAGTGCGTCGTGGAGACCCAGTTCCTCGACATGTGTATAGCCATACCTCTCAGGTAAGTGAGACACCCTATCAGACCTTCCAAGTGGAGGTTGTGTTACAATAACTTTGGTTCCTGATCCCTGATTAGATGTCTCCTTAGGACTTTCATTATGCTCTTCCAAAGAGATATTTCTACCCGAGCCACCTTTCTGAATGAACTCATCCTCAAGGAAGTGCGCTTATAAAGCCACAATGATGTTATGGTCTTCTGGCATGTAGAATAGATAACCCACCGAGTCCTCTGGGTATCTAATGAAACGTCCCTTGATGGACCTCGCTTCCAGTTTGTCCACCTTAGCCTTCTTAACATAGGCTGGACATCCCCAAATCCTTATGTGATTAAGACTTGGTTTCTTACCCTTCCACATCTCATGCGGAGTGATAGGAACGGATTTGGAAGGACATATATTTAGGATATAAGCAGCAGTAAGTAAGGCGTACCCCCATAGGTAAATTGGTAAATCCGTGTAATTCAACTTGGAGCAGACCATGTCTAACAAAGTCCGATTTCTCCTTTCTGAAACACCATTTAACCGTGGGGTTCCTGGCGGCGTGAATTGAGAAACTATTCCATGTTCCTTAAGGAACTCATCAAACTCTGTGCTCATATATTTGCCACCTCGGTCCGACCGAAGTGCTTTGATATGACATCCAATATGTTTTTCAACTAGGGCCTTGAATTCTTTGAATTTGTTAATGGCTTCAGATTTATGTTTCATTAAGTACACAATACCATACCTAGTATCATCATCTGTGAACGTTATGAAATATTGATATCCATCTCGGGTGCTTCTAAAGCATCACAAACGTCGGTATGTACCAACCCAAGTATTTCAGCAGCCCTTTCAAATATCTATGTGAAGGGGGGCTTAGTCATTTTGCCTCTAAGGCAAGATTCACAAGTTGGATTGGGTTCTACACCCAATGGACTTAAAATTCCATCTTTCTCAATTTTATGAACCTTGGTCTGACCACCATGACCAAGTCTAAGGTGCCACTTAAGAGCTTGATTAGTATCTTGCCTTATTTTGTAAGTTCAAATGATATAAACCATTCAACAATGTAGTTGTGCCAACCAATTTATTTCGAAAATAAATTTTACAACTACCATTGCCAATAAAGAAACAAAATCCTTTCCTGTCCAAGACTGGATTCTAAACCCAGTAGAAGTGATCCAATATCGGTTGCCCTGACACTTTGTCCGCTTCCGACAGTGATCATTACTTCCCCAGCTTCAAGCTGCCTACTTCGTTCCAGATCTTGATTCATAGTACAAATATTAGAAGTAGCACCGGAATCCAGAATCCATGAAGTAGAATATACAGTAGCGGAACAATTGGTTTCAAAAACAAAAAGTTTCGTACCTGATGCGCCATTAATCTTAGGACAAGTCCCAGCTCACCGCATTCAAGACATTTGTCCGTAGGTTTTGGACCGCCTACCTTTTGAACCTCTAGGGCCTTGCCCTTTCCTTTCTGCACCCCTTTCTTGGGTTTATACTGCTCGTAGGTCTTTTTCTTCTTGTTCTTGGACCTCCGAGGCACAGAAGAAATTACAAGAGCAGCCTCACTCGGTTTAGTCTTCATGTTAGACTGTGCCGTCACCAGTTTATTCATTAGCCCAGCTAATGTACATGAAACCTCATTACAGTTGAAATTCATTACAAATTGCATGAAGAAGTCAGGCAGAGATTGAACGAGATCAATTTGAAGAGTAAATCCATATTAAAGTTGAGCCCCTCGAGCCTCTCAATCATAGAGATCATCTTGAGGACGTGGTCTCCCACTTTCTCTCCTTCCTTCATCCTAGCACTGAATAACTTCTTTAATATCTCATATCAAGCAGTCCTACTGTGCTCTCCATAAAGTTCGGTCAAGTGTGCGAGAATCTACCTAGCAGAAGTCATTTTCTCGTGTGCTCTCTGCAGCTCATTAGTTATTGAGCCCATCATAATCCCATGGACCAGCACGTCATCCTTGACCCATTTTTCATGGACGTCAATTTCTTCATGATTACCCCTAGTCCAGATTGGAGTCGGTGGAATGTTCGCCTCCAAGACGTATCGCATAGACTCCATGCTGAGTACAGTCATCAGATTCCGCAACTACTCAAAAAAGTTGGGGCCAGTTAGGAGTTTCTTTTCAAGTAATATTGCAAGTGGCTTCTTAGAAATTTTAGAGAGATATAGTTTCGTTTCTCTGCATAAATTTAGACAAGATTGAATTAGTGATTTGTTTTATTATGACCGAGTATAGAATTTAAGGGCTTGTATAATTATTGTCTCGGCTCCCACTAATTTTATCGGAATTATACACTCCCATGTTATAATCCGGAAGTCATGGTAAGATCAACTTCTTAGTGGTGATCAAGTTCTTTACAAATTTTAACAGATGCAACCTATCAGGTTTCTTGGCTGTAAAGTGGTGTCTAACACCAACCCGTCCAACGGATGATTTGATCTTCTTTTACCCCTAGTCTTCATGCCCTCAACCTATCAGGTTTCTTGGCAATCCAGACTATCTAAGTTGTTGACCATCAACGTCTATCAGTTTGACTATTGAATCTCACCCGGCAACCTATCAGGTTTCTAGGGGAGAAATTTATCACCAACCAAAGGCATCTAATGCACTCAAGAATTTTTCAACCTCTACCAAATGTACTACCCCGATAACTCGGAAGCATAGCACACCAGCTCGGGTATCAATTTTCTACGAGTTTGATGGAGGATAGGAAACCTCGTAACCTTTTTGTAATACCACTAGTATTACATGCTATTTCACATTGAGCGATCATTTCGATTTCATCTATTTAATAAATAATTGTACTCCGTCATGATAAACGTATTTTGGATGATGTGTTCATACTGTTTTAACATGAATAAAGATTGTCCATGCCTGTTATTCTTGTATCGTGATTGTATGATGATTGATGGTTTGTCGGTGATATACCTTGATGTCGTTGGGCAATTATCGGTGTGAATATGATGGTGGCCAGCGTCTTGTTCCCCGAGAGATTACTCGACGAGATTGAGAGGGAGTCGCGTTATAGGAATCAATGTGATAATAACTTAATATACAAACTGAAACTTACGTACGTTAAAAACTATGTATTACGTACGCTAAGTATGTGCCATTACGTATGCTAAAGGTTATGCCTTACGTACGTAACGTGGTTTTCGGTCTTCAGATAGGGAATCTTCGTCGGATGATGCATCGTCAGACCAACTTTCGGCGCGATAGCGACAGGCAAGTCAACAGGTGTTACGTACGTTAGCCGACTTTCACTACATACGTAACGATGTGTGTAAAAGAGTCCAGCAAGTTCTGAGTCTTTACTTACATACATTAAGCCCTCAATTATAGCGTACGTAACAAGTCTTACGTACGTAAAGATTCAGGCCTAATGTACGTAAAGCCATTCCAGTTTTATATAAGGACACCTTCACATTCATTTCTTCCAACCCAAAACTCACTCTTTGTTCTTGATACTATCCTCCACCCTCTCTAAGTCGGTTTTTAGCCTCCCTAATTAAGTGTTATCCTGTTGGAGTAAGTTGATCAATCTCTGAAGGAGGTTTTGAAGGTAATAACCTTTCGTTCTTCATCATCCTTCGCCGTTCTTCATCCTCTTTTGTCATCTGAGGTAAGTCTATCAAATATTGAACTCATTTCAGTGTTGTTATACGAGCTATACTAAATTTTGAATGCTTTAGGTAGTTTAGAACTTTCGAGGATGATCGGAACGGTGAAAACTATCACAATTATTAATCGATGCCTAACTTATTAAGTGACTAGAATGAGTAGTGGTAGTACTCGTAATTGAATGGGAACTCATAACCGAATTGTTAAATCACCAACACCTTATAATTATCTTGTTGTAGATTTCAATTATAATCTGATTACCATATCGTAAGAATGTTAATAATCCCTTGATGAACTAACTAACGACGATCAAATTGGATAAGTGATCAAACATGTTAAGTTCGGGGAATTAGAGCTTAATCATTCCATTCTAGTAATTTAAACTAAAATTAGTGATGTAAATACAATGGCCTTGAACCATAATCACGACATAGAGATGCTGTATTAGAACATTAATCAACGAGATGATAAATTGTAAAATGGCGAACCGAGGAAACTAGTAAAATGCATTATGCTCAAATAGAGAATTCCGATTTTGGCAACATGAACAATCAAGTTTAGGATCCTTACGGGATGGGGAGGATTGTCATTAATCATCATTATTACTACAAAATGTTAATCGACAATCATGTAATAGGTTGGGCTTTCGGGTGTGGTCATTCGAGTCGTCGTGTTATCAAGGAAGTAACTCTCGTCGGATTTGAGGAAAGTGAATCTTGCTCGGACCTTACGTATTAGTATTTCAGAATTTTACATGTGTTACTATCTATGGTAAAGTGTTCGTCTTATCTGTCTTGTCCGGAGTATTCCTGTGTAGATACTTCCGTGACCCTTGGTTGCGGCCTTGGGAGTTTATATATTGATATACATTGCGGGACTGTGTTGAGGGATAAAACCTGAATGGTACCCACGTCCGGAGTATTCCTGTGTAGATACTTTCGTGACCCTTGGTTTAGACCTTGTGAGTTTATGTGCTGATAAAAAGAATGACGTTAAATTGAATATTCGGTGATGACCTTGTTTCTGAATTCATATGATTCTATCTTTGAAGTTTGCTCGAAATGTCTGATCTGGTTTGACTGACACGATACGTCATGTCAGGCAAATTTGTTGAATATGTGCAGGATATTCCCGAAGGTTCCGGTGAAGTTTGAGCAGTGTTGGAAATGAGGCTTATTATTTCTTAAACTAAATTTGAATAATCCACGTTGTGTAATAACCGTATGAACGGACTTTGTTACCTTTTATATTTCGGATGTATGAACACTTTAATTTGAACGTTCCGCAAACTACTTGTTAAATAAATTGTTTTTGAAACCTCATTTAAAACTCGCCTTGTGGGTCCCACCCGGGATTTACGGCACTGTGATGTCCGACTTAATTTGGGGCGTTACAGAAAATAGTATCAGAGCCGAAAACTCACGTGGAAAGTATATCAAAATATTTTCTTTGAAAATATTTTGCCTTCAAAAGTCCAACACTCCTGGCGATCGTAACTCATCGAGGAATGTCGAGGTAAAGTACACTTAAACTCGTGAAAATCAGGTATAATGTTTGAATTTAGTAAAAACTCAAAGACTATTGTATTAAACTAACCTTTTAGATCGAGCAATCATCACTAATGGCACGTCGTGGAGCTAGAAGGAATGTAAATGCTGCACAGGGTTCCGCTATGAATCAACAGGAAGACAGGAATACCGGCGAAACTAACCCAGCCGGGAATCAGCCACCACCCGTTAACCAGAACGAACAGGAGGCGGAAAATCAGAACAACGGAGGATTTGATCCGGCCTTTGTGCAGACCCTCGCACAGGCCATTGCTATGGGAATCACTCAGGTCAACCGGGAAGAATGTGTACCGGTCATTGACATAGAAGAGAATGCTGGGAAGGACCGTTGGCTGGGAGAAATGTTGAAGGCTAGACCGTCATTATTCGATAGATCAGGGGATAAGCATGTGGATGATTGGATCTCCGAGATGGAGACTGCCTTCGAGGTGATCGGTTGCCCAGGAAACCGAAAGGTACCGCTCAGAATCAACCACCTCTGCGACACCGCAGCCCGATGGTGGAGGACCTATAAGCTGGAGGACAGAGTAGTCGGATGGACCGAGTTTTCCAAACTTTTGAGAGACGAGTACTGCCTCCGGTCAGCACAGACTGCTCGAGCGTGGAGTTTCTTCAGTGCAGGACCTAAGGACTTACCAGTACCCGAAATCATTCGAGCTTACAGGACCGAACTAAGCTATGTCGCACAGATGGTCCCATCGGAAGATCAACGAATTTGCCATCTTGCTCAAAGGTTGCCGGAAGATGTCCAACGTTACGCGGTCGGGTTTCACTGCACCACCCATAGGGCATATGAGGACGTGATCACAGCATACGCCAATACGGTTGTCAGTTCGGATGCCGGGAATAACCAGAAGAAGCAAAAGACATCTAATCAATCTGGAAGCTCTAGCAGAATGAACTCGGGAATTGGGTTCTCCTCTAAATCAGCAGCTTTGTCCCAATAGAAAGGAGCATCTGACCGGCCCTCTCGCCGGAGCTGTTTTAATTGTGGCATAGCGGGGCATACCATGAGTCAGTGTCGTAAGGCGTCTACTGTAATATCCGCAATTTCGATTTTCCGGTAATTTTCTTTTTTTCTGCGGAAGTCCGTTTTGACAACTCGCTCATGACCGTATCGTCATTCTGAGAATATTTAATTCTGCACTTTTTGTCATCCGAGTTCGTTTCGGTATCGTTTTGTTGAGATCCGTGTTCTTAAGCGGCTTTTCCGCACTTGAGTTCGATTCTTGCGAATCTCATCCAAAACTGTTGTTTCGAGTTTCTCATAAGTTCATTTAATGTTATTATTCATGTTGCGAGCTTTGTATTGGTGTTTCGATCGTGTATCGTGTATTTCGGACATTTTGGGCCATTTTCGTAATTTCCCAAAGTTTGGGGTAATTACTTTCTGTTGTCGAATTTCGAGCCTTTGGGTGGTCGGAATCGTGTGTTCTCTTAGCTCTTAGATTCTTCTTTGCGAGTACTTCGTAACCATATCTTCGATTCATATTCAGGTTCGGGTTTTGGGGTCGTCGGGCCGTCAGAGTGGCCACGGCCGGAGCCGGGCCTGGCCTAGCCGAGTTACGGCCGTAAGGTGCCAGTTGCGGCCGTACATGCTCGGCAGGCATGGCCTAACGAATGCTAGTTACAGCCGTAAGGGCCGAGAGTTACGGCCGTACGGGCGCTGGGCATTTTCCGGACGAAGGCCGGTTACGGCCGTAATGTGTGCCAGTTACGGCCGTAAGTGTCCAACAAGTGCTGGGCAGATTTTTTGACGAATGCCGGTTACGGCCGTAAGGCCTGCCGAGTATGGCCGTAAGGGCCGAGTTACGGCCGTAAGGCACTGCCGGTTACGGCCGTAACCCTGCCGGCTATATATAGCCTGGACTCGGCCAGACCTTCATTTCTCACCCTTTTTACTCGTTTTTCGCTATTTTTCGGCGGCTGGCGACGGGAGGCTTGGGAAATCGAGTTCTTGGCCGATTCTAATCAATTCCAAGACGTTTTGGAAGATTCTTGTTGATTATATCATCATCCAATCCGTGTTCTTCGTCGAATCAAGGTATATTTTTTGATTTTCCTCCAAGTGGACTTTTTGGAGGATTTGTTCTTGATTTCGATTCTAGTCCGATTTTGATGAATCGGTTGATGTTAGTAAACATTATTAATCGTGTTCTATGGATTGTATATACATATTTTCGATTCGTTCAACCCGATTGATGATTCTTAGGCTCTTGAGGAACTTTGAACATTTAATGTTCGATTAAATGCCTCAAAGCGTTTCTTTCGGTCGTTATGTTGATTTCGATTGATATTGTGTTATTGAATGAATTGTATTTCATTCAAGGTGATTCGAGTACTTGTGTTTATTGGAGGACGCCGTTCGTTGTTCGTGAAAGGAATTCATCGCCTTCGGTTGAGGCAAGTTTTATACTTGTACTAGTCAATGAGATTAATGCTATCATATATGTGTATGAATGTGTTGTATCATTCCGAGACATAGTCTCTTCATAAGTTCATTGATATTAGGGGATCGTTCGATACGATACTCTTTGGCAATTATGCCAAATGTTTATTATCATTCATTAATGGCCGGTAAGGCATTGAGATATTCGTTGTTAATGTTATTATCGATCACCGGTTCGCGGTATCGATGTATCGGTTGTTGTTTTTGTTAATATCTAAACGTTTTTGTAATCATTGTTATTAATGTTGGCGTCATGTCATTCATGTTGTATTAGCCGATTGAAGGCATTGTCGTATTCGTTCTCATCTTCGTCGTCGGTAGCCGATTAAAGGTGTCGAGGCATTCATTGTATCATTGTTATCGATTGGCCGTTCTAAGGCAATCGAGGAGTTCAATCATTCATTGTATCATTGTTATCGATTGACCGTTCTAAGGCAATCGAGGAGTTCAACCATTCATTGTATCATTGTTATCAATTGGCCGTTCTAAGGCAATCGAGGAGTTCAATCATTCATTGTATCATTGTTTTCGATTGGCCGTTCTAAGGCAATCGAGGTGCTCAATCATTCATTGAATCATTGTCATCGATTAGCCGTTCTAAGGCAATCGAGGTGTTCAATCATTCATTGTATCTTTGTCATCGATTAGCCGTTCTAAGGCAATCGAGGTGCTCAGTCATTCATTGTATCATTGTCATCGATTGGTCGTTCTAAGTCAATCGAGGTGCTTAATCATTCATTATATCATTGTCATCGATTAGCCGTTCTAAGGCAATCGAGGTGCTCAATCATTTGTCGTATCATTGTTATCGATTGGTCGTTTTAAGGCAATTGAGGTATTGAATCATCCGCTGCATCATTGTTATCGGTTGGCCATTCTAAGGCAGTCGAGGTATTGAATTGGGGCTGTCGAGGATAGTTCCCATCCGTTGTGTCGTTGTTATCAATTGACCATTCTAAGGTAATTGAGGTATTGAATTGGGACCGCCGAGGACGGTACCCATCCGTGAGTCATTGTTGTCGTGTTGGCCGACTCAAGGCAGCACACTATCATTCTCGTGAATTCGGTAATCTTTGGATCGCTGCCGTTTGTGATTAATTATGTTTTGGAGGCTAGTCTCGGCTAATGCTCATTATGGGGTAAGTTTGGTAGGTCCTGAACCTTCGCGGTTGTTTTCCCCAACACCTACAACTCAGTAGGTCAACGGCCATTGGATGGTTTCATTATGGGTAAGTCTGGGGCTTGAACCTTCGCGGTTGGTTTCCCAGCACCTGCAATTCAGCAGGTCACGGTCATGCTTATGTTCTCATTATGGGTAAGTTTGGGGCTTGAAACTTCGCGGTTGGTTTCCCAACACCTACAATTCAGTAGGTCACGGCCATTGGATGGTCTCATTGTGATACGGCTTCGTGCCGTGGCTTTGGCCCTAATTTTGATACGGCTTTGTGTCGTGGCTTCGGCCCTAATTGTGATACGGCTCCGTGTCGTGGCTTCGGCCCTAATTGTGATACGGCTTCATGTCGTGGCTTCGTCCCTAATTGTGATACGGCTTCGTGCCATGGCTTCGGCCCTAATTGTGATACGGCTTCGTGCCGTGGCTTCGGCCCTAATTGTGATACGGCTTCGTGCCGTGGCTTCGGCCCTAATTATGATACGGCTTCATGCTGTGGCTTCGGCCCTAATTGTGATACGGCTTCATGTCGTGGCTTCGGCCCTAATTGTGATACGGCTTCGTGACGTGGCTTTAGCCCTAATTGTGATACGGCTTTGTGTCGTGGCTTCGGCCCTAATCGGTAACAGCTTCGAGCTGTTTTGGCTTCAGGTGATTGTAATATTTGACAGCTTCGGCTGAGTGGATTTCAGGCCTTTGTGATTGTCTTGGTAATTTCATTGGAGCCTTCGGGCATTGTGATTCATAATTAATTCAGTTCTAGTTTGGTTCATGTAGTGTAATTCATTGTGGTACTCTATAATTATGATTCGCCGTTGGGCATTTACATTCTAACCTGTCGAACAGGTATTAATAATATGCCGTGGGCATAGTATTTCACGAATGCTCAGTTCTTATATTGGTTTGTGAGCATCTCGTATTATTATTATCATTGTACCGCTTCATTCTGCCTTTGGATGCATATCATGTTATACATGTATTTGATGTTCATTATCTGGATGACTGACCCCGTGGGGGCGGAACATGTTTTCATGTTTTAGGTGCTTGCGAGGAGAGAGTTGAGACACAGGGGCATGATGATGGCGATGAGGCATTCGAGCGATACTAGTCCGAGTTGTTCATGTTGGTCAGTCAGTTGGAGTGTTCTCCAGTTTTTCAGTCATTGTCACTATGTATTACCCGAGCAGATGCTCGTGGATGTTGTTGTATTTTATTTTTGGCCATGTAGGCCCATCGTTGTCATTGAAATTCCTTATCGGAATATTATGTCGGATATCATGGTATGGACTATGATTTCCCCTTGTTGTTTAATTTAATGTATTTTAGTCATGTTCGCCTGGTGGATCTCCTGGCGTGGGGTCCACGGCACTGTAATAACCCAATAGGATTTGGGGGTGTTACAGAAGATGGTATCAGATATTTTAGGTTGTGAGATACCGTGATATGTGAGTTATGTGGCTCTACCGATGCGGTAGTAGTGGGACTGTCAGGTTATGACAATCTGGACAGTCGGGTTTTGTGAGTCGTGAAATTTGTACGACTGCACAAGTCATTCATTCATCGAGTCGTCGTCAGTGAAGACTAGTATCGTGAGACCTCGAAGCTTCGTATGACCTGTGTAAGGACTCGATTCTCTTTATGTTCATACATTCATCATGTCATTAATTATTCATGCCTTGTTGAAACCTATATGTGATATTATTGTTACGATTTATGTGCATGACTAATTGTTTTGGAACATGTGTGACTTGTGTAAGCGTTAAGGATCAACTCATTCATCAGTTAATAATCCTCAATCATCATTTTGGTCTTGTCAATCGTGTTAATTCATTCATCACTCGGTTAATATCATTATTCAGTTAATTCATTCATCACTCAGTCAATTTCATTGTTCAGTTAATTCATTAATAATCCAGTCCATCTCACGGTTCAGTTGTTGATCTTATGGATCGAATTTTCAACCTTGTTAACTTGTTCAAGGTAATCATTTCAGAAATTTCATCAGATAATCATGTTACCTCACTTGATCTTTCATGCGATCTTATCATATTCCAGTGTCATGTCGACGATCATTTCATTGCATTATTAGCGCATTCATTGTGTTAGAGCGTGTATGCTCATTGTTATCATTCCGTCTCATAATCATAATGCGATCTTCATACGAGATCTGTAATTATCACGTGACTTTCCTGCCTCGGTATGGGAAGAGCTGTCAGAGGGACATCGGACTCCGACATCCAAGAGATCGTTTTTTAGTCGTCTTCGTGCTAGGAGAGCATCTTCATCTCAGACGACGAGTTCGACTGTTGTTTGCTTTAACTGTGATACAATAGGACATTCATCACCGGTTTTGAGCAAGTTAATTCTTGCTCGGTAATAGGATAATCATTCATTTCATCATCGTTCATTCATTCGCATAAGTCATTCATCATATATCAATCACGTTGAGACTTATAATTATCAAACTAATCATTCACTTCACGGGGAACAATGGTTCCAATCATTTCATTTGAGCTATCACTCATTACGTTATCATTTCACCCCAGTGAGTCAATCTTGATCCTTGTTGGATTTCGATTGATTATCATTTATTGTGATCATTCTTGTTCGTGTGTATCTCGTTGATTTTTCCTGGCGCGATATTGCTTCTCCCTACTTGTTTTAAGTTTCGGGACGAAACTTCTTTTAAGGGGGGTAGTATGTAATATCCGCAATTTCGATTTTCCGGTAATTTACTTTTTTTCTGCTGAAGTCCGTTTTGACGGCTCTCTCATGACCGTATCGTCATTCTGAGAATATTTAATTCTGCACTTTTTGTCATCCGAGTTCGTTTCGGTATCGTTTTGTTGCGATCCGTGTTCTTAAGCGGCTTTTCCGCACTTGAGTTCGATTCTTGCGAATCTCGTCCGAAAATGTTGTTTCGAGTTTCTCGTAAGTTCATTTAATGTTATTATTGATGTTTCGAGCTTTGTATTGGTGTTTCGATTGTGTATCGTGTATTTCGGACGTTTTGGCCATTTTTGTAATTTCCCAAAATTTGGGGTAATTACTTTCCGTTGTCGAATTTCGAGCCTTCGTATGGTCGGAATCGTGTGTTCTCTTAGCTCTTAGATTCGTCTTTGCGAGTACATCGTAACCATATCTTCGATTCGTATTCAGGTTCGGGTTTCGGGGTCGTTGGGCCGTCAGAGTGGCCACGGCCGGAGCCGGCTTTGCTCGGCGAGTTCGGCCGTAAGGTGCCGATTCTGGCCGTACGTCGTGCTCGCGAGCATGGCACAGCGAATGCCAGTTATGGTCGTAAGGGCCGAGAGTTACGGCCGTACGGGCGTTGGGCATCTTCCGGACGAAGGCCAGTTACGGCCGTAAGTGTCCGACAGGTGCTGGGCAGATTTCTTGACGCATGTCGGTTACGGCCGTAAGGCCTGCCGAGTACGGCCGTAAGGGCCGCGTTATGTCCGTAAGGCACTGCCGGTTACGGCCGTAATCCTGCCGGCTATATATAGCCTGGGCTCGGCCAGACCTTCATTTCTCACCCTTTTTACTCGTTTTTCTCTTTTTTTTCGGTGGCTGGCAACGGGAGGCTCAGGAAATCGAGTTCTTGGCCGATTCTAATCAATTCCAAGACGTTTTGGAAGAATCTTGTTGATTATATCATCATCCAATCCGTGTTCTTCGTCGAATCAAGGTATATTTCTTGATTTTCCTCCAAGTTGACTTTTTAGGGGATTTGTTCTTGATTTCGGTTCTAGTCCGATTTTTATGAATCGGTTGATGTTAGTAAACATTTTTAATCGTGTTCTATGGATTGTATATCCATATTTTCGATTCGTTCAACCCGATTGATGATTCTTAGGCTCTTGAGGAACTTTGAACATTTAGTGTTCGATTAAATGCCTCAAAGAGTTTCTTTCGGTCGTTATGTTGATTTCGATTGATATTGTGTTATTGAATGAATTGTATTTCATTCAAGGTGGTTCGAGTACTTGTGTTTATCGGAGGACGCCGTTCATTGTTCGTGAAAGGAATTCATCGCCTTCGGTTGAGGCAAGTTTTATACTTGTACTAGTCAATGAGATTAATGTTATCATATATATGTACGAATATGTTGTATCATTCCGAGACATAGTCTCTTCATAAGTTCATTGATATTAGGGGATCGTTCGATACGATACTCTTCGGCAATTATGCCAAATGTTTATTATCATTCATTAATGGCTGGTAAGGCATTGAGATATTCGTTGTTAATGTTATTATCGATCACCGGTTCGCGGTATCGATGTATCGGTTGTTGTTGTTAATATCTAGACGTTGTTGTAATCATTGTTATTAATGTTGGCGTCTTGTCATTCATGTTGTATTGGCCGATTGAAGGCATTTTCGTATTCGTTCTCATCTTCGTCGTGGGTAGCCGATTAAAGGTGCCGAGGCATTTATTGTATCATTATTATCGATTGGCCGTTCTAAGGTAATCTAAGAGTTCAATCATTCATTGTATCATTGTTATCGATTGGCCGTTCTAAGGCAATCGAGGAGTTCAACCATTCATTGTATCATTGTTATCAATTGGCCGTTTTAAGGCAATCGACGAGTTCAATCATTCATTGTATCATTGTTATCGATTGGCCGTTCTAAGGAAATCGAGGTGCTCAATCATTCATTGTATCATTGTCATCGATTAGACGTTCTAAGTCAATCGAAGAGTTCAATCATTCATTGTATCTTTGTCATCGATTAGCCGTTCTAAGGCAATCGAGGTGCTCAATCATTCATTGTATCATTGTCATCGATTAGCCGTTCTGAGGCAATCGAGGTGCTCAATCATTCATTATATCATTGTCATCGATTAGTCGTTCTAAGGCAATCGAGGTGCTCAATCATTCGTTGTATCATTGTTATCGATTGGCCGTTTTAAGACAATCGAGGTATTGAATCATCCGCTGCATCATTGTTATCGGTTGGCCATTCTAAGGCAGTCGAGGTATTGAATTGGGGCTGTCGAGGATAGTTCCCATCCATTGTGTCGTTGTTATCGATTGACCATTCTAAGGTAAAAAAGGTATTGAATTGGGACCGCCGAGGATGGTACCCATCCGTGAGTCATTGTTGTCGTGTTGGCCGACTCAAGGCAGCACACTATCATTCTCGTAAATTCGGTAATCTTGGGATCGCTGCCGTTTGTGATTAATTATGTTTTGGAGGCTAGTCTCGGCTAGTTCTCATTATGGGGTAAGTTTGGTGGGGCCTGAACCTTCGCGGTTGTTTCCCCCAACACCTACAACTCAGTAGTTCAACGGCCATTGGATGGTTTCATTATAGGTAAGTCTGGGGCTTGAACCTTCGCGGTTGGTTTCCCAGTACCTGCAATTCAGCAGGTCAAGGTCATGCTTATGATCTCATTATGGGTAAGTTTGGGGCTTCAACCTTCGCGGTTGGTTTCCCAACACCTACAATTCAGTAGGTCACGGCCATTGGATGGTCTCATTGTGATACGGCTTCATGCCGTGGCTTCGGCCCTAATTGTGATACGGCTTCGTGTCGTGGCTTCGGCCCTAATCGGTAACAGCTTCGGGCTGTTTTGGCTTCATGTGATTGTGATATTTGACAGCTTCGGCTGAGTGGATTTCAGGCCTTTGTAATTGTCTTGGTAATTTCATTGGAGCCTTCGGGCATTGTGATTCATAATTAATTCCGTTCTGGTTTGGTTCATGTCGTGTAATTCATTGTGGTACTCTATAATTATGATTCGCCGTTGGGCATTTACGTTCTAACCTGTTAAACAGGTATTAATAATATGCCTTGGGCATAGTATTTTACGAATGCTCAGTTCTTACATTGGTTTGTGAGCATCTCGTATTATTATTATTATCATTGTACCGCTTCATTCTGCCTTTGGATGCATATCATGTTATACGTGCATTTGATGTTCATTATCTGGATGACTGACCCCGTGGGGGCGGAACATGTTTTCATGTTTTAGGTGCTTGCGAGGATAGAGTTGAGACACAGGGGCATGATGATGGCGACGAGGCATTCGAGCGATACTAGTCTGAGTTGTTCATGTTGGTCAGTCAGTTGGAGTGTTCTCCAGTTTTTCAGTCATTGTCACTATGTATTACCCGAGCAGATGCTCGTGGATGTTGTTGTATTTTAGTTTTGGCCATGTAGGCCCATCGTTGTCATTGAAATTCCTTATCGGAATATTGTATCGGATATCATGGTATGGACTATGATTTCCCCTTGTTGTTTAATTTAATGTATTTTAGTCATGTTCGCCTGGTGGATCTCCTGGCGTGGGGTTCACGGCACTGTAATAACCCAATAGGATTTGGGGGTGTTACATCTACAAAGTGTTTTTCATGCGGAAAGGGTGGGCACATGTCTCGCTACTGTTCACGGATCAAACCTGCACAAATTTCAGCCCCTCAGAGTCAGCAAGGCTCTGTTCAGACATCCAGAGCATCCTCCATGTCCGACTATCGATCCCCACCGTACCAAACTCCTCCTTATGGTGCTGGAAGAGGACGTGGCCGTGGGGGAGTCACTGCACCCTCCTCGGGGACACTGCCATCCCGCGTATTCGAACTAAGGGCCACTGATAACCAGACTGCACCTGCTGTCTCAGGTACACTTCTTATTAATTCCCAGCCTATTCATGTACTGTTTGATACTGGAGCGACCCATTCATTCATATCCATGGAATGTGTTAACCTTTTAAATCTTCCTTGTGTACCTTGTGAATCTTTTACTGTTAAGCTACCCGAGGGTAGTAGGGTGGGGGTAATTTGGTAGTTCGAAACTGCCCGATTCGCGTTGATAGTCAGGGCTGGACAGCAAATCTCATGGTTTTTCCACTTCAGAACGAAGACGTTATTTTGGGTATGGACTGGATGACAATGCACAGGACAATATTAGACACCTATCACCTGACAGTTTCCATTACAAGTCCTGACGGTGTTACTCACATAATCAGAGGTCGAGAACACTTTAGTACTAAGGGGTCCCTCAGTCTCCTTACGGCAGGAGTATCTTGTGACGAACGGAAAACATATTATTTGTGTTATATTCTTCAGGAGGGCACATCACAATTGTCAGTTGCTAATATTCCACGGTAAGCGAATTTCCGGACGTTTTTCCCGATGAATTACCAGGATTGCCGCCACGACGAGAGGTCGATATTTCTATTGAACTTGAGCCAGGGACCACACCTATATCCAAGGCACCATACGGGATGGCACCATCTGAGATGAAGGAATTAAAGTTACAACTCGAGGAATTGCTAAGGAAGGGGCTCGTTCGTCCGAGCACTTCGCCATGGGGTGCGCCGGTCCTTTTTGTAAAGAAGAAGGACAACTCTCTATGCTTGTGTATCGATTACAGAGAACTAAATAAAGTCACTATGTCTCTCGGGACCCCACGTATCCTTAATCTCAAGGAAATGAGCCGATTTAGTCAAACGGTCCATAATTACCCAGATTGTATTCATGTCACGACGACTCGTCGGCAAACTCGTGATGAAATCCATCGAAATGTCTTCCCACTTCCACTCTGGAATAGGGAGAGGTTTCAGCATTCCCGCCGGTCACTGATGTTCAATCTTGACTTGCTGACAGGTTAAGCATCTCAAAACAAATTCTGCGACTTCTCGCTTCATATTACTCCACCAGTAATTTTGTTTCAAGTCCTTGTACATCTTGCTAGACCCCGGATGAACGGAATAAGGGGTAGCATGAGCTTCTCTCAAAATCGAGTTTTTCAACTCGTCATTCGCCGGTATGCACAACCGATTCTTAAATCGCAAAAGTCCATCCTCGTGGACCACAAATCCAGGGGCTTTCCCCTGAGCCACATCCTCACGGATGCGCAACAATGATGGGTCTGAACACTGATTCTCCCTGATTGCCTCCTCCAGTGGCGATGAAATCTCTAACATGCAAAGTTGCCCTTGCACTCGTTGAAGCCAGACCTCGATCTCGGGTCTAAGGAATTCTTGTTGAAGCTCCTTCTGAACTGTTAAACGAGCAAGCATTTGCTCCTGAACGGACTTACGACTCAAGGCATCGGCAACCACGTTTGCCTTACCCGGGTGGTACAGGATCTCGATATCATAATCTTTGATTAGTTCCAACCACCGCCTCTGTCGCATATTTAACTCCTTCTGAGTAAATATATACTTCAAACTCTTGTGATCTGTGAAAATCTGACAGGTGACGCCATAAAGGTAATGACGCCAAATCTTCAACGCGAAAACCACGGCTGCTAACTCCAGGTCGTGGGTCGGATAATTAACCTCGTAAGGTCTCAATTGCCGTGAAGCATAAGCAATAACCTTCCCATTCTGCATTAGAACACATCCGAGATCGTGTCCGGACGCGTCACTTTAAACCACGAATCCTTCCGTCCCTTGTGGCAAGGAAAGTACAGGTGCTGAAATTAACCGGCTCTTGAGTTCCTCAAAACTCCACTGACACGCGTCGGACCACGTGTATTTCTTATCCTTTCGCAAGAGGTTTGTCAAAGGTTGAGCAATTTTAGAAAATCCTTCCACAAACCGCCGATAATAACCGGCTAATCCGAGAAAGCTTCGGACTTCCTTAACATTCTTCGGAGGTAACCAATCTTGGATAGCCTTCGTCTTCTGAGGATCAACACGCACTCCATCTGATGAAATTACATGCCCGAGAAACATCACTTCGGACATCCAGAACTCACATTTGGAAAACTTTCCATAAAGTTGTTCTCGTCTCAACACGTCGAGAACCTGATGAAGGTGAACCTCGTGCTCCACTCGGTCACGAGAATAAATCAAAATGTCATCAATGAAGACAACAACAAACTGATCCAAAAAGTCGATGAAAACCCGATTCATTAACTCCATGAATACCGCAGGTGCATTAGTTAACCCGAACGGCATTACCACGAACTCATAATGACCATAGCGTGTACGAAACGCTGTCCTTGCGATATACGACTCTCGAATTCGCAACTGATGATATCCAGATCTTAGGTCGATCTTGGAAAATATTGAAGCTCCTTGAAGTTGATCTAAGAGATCATCAATACGGGGTAGAGGATACTTATTCTTGATCGTCACCCTGTTCAACTCCCGATAATCAATACACAAGCGAAATGAACCATCCTTCTTCTTGACAAACAATACTGGTGCTCCCCACGGTGCATATAATTCTACTCATCTACAGCCGTTAGATCACTAATATCAATGGCCTACAAAAGTTTCTAGATTTCACAAGGTAATTAATTTTCATATGATCTATTTCCTAATTTTATGTAAGTCATGTTCTCCGTTTTATATTTACTTTTACTGAATTGAGATAAATTATTTTGCTAATTAATTTTATTGGATAAAACTAATTCTTATAGATTAAATCAATTTTTATCAATTCAAATTATTTTTATTAAACTTATTTTTATTGATTAGAATTAATATTTGCTGGTCAGAACTAAATTATGCTGATTAAAATTAATTTATAGGCTATTGTTATTATTATATTACTACAAATTTCTATATTTTGTTGATACTAAAGTTTTATATTTATTAGTTTCAAACAACGATAGCTGACTACAATCACTTCTTATAAATGTTTAACATCAATAGTCAACAAGATTCTATATTTCGTTGTTACTAAAATTTTATATATTTATTATTTTCAAACAACAATATCTGACTATAATCACTTCTTATAAATATTTATCAATAGTCAATAATAATCATCTAATAAGTAATAACACTGCATGTCCAAATAATTAATATTTTATTAGAAAAAATATTATTTAAATATTTTACGCCTTTATGAGAACATTTGTGTATTTGTAATCATAGACATCCACAAAAACTTCTTCCTCCTTAAAGCTTGCACTGTCCATTTTTTAGCTTCATTCACTTGAGTTTTCCTGCCTTCACCAAATATGGTAAAACCGATTTTATGTTAGACATTTGCAACTTTTTGTGAAATTGATAGTCGTATCTCGCACATGTGAATAAAATTATGAAGAGTAAATGTGATGAAATAGTTGCATTATCCAATCTCAATATTACCGCTACAATAATGAATCGTATTGTTGTTTTGTTGTTATTAGTATTATTATTATTATTATTACTATTATTATTACTACTATTACTAGTACTTGAAAAAAATAATGATGCTCATTTTTTGTGGCTTTTAGAATTAGGCACATCCATATTTGTCCAGCAGGAACATGGTAAACCTTTTAAGGTACATAAAATAAATGACTAAATGAGTTTAGCTTTTGAAATAAGGTGAAACTAAAATTAAAAGACTTAACATGTTCTTTTTATTTTTAATAATCTATATATAATTATAAATTGGTATATTGCTTTTCTTGATTGAAACTATTTTTTACTGACCAAACTTATTTTTACTGATTAATATTGATTATTATTGAAATTATTAATATTGAATTAGTTTATACTCGAGGTGAGTTTTCGTTACTGGTTAAATTATTTTTTACTAATTAAATATAGTTTTACTCATTATTATTAGTTTAATATAATCATTTAGTTGAGGTACTTAATTCCTACAATTCAAGTTGGGTATTTTGAGAATTTTTGATAGATTTCTCATATTTATTCCAATTGTGTGATTGTAGTTATGTAGTGATGGAAGTATAATCATAATTGATAGTATACTTTGTCGTATGAGGATTTTATACAGTTGTTCTAGAGTTCTGTATAGTTTGGACAAATACATGCTCGTTAGATGTCCATGTAAACATCATAGTGGGATTTTTGGGGGCTTATCTATTAGATCAATCGATGTATTGATTCCCAACGTTGTTATGTATTAAGGTTGAGGGCTTTGTGAATAGCTCGGACCGAACACCTTCGCATAGGCATTTTATGCTGTTTCCTTTATCTGTCATCGAGCAAGGCAAGTACTTAATTGCATTATGTTACATTCTTGTTATTTCAATATGAACGCAAATTATGAAATGCGATGTGTGTTTTAAGCGATGTGTCTATGCAGGGACGGTCCGAGGACCGCAGATGTGGTGTTCCACCTATTAACGGTTTGAAGAAACTCGAGAATCTATGCTAAGGGCGCTGGATCACAGGATTACCCTTTGGGAGATATATTCATGGTTGATATTGTGTTTTTAGTGTAAATGAATATTTCGAAATATTGTACAAATGTTTCTGAAAAAGAACTTGAGGTTGAACTATGAAATAATTTAATAGTGTGTTTGCACTAGCGATTTCAGCACTATACCCCTTTCTAGGAAAAAACTTTTTATGCATTGCAGGTATTGGCCCCATTAGAGAGCCAGCTTGGGGCGCGCATGAAACTGGCGGACAGCTAGGATGTTAAAGGCTTAAGTGTGCCGTCTTGTTTTGTCGATTTTATTTTAAAGATGTCTTTGAACAATTGGTTAACTATTGTTGATCTTCCATGGAAGTCACCTGCGTGGGAAAGTGGGGTCATTTTCTTAGCACTTTACTTTGAGTATTGAGAACATAACTGTCTTGGCCGAGGCCACGGCCTAACTAATTATAAATATGATGTCTTAGTTTATATTTTATCATACAGTACGTTTGATCTTTGCCTAGTAAGCCTTCATAGAAGGTTCTACGGTATGTGACAACTCGAATCGAGTTGGGATGTTACATTTATGGTATCAGAGCTTAGGTTGTGAATACCCAAGCGGTTGGTTTATTCAATATGACTATTGGTCGTATAAGTCAGTGGTCAGCCTAATATCGTTGTTCTGCTATCATACCATGCGATCTATGATCGTAAGACTCGTTAAATTCCTGTATTTACAATGTCGTGGTCGTATGGCTGTTAACATAGGGGGTGTGCCTTCTCAGTCGCCCACCTGTTCGACATATCATACACTGTCGATACTGTTCCTTTGAGTTCGAATGGTCATGGGGACCTCTCAATCAGCTAGGACCAACCGGCCGGTAATAACGCCAACTTGGGAGTTGCCACCTCCTCCAGCAGGTGGTACTTCAGTTAGCTCAGATCACGTAGTGTGGACATCATAATCCACCTCTAGTTGCTGATAACGGGGCTAGTAGGTTGCTCCAGGAGGTGATAAAAATACATCCCCCAAAATTTTCGGGTCTTTCCCGTTATTTAGGTAGGGTTGTTAGTGAATCGATTTTTTTTTTTGATTCAGTTCGTGATTCGAATTCATTTAGGCCGATTCGAATTCATTTTTTACGAATTCGAATTCGAATTCTACTTTATATTCGTTGACATAACAAATCGGAATACAAATTTGATGGTATTCGATTCGTTTTGTTCACGAATATTCGGTTCGAATCAATTATTTATATATTTAGTATATTATATATATAATAAAAAAGAAATATGTAGGGTTTCATTTCGTTTCTCCGTCTACTTCTACTGTTGGTCCTGTTTTCATATCATATTATGGTGATTTTTTGCTTGTATTATTATTTTTAGGTTGTATTGTAACTTTTATGATAAAATTTTGAATCTTTCACTCTATTCTGAAAAAAGAAAACCAAATCGAATACTCGAATAGAATTGAATAATTCGAATATCCATATCGAATCGAACTCGAATCAACTTTTAATATTCGAATAATTCGAATAATTTCACGAATCAACTTCTACAGTGGTATTCGCTTCGATTCGTTTACAACCCTATATTTAGGATGGGAGAGTTATCTCTTCAAACTAGTCCGGACATTTGACGCAATTGATTGTCTGGATGATAGACGAGCGCATATTGCCTAGTATTTCTTGTACAAGGAGGCAGTGGATTGGTGGGAGGTTGTGGGGCCTAAGGACCAAGTTGCTACCTGGGCAGACTTCAAGACTGCTATGCAAGCGGAATATTGTCCCTAGCTAGTGTGCGAGCATCATATCGCGGATTATTTACGGCTATCTCTCAGGGATATCCCTATCTCTCACGCCATCTTTCTCTATAATCAGCAGTTACTTTACGTCTATGAGCAGGTAACGAATGAGGCAGATGAAATATGTTGTTTCGATCTTCGTATGAAGCTGAAGATTCCTCAAGACATGGATGGTCTCATGTATGCGACGTTGAGAGAGTACTTGGATAGAGCATTAGCTATCGAGATGGTGCTTTCTATGAAAGAGGGTAGTTTAAAGACCAAGAAATAGAAAACATTAGGCGGTTTCTGTTGAATTTTACGTGTATCTATACAATAAATTTGAGCAAAAACGCAGCGGAATAATTAACGAAAAACCCATATGAGGATCTTCATGCAGTAATTTAATTGATTTAAAAAGAGTTCGTCGAATTACCTTAATCCGAATAACAGATCTGAACACGGACCAGAAGCCGATGAAAATCGTCTTCCTCTTTCGGTGATCCACATACGGACAATTGGTACAAGCCGGATTGCTAGATCCTTACGAATAATGTTGATAAATAATACAACAAATAATTCCTTGCTAGAAGGATTTGTACTGTTGATCAAAATCAACTAATAGAAGAAGACGGAGATGGCCGAACTAGGGTTTCTTCACAAGAAAGTGTCAGTCGGTTTTGGTGAGGGGGATCGATTTTCTTCACTTATTTCTTATGACAACTCCTTGTCCAAGAGCCTTTATACTAAAGTAAACCCTAGAGTCAAACTCTACTTATTAAATAATACAATATATAGTATCTTATATTATATATTACTTATTATTTAATCCTCTAATAAATATAATATTCAATATTATATTTACCATTCCCAGTTAATATAAATAAATAATATAATATATAATATCATATATTATATATTACTCATTATTCAATTTCTTAATAAATATAATATTCAGTATTATATCTATTAATTATTCTTGCTTGTCTTTAGTTATCGTATGTGTGACCCAAAAGGCTTATATTATGTTGGCAATCATTTAATACCTTATTAAATAATAAATCATAAGCGGTCTCTAGCAAGACATTATGACTACACAAATAATATAAGTTTATAGTCCATTAAACCATCTAACGTGTCAAATCCCTTTGTCACGCAATATCATATTTGAACTAAGTAATGGAAACTGTCATACTTATTATGTTCAAATGCTTTCTTGATCTTAAGTAGACTGATTGAATCAAATGACTCTTCATTTGAGTATGGCCATGCATTTCCTTCAGTTCTACTTATCGAGGGGCCCATCAGACATCTCTCTCCCTAAAGAGAGGGACAAATCCCCATCTTGATTATTCATTTCCCTTGCTTCCTAGAAGCATACACGATTACTTTTCCATTTTTCATTAGTACTGCACCAAGACCTTCCTTTGAGGCATCGCTATAGATGACAAATCCTTGGGTTCCTTCTGGATGTGTCAGTATTGGTGCGGTAGTAAGCCTCTTCTTGAGTTCTTGGAAACTTGCTTCGCACTTATCCGTCCATTCAAAATTGACTTGTTTTTGGGTTAGTCAGGTGAGAGGTCCCACTATCTTCGAGAAGTCCTTGATGAATTTGCGATAGTAACCCGCAAGTCCAAGAAAGCTTCTGATTTCAGTGACATTTTCTGGTCTCTTCCAATCCAGAATAGCTTCAATCTTAGATGGGTCCACTGAAATTTCTTCTCCGGAGATAATGTGACCCAAGAACGCCACTTCACTCAACCAGAATTCTCACTTGTTGTACTTGGCGTACAACTTGTGATGCCTTAGTGTTTCTAACACCAGTCTCAGGTGCTCCTCATGATCTTTCTCCGATTTGGAGTACATGAGTATGTCATCAATAAAGATCGCTACGAACCTGTTGAGATACGGTTGAAATACTCTGTCCATTAAATCCATAAATGTTGCAGGAGCATTCGTGAGTCCAAAAGGCATTACTATAAACTCATAGTGGCCGTATCTAGTTTGAAATGCGGTTTGTTGAACATCTTCATCCTTAATCTTCAACTGGTAGTATCCTTGTTGAAGATCAAACTTGGAGTATATTGTGGCTTCTTGGAGTTGATCAAACAGTTTGTCTATTCTTGGAAGAGAATACTTATTCTTAACGGTGATGTTATTGAGTTTGCGGTAATCTATGCAAAGTTTCAATGTCCCATCCTTCTTTTTAACCAACATTATTGGAGATCCCCATGGTGACACACTGGGTTGAATAAATCCCATATCGAGTAATTTTTGCAGTTGTACCTTCAATGCTTGTAGCTCTAATGGTGCCATTCGGTATGGTGCTCTGGTTATGGGTGCCTCTCGGGCATGATTTTGATATTGAATTCAATCTCTCTATTTGGTGTCAAGGAGGTTAGTTCTTCAGGAAATACGTCAGGGTATTCGGACACCACACATATGGTTTCTATACCCGACTTACTCTTGGGATTGTTGATGATGAAAGTTAAAAACCCGGTTGCCCCTTTGGCAATAGCCTTTCTAGACTTGACGGCTGATATAATAGGTGCTAGGTTGACTCTAGCATTCCCTACTAGTTCCACTACTGGTTGAAAAACCTAACTATCTTAGAGTGACAATCTAATTGGGCGAAATGTTTTGACGGCCAATCCATTCCTAGAATGACGACTAATTGGGTACTAGTATAGGAGTATTACTAAATACGCGGGAAAGCAGTCACCATTGATCATTATATCGCATGAGTTGTGCACTATATCAGTTAATTGACTAGTACCCAATGGGGTGGACACTTCAAGGCATACATGTAGATAGTCTAGTGGTACATTTAGTTTTCAGTAAATTGTGGTGTAATTAATGAGTGTGATGATCCTGGATCAATGAGTGTATGTGCTCAGTGGTTTGATATGAGAGGTGTACCTTCGACCACATCATTTGTTCCAGGAGCCTCTTGTCCGGCCAGGGCAAACACACGAGCTAGAGCCTTTCCCTTATTATTCCTAGGCTTCGCTACAGTAGCTGGTTTACTCGTTTGGTTTTCCATTTTCGGGCAGTCCTTGATTTGATGTTGTGTGCTGCCACATCTCAAGCACTTTCCCAACATCTTCCAGCATTCACTAGCTTTGTGCCCTCTCTTTTCGCAGTGTGGGCAGAGAGGTGCTGCTTTGTTAGGGAAAGGTGTTCTCATTCCACTTGAGTTTCCCTTCGCTCCTGTCTTGTGAAATTTCTGTGGAGATTTTATTGTTGATCTAGTCGCAGGTCTCTTAGCATTCCCAAAAAATCAGTTTTGCTGTTGTGCCAGTCTTGCTGTTCCATTCTCAATTCTAGTTGACGCTTCAACTACCTCATCAAACGTAGTTAGGCGAACAGTCAAGAGACTCTACTGAAGTGTGAAATTTAATCCTCGTGTAAACTTGTAAAGCTTATCTTCCTCAGTCATCACTAATCCAGGTGCATATTTGGATAACCTATTGAATTGAGCTTCGTATTGCACGACAGTTAAAGACCCTTGCTTCAGATGGTAAAACTCATCTTGATGAGCCTCTCTAGCTGCTATTGAAACATACTGGGTTCAGAAATCAGTTAGGAAGTTGGCCCATGTTCTGAGAAGATTCTCTCTTATCCAGCGTGCACTAACGACCTTCCACCAGTCATGCGCGACAGCCTCAAGTTTCAATGTGGTCAATGATATGCGTTGTTCATCAGTATACTGTGACTCATTAAATATGTTCTCCATTTTCTCCACCCATGATTCCGCCTTAATGTCATCAGGTTCTCCGTTAAATGTTGGTCGATTGAAGCATAGAAATCTTTCAAGCATTCGATCTTTCGCCCCACTAGTAGTTTGGTTATTGGCTGCTTCTTGCTGTAGAAAGTTTGTTAGTTGAGCTAAGGCTTGTAATATAACATCATTTACAGTCCCGCCTCATGGTGGCGATGGATTGCGATTGTTAGCTTGTTGATTTGGCTGTTCATCACGATTAACTCGTGGACGTTATCTACGTCTATCATCCATCTATAATAAGTTGATAGAATGTGAGAGAAATTAGTTGTTGTTTGAAAGTTTGTTGATGAATCAAGTTAATATATAGAATTAACCGAGTGCATATTAAATGACAATTGTGGCTATTAGTAACTAGATTATTCTATTATTCAAAGACCATTTGTAACGCCCCGATTTCACATATACATTTATTGTGAATTATAGAAAACGTGTTTAATTTTATTAAATTAATGCCCGAATAATTTTGTCATTTAATTTATTTTATTTTCATGATCATGCAAATTCATTTGTCATTATAAACCATATCCAGTCATGTGATTCATGTCATGTCATTTCTCGTTTTATTTCATCGTGTTTCATGTCGTCATTTCTAGGCCCGAGTCAAATTTTAAACAATATTAATCGTTACCAAATGATTTTACAAGATAAATAATAATATTATTTATTTTATTTTTTTATTATTATTAATAATATTATCTCTATTATTTATTATTATTAAAAGTAATATTATTATTATTATTTAATATTTAGCCCAGATCCTATAATTAATTTAGTGGCCCAATTAACAAATATCTATTTTCAGCCCAATTATCATCTTAGTACTATTTATTTCTTCAGAGAACGTTTTGGCTGAGTTCTTCATTCATTCATTTGTAACCTCTCAATTAACACATTTAATTAGAAATAAATTCTCAAACAATTGTCATAATTAATACAAATAAATAAAAACCATTGAAATCATTTCAATATAATATATAAACTAAAACTCATAAGTGATTACACGTACAAACACCAAATCTCATTTACAGCCACAATACAGAACACACAAACATAATCTTTCCTCTGCCTCCAGCCGTTCACTTTCTGCAATTTTTCATCTTCCGCAACAAAGGTAAACTTATAACTCTGCATTTTTTTTTTACATTTTGATGTTAAAGTTTTTGATTCCTTCATACTGCGAAAGTCTAAAACGATGAAACACGGTTTCAACCTCAAACCGAAACTCGATCATCACTGGAACTCGTAATTTGATCTTAACGTCTTTCGAGATCTCGGGCGCAAGCACAAAACTCTAAAAAAAAAAATCATTTTAGAACCTTAAAACAAAAACCCACATTTGATTCCGATTGAAACATCTTCAACCCTTCGGATTCGAGCGAGAAATCTTAATCCTATCCAATTTTTTTCTTTACAAATATTCGGCCAGGCGGTGCAATCGAACCGAATCGAAACGAATTTCAAATCAAACTCAACCCATTTTGTTTTAGAATCAAAATTTGAAATCGAACAAACCAACCTTTGATTTCGGCGGAAAGAGGAAATCCCCCGCCACGATCACCTTTTTAGTTGATTCCATTCCGCAACCTTTCCGCCGTCGGCCCGAACCCACGACCAACCCCGACTGTTGTCGCCGTCCAATTTCTTCCCTTCCAAATCGCGCCGCCATCACACGGCCGTGGCGAGCCATAGCCTTTCACCATCGCCGCCGCCACTTGGACCTCCCCTCCTTCGCGCGAGCCACCGGTCGGAACCATGCGAAACATCAATATCTGCCATCGTTGGACCACACCTTGGCAGCGACCTACTGCCGAACCGCGACGCCAACGAATTTTCTTTTTCGATTCATCCAGTTCGCGGCGGGTCTGGAGTGTGTGTAGGTGTGAGTGTGTGTAGGTGTATGTGTGTGTGTGTGTGTTTCTTTTTTTCGGTAGAGAGAGACTGAGAAACGATCGCTGGCAGAGGGAGGAGAGCTTTAGAGAGAGAGTGTTGAAGGGAGCAGGTTAGAAATGAGAGTGTCGGCTGGGCAAAGGGGTTTATATACCCCCTAATTTCCTAGGGTTATTCAATTGAGTCCCCCTTGTTTCCAGATCCTTTCGATTCAACCCCAAATCATTTTCAAAGTATACTAGTGTCAGCCCCAAATTTTCAGTTTCTTCATTCTTGCCCCAGTCTGGTTTATAATTATTCCAGTTAGCTCTAAGCAGAATTATAATTTCTACAATATCAGTCCCTTTCGGCCAAGCTTTTAACATGTTGACCTTTTCAATTGATATTATTATCCACTTATAATTTAATTCTCAGTCATCTAATAATAATAATTTTCTATTATTAATTGTAGATAATAACAAGAATTTACGGGCCTAGAATTTGTCGAGTCAAGCATTTCATCACATTCAAGTTCAGAACTGCAATTTATCCAGGTGTGGGGATTTATTACGCTTTTGTTTATTTTAATTGCTTTATATATTGTCTCGTATGTGCACGTGAAATCAGTCAGAAGCACTTAAATGTGCAATCAGTCAGAAGCACTTAAATGTGCAAATCAGTCAGAAGCACTCAATTGTGCATAAAGCCTTCGGGCTAGCCGACGGGCTTCAGAATTTATCAGTCATGTTGTTTATACTTGCTAATATATTTAGTAATTAACGTAGACATATTGCGTACTCTCCACACTGAGCGAGTTGGAAGCTCACCCCACTATTTACCCCCTTTTCAGGTTGAGGAGCTCGATGTGGCATGCGTATGAGTGTGGGATGATCAAGCTTCAAGAGTTGTTATTTATTTATTTACTATAATTTTTCCTAAGCTACGCTTTATGAACAATTATTCCATTTGTTTTATTTTTAAAGTCAAAATATGTTTTTATTTAATGGTGACTTGTGATTATTACTTGCGATTATTAAGTTTAGTTTTTTCTTAAAAAAGGTATTTCCGCTGCAAAATTTTTATTTACTCTTCTTAAAATTAGAAGAATTATATTTTAGAAAAGTGGTCGCTACATAAGTGGTATCGGAGCGGGTCTACGGTTCTGTAGACTCGTTGAAATATTTTCTTTTTCAAAACTGAAATTTTATTTCGCAAGTAGTCAAATATTTTTAGCAATTATGATCATCCACCTCTGTCGCTCCACGTCGACTCCAAGGTACATTAAGTTATTATTATTCATTATGTGATGAATGCAGTTTACCAGATCAACCATGATTCATGCATTAAAGATGCATCTTCATTATATTTTGTACATAAGAATTTTATGATAAAGTATTTGGGCATGAAATTATTTTCTTATAAATTCATAAGTATATGTGTGACATGCGTAAATCATCATTGCTAGAGATGTAATATAACTCTCCATTTTATTTTCTCCCTGTCGTTGGGTAAGTACTGAAGGGTCGTTGCGTGTGGTATGCCATAGGATAATGGCAACTCGTGGACGTGGACGCCTAGCTAACCGAGGTGCAGATAATCTCGGTGGTCAGAATGCCAACCTTGGTGCTGGTGGTGGTGGTGACGGCAACAATAACGTGCCAGCTCCTACTCAGTCACAGGTTGTGCAACAGTTCCGGCGTTTCACCCCACCAACATTCAACGGTCGAGAAGGACCAGCTTTTGTTGATGAATGGTTCATGTCGCTCGAGAGCACCTTTGAGCTCATTGGGTGTACTGATGCACAAAGAATTCTTTGTGGCCAATATCAAATGAGGATGCTGGACGCTGGTGGATAAGCTATTGGCGTTTGAGGCCGGCGGCCGAGCGTGCTGCATTGACTTGGGATCGATTCAAGGAAATAGTGATGGAACAGTACTACCCACAGCATTACCGAGAGAAGATGGAGAGAGAGTTTTGGAATCTCGAACAAGGAGGGATGACGGTGGAAGAATATGAGAGGAAATTCGACCAAATCAGCTTCTTTGTGGAGCACATGGTGGATACAGACCGGAAGAGGGCCCTTAAGTTTCGGAGTGGTTTACGCCCGAGTATTCATCACATCGTGGCTGGTCATGGGGTGTTACCATATACCGAGACAGTGTTTCGAGCTCAAGAGGTTGAGGCTAGCCATAATCTAGATCAACAACAGTCAACTAAGCCTAATACCGGTAAGAGGCATTGGAATGGGAACCAAAATAAGGTTGTGGCTTCTAATAAACAGAAGAAGGTAGATGAGAAATCTGGACCGGGTGCACCGATCACTAGGCCTGCATGCCCAAAGTGTGGTAAAAATCATGGCGGAGAGTGTTTGTATGGAAAAGGTGTCTGCTATAGATGCAAGGAGCCAGGACATTCATCTTCGAACTGTCATCTCCAAAGGGCCAAAGGTCAAGGTTCTGGAGGAAAAGCTCGCATTTATACTTTGACCCAAAGGGACGCAGATGAGAATCCCGGCACGGTGTCAGGTATGCTTATGATCTCTAATGTGCCTGCTTTCGCTTTATTTGACACTGGTGCCACACATACTTTTATGTCTACAAAGTTTTATCATTCCATTGGTCATAAAAGCGTTAGAACTGTTGAATCTCTCGAGGTTAGCTTACCGTCAGGAAATACGATCCTCACTAATACAATGATTGACGAGAATATTGAGATAGGAGGTAGAGAATTTGATGCTAGCCTGTATTTGATTAGCTCGATGGATTTTGACGTGATCCTTGGTATGGACTGGGTCGATAGACATGATGCCGATATAAGGTGCCGTGAGAAGAAGGTGACATTGAGGTGTTCTGAAGGCGAGTCGATCACGTTTTATGGTACTAAGAGTAGGACGGTACCCAGAGTAATCACAGCCATGAAAGCACTAAGAAGCCTAAGGAAGGAGCGATGCCAGGGTTACTTGGTGAGTTTGGTCGACACTCGTACTAATGAGGTTTCCCCTACAGACGTACCTATAGTGCGGGAGTTTTTGGATGTGTTTCCAGAAGATTTTCCGGGAGTCCCACCCGACCGGCAAGTGGAGTTTAGTATTGATTTAGTCCCTGGGGCGGCCCCAACGTCCAAAGCGCCATATAGGATGGCTCCGATGGAACTTCAAGAATTGAAGGTCCAAATTCAAGAGCTGTTGGAGCTCGGATTTGTTCGTCCTAGTGTGTCACCATGGGGTGCACCAGTACTATTTGTAAGAAAGAATGATGGGTCACTTCGGATGTGTATAGATTACAGAGAGTTGAATCGACTCACGGTGAAGAACAAGTACCCACTACCGAGAATCGAGGATCTATTCGATCAGTTGAGAGGAGCTGGAACCTTTTCGAAGATCGATTTGCGGTCGGGATAGCACCAACTGAAGATTAGGGAGTGTGACATTCCCAAGACGGCCTTCAGGACTCGTTATGGACATTTTGAATTTGTAGTGATGCCATTTGGTCTGAGTAATGCACCGGCAGTCTTTATGGATTTGATGAACAGAGTGTTCCAACCTTACTTGGATAAGTTCGTGATTGTTTTCATAGATGACATTTTGGTGTATTCTAAGGACAAGGAACAACACCAAGAGCATTTGAGAATTACATTGGAGACACTTCGCAAGGAGAAGTTGTATGCCAAGTTCAAGAAATGTGAGTTTTGGTTGAACAGAGTTGGATTCATTGGACATGTGGTGACTTCAAAAGGGATTGAGGTAGATCCCGATAAAGTTGTAGCAGTGAGTAGTTGGGGGGTACCCAAGAATGCGAGCGAAGTTCGCAGCTTTCTGGGCTTAACTGGCTATTATAGAAGATTTATCGAAGGATTTTCGAAAATCGCCACTCCTATGACCCAGCTAACAAGGAAAGGCGTGAGGTTTGAATGGAGTGACAAGTGTGAGGAAAGTTTCCAAGAGTTGAAAAGGAGACTAACCTCGGCACCAGTATTAACGATTCCTGATCCGACGGAAGATTTTGTTATTTATAGTGATGCCTCAAAGCAGGGGTTGGGTTGTGTTCTGATGCAACATGGTAAAGTAGTAGCCTATGCATCGAGACAGCTTAAACCACATGAGTTGAACTATCCAACGCATGATTTGGAGTTGGCTGCTGTAGTACATGCGCTGAAGATTTGGCGTCACTATCTCTACGGAGGGAAGTGTGAGATATACACAGACCATAAAAGTTTGAAGTATCTTTTCACACAGAAGGATCTTAACATGAGGCAAAGGAGATGGTTAGAATTGGTGAAGGACTATGATTATACCATCCATTACCATCCGGGTAAGGCGAATGTAGTAGCCGATGCCTTGAGTCGGAAGACTAGAGGTGAGTTAGCTTGCTTGACCGATAAAGAGAGTTTGATAAAGGAGTTCTCCCAGTTGAGGATTGAGGTAGTTGAGTCTTCAAAACGTTCGAAAGCAATCTTATCATCTTTGGTCTTGCAACCAAACTTGAGAGATAAGATTAAGGAGGCTCAACCATGTGATAAGTTCTTGTGTAAGATGAAAGATCGAGCACAAGATGGGAGTATTGAGAAATTTGTCATTGCCGCAGACGACGTTTTGACTTACGATGGGAGGTTGTGTGTTCCTAAGGACACATCCCTTAGGAGGCAAATCCTTGAAGAAGCTCACAATGCACCATACTCTGCTCATCCGGGAGGTACAAAGATGTACCACGACTTGAAGAAGTTCTTTTGGTGGAGAGGAATGAAACGAGACATTGGTGTATTTGTGGAGAGGTGTATGATATGTCAGCAGGTAAAGGCAGAACACCAACGGCCAGGAGGTTTACTTCAACCGTTGGAAATTCCAGAATGGAAATGGGAGCATATCACAATGGATTTCGTAGTTGGTCTGCCACGAACCGTGAGGAAGAACGATGCTATCTGGGTGATAGTAGATCGTTTGACAAAGTCATCTCATTTTCTACCTGTGAGGATGACTTACAGTATGGAACAATATGCGAAGATTTATATTAAGGATATTGTGAGGTTACATGGTGTTGCAGTGTCAATCGTATCGGATAGAGATCCGCGATTTACGTCAAAATTTTGGAAGAGTCTTCAGAGTGCATTGGGCACTAAGTTGAATTTCAGTATTGCATATCATCCGCAAACTGATGGTCAATCTGAGCGGACTATCAAGACACTTGAAGATTTGTTGAGGGCATGTGTTCTTGATACTGGTGAGAATTGGGAGAATATTTTGCCGTTAGTAGAGTTTGCTTATAACAATAGTTACCAAGCAACTATACAAATGGCCCCGTACGAGGCTCTCTACGGAAGGAAATGTCGATCGCCTCTTTATTGGAGTGAGGTTGGAGAAGGAAAGATTTTGGGTCCAGAATTGATCGAGCAGACTGTAGAGAAGATAGCCGAGATCAGAAGTAAAATTAAGACTGCTCAGGATCGACAGAAGTCTTATGCTGATAAATGACGGAAAGATATACAATTTGAGATTGGAGAGAAGGTGTTCCTGAAGGTACGCCGATGAAAGGAGTAATACGATTCGGTAAAAAGGGAAAGCTACAGCCTCGTTATATCGGACCTTTTGAGATTTTAGGTCGCGTTGGTGATCTTGCTTATAGTTTGGCATTGCCGTTAGAGTTATCGGGAGTGCACAATATCTTTCACGTCTCCATGCTAAGAAAGTACATACATGATCCTGGTCACGTATGCAATTTCAAAGAGTTACATGTAGCCAAGAACCTGACTTATGAGGAGGTACCTATAGCTGTTTTGGAATGTAAGGTACACCAGTTACGAAATAAAGAGGTTAAATTGGTGAAAGTTCAATGGAGTCGTCATGGACCAAATGAGGCAACTTGGGAACGTGAAGAGGAGATCCGTTCTAAGTATCCAACATTCATTTTTCAAGGTACGTAACTTAATTTTCGAGGACGAAAATTTGTTAAAGGGGGGTAGGTTGTAACGCCCCGATTTCACATATACATTTATTGTGAATTATAGAAAACGTGTTTAATTTTATTAAATTAATGCCCGAATAATTTTGTCATTTAATTTATTTTATTTTCATGATCATGCAAATTCATTTGTCATTATAAGCCATATACAGTCATGTGATTCATGTCATGTCATTTCTCGTTTTATTTCATCGTGTTTCATGTCGTCATTTCTAGGCCCGAGTCAAATTTTAAACAATATTAATCATTACCAAATGATTTTACAAGATAAATAATAATATTTTTTTTATTATTATTATTAATAATAATATCTCTATTATTTATTATTATTAAAAGTAATATTATTATTATTATTTAATATTTAGCACAAATCCTATAATTAATTTAGTGGCCCAATTAACAAATATCTATTTTCAGCCCAATTATCATCTTAGTACTATTTATTTCTTCAGAGAACGTTTTGGCTGAGTTCTTCATTCATTCATTTGTAACCTCTCAATTAACACATTTAGTTAGAAATAAATTCTCAAACAATTGTCATAATTAACACAAATAAATAAAAACCATTGAAATCATTTCAATATAATATATAAACTAAAACTCATAAGTGATTACACGTACAAACACCAAATCTCATTTACAGCCAGAATACAGAACACACAAACATAATCTTTCATCTGCAACCAGTAGTTCACTTTCTGCAATTTTTCATCTTCCGCAACAAAGGTAAACTTATAACTCTGCATTTTTTTACATTTTGATGTTAAAGTTTTGATTCCTTCATCTGCGAAAGTCTAAAGCGATGAAACACGGTTTCAACCTCAAACCGGAAACTCGATCATCAGCCCGGAACTCGAATTTGATCTTAAAGCCCGTCCTTGACATCTCGGGCGCAAGCACAAAACTCTAAAAAAAAATCTGTTTTAGAACCTTAAAAGCGAAACCCACATTTGATTCCGATTGAAACATCTTCAACCCTTCAAATGGATTCGAGCGAAATCTTAATCCTATCCAATTTTTTTACAAATATTGGCCCGACCGTGCAATCGAACCCGAATCCGAAACCAATTTCAAATCAAACTCAACCCATTTTGCTTTAGAATCAAAATTTGGCCCGAACAAACCAACCTTTGATTTCGGCGAGCTTGAAATCCCCGCCACGTCACCTTTTCCGTTGATTCGAGCCGCAACCTTTCCGTGCCGTCGGCCGAACCCGCGACCAACCCGGCTGTTGTCGCCGTCCAAATTTCTTCCCTTCCAAATCGCATCGCCATCACGGCTTAGGCGAGCCGTCAGCCTTTCACCATCGCCGCCGCCACTTGGACCTCCCTCCTTCGCGCGAGCCACCGGTCGGAACCACGCGAAACATCAATATCTGCCATCGTCGGACCACACCTTGGCGGCGACCTCTTGCCGAACCGCGACGCCAACGAATTTTCTTTTCGATTCATCCAGTTCGCGGCGGAGTGCAGGTGTGTGTAGGTGTGAGTGTGTGTAGGTGTATGTGTGTGTGTGTTTCTTTTTTCGGTAGAGAGAGGCGAGAAGCGATCGTTGGCGGAGGAGGAGAGTTTTAGAGAGAGAGTGTTGAAGGGAGCAGTTATAAATGAGAGTGTCGGTGGCAAAGGGGTTTATATACCCCCTAATTCCCTAGGGTTATTCAATTGAGTCCCCCTTGTTTCCGGATCCTTTCGATTCAACCCCAAATCATTTTCAAAGTATACTAGTGTCACCTAATTTTCGGTTTCTTCATTCTTGCCCGATCTGGTTTATAATTATTCGATTAGCTCTAAGCGGAATTATAATTTCTCTGATATCAGTCCCTTTCGGCCAAGCTTTTAACATGTTGACCTTTTCAATTGATATTATTATCCACTTATAATTTAATTCTCGGTCATCTAATAATAATAATTTTCTATTATTAATTGTAGATAATAACAAGAATTTACGGGCCTAGAATTTGTCGAGTCAAGCAATTCATCACATTCAAGTTCAGAACTGCAATTTATCCAGGTGTGGTGATTAATAACGCTTTTGTTTATTTTAATTGCTTTATATATTGTCTCGTATGTGCACGTGAAATCAGTCAGAAGCACTTAAATGTGCAATCAGTCAGAAGCACTTAAATGTGCAAATCAGTCAGAAGCACTCAATTGTGCATAAAGCCTTCGGGCTAGCCGACGGCTTAATTTATCAGTCATGTTGTTTATACTTGCTAATATATTTAGTAATTAACGTAGACATATTGCGTACTCTCCACACTGAGCGAGTTGGAAGCTCACCCCACTATTTACCCCCTTTTCAGGTTGAGGAGCTCGATGTGGCATGCGTATGAGTGTGGGATGATCAAGCTTCAAGAGTTGTTATTTATTTATTTACTATAATTTTTCCTAAGCTACGCTTTATGAACAATTGTTCCATTTGTTTTATTTTTAAAGTCAAATTATGTTTTTATTTAATGGTGACTTATGATTATTACTTGCGATTATTAAGTTTATTTTTTTCTTAAAAAAGGTATTTCCGCTGCAAAATTTTTATTTACTCTTCTTAAAATTAGAAGAATTATATTTTAGAAAAGTGGTCGCTACACCATTAAATTCGAATAAGTTTATCATCAATGTTGTTACCCAAAATATTATCCAGAGATGATATGCTGGAATGGATGAGTAACAAATAAAATGTGAGAGCACGTCCGTGGGGAAGTAAATAACACAAGATTTGCCGGGGTTGTTAGTCCCGGGCTTGAATGCTCTCGCGAGGTATTATTAATATGAATACTTGTGAGTAGAAATATTAATGTTAGAGTACAATTACAATGAGTGTAAATACCCTAGATATCTAGCTCTTGAGTGTTGTTGTTTGCCGGAAGAACCAAAGTTAAAGCTCTGTGAGTTCTTGTTACAAAGATGAGGTGTTCTCTGTATTGTTTGCTGTGTGTAATCGTTTTTATGTTGTAACGTCCCTTTTGCCAATGCTGGAGGCCTCCTATTTATAGGAGAAGAGGTTGCTGGGATGTCCATGTCCCACATGGGAGATCGCCGTTCCTGCATTTAAAAAAGGCGGGCGATCGTCCCAGCACGTGGAACTGTTTCCCTAAATTCTGCGCTGCAGCTGGCAGCCGGATGCGCGAACCAATGAGGAGGCGACATGTGCCTCACGTTGCTGTCTTGGGAGGTCCCACCTAGGATCTTTCGGCGGGTCTGTTGGTAGGTGAGACCGTCCTTGTCACTAACAGCTACTGATGGGCTGGAGTACAGCCTGTTCTTGCGGCGCGTGGAGGTCCCACCTAGGACCTTTCGGCGGGTCTGTCGGTAGGTGAGGCCGTCCTTGTCACTGATAGCTGCTGATGGGCTGGAGTAAAGCCTGTTCTTGCGGCGCCTTTTGCGGATCTGCAAGTGGGCCTTCATCCCGAGATTCGGTCTTCGCAGACTTTGACGGATGTTGGACTTACACGTGGCATGGGACGGTCGTCCCCGGTCGGATACTAGAGGCGATTGCCAGGTGCTAATAGACGATCGCCTTGGACGTCGACCGCTAGGCACTTGACCAGCACCTATCTTCTTCGGTTGGCATCCGACCATTATGCCGATCGCCTTCGAGGCGTATAAATTGCCGCACAACAATTGCCCCCCAGCTCGCTCCGATGTTGAAGACGTGGGGTGAGGTGGCTTTGCTGGCGATCACTTGTTTTAGAGAGCGACTCATCTACTTATGAAGCAGACGACCATCTCCCAAACAAACAGATTTCAAATTTGGATGACCTCCCCGGACGCTGAAAAGAGCAGGAAGTGGAAGCGGGCTTCGAAACGTCACTGGGGCACGTGTCGTGCTCCCGTTGGGGGAGTCCGAAGGTTTTGTCAGACTTGTCGTTTGGCGTGCCCTCGAAACGACGCACACGCGGATTTCGAGGCTGGCATTAAATGCGACTTATCCGACGGTTGCACTTCAGCCCTCGATATTTCGCTTATTTGCCCAGAAGTTCCTGCTCTCGCCTATAAAAGGGGCTAGGGCTTCTGGGGTTATATCTTTATGCGTTTTTGCCTGAGAAGAAGACATATCTGAATTTTCTTGAAGCTTTGTGTGTCGATCGATGTTCGACTCAGTCTTTAGGTAAGAACTAAAACTTTTCTCCCCCCTTTCTCTTTAAATATGTCTGGAGGAGGATCCACCGTGTATGAGGCGGGTAACACTTCCGCCGCCGCGACTTCGACTGCTCGGGATGAAACCTTTGCGGATTTTCACGTAGAGACGGTCGTTGAGGCCGTTCGCGCTGGGATTGAACCCGCGGAGGTTGAAGAACTCTTCAACGAGGCTGATGCGGCGAAGTCGGCGGCGGCGGAACAGAAGCGCTCGCTGGCCGACGAGGAGGAGGCAATAAGACTGTACTGGGAGCAGAACAGTGTGTTCGGACAAGCCTTTCTGGAATTTGCCGAGCTTATGGAGAGACTTGCCGGACCACGCCCTAAGTTTGATTTTCACGTATATTCGGTCACCCACCCCCATGAACCCGTAAAGCGGACGTCATTTCGGGACGCGGACCATTCCCCGTGGACCCTTGGCCAGATTAAGAGTTCGGCGACTAAGAAGGATTTGAGTCGTTGGAGGGCAGAGTTCCATGTCCCCTCCGACGTTTCACTGTATGTGCCTTCCGAGAATGAGCACGCCGATCAACCTCCTGAGGGTATGGTCGCCGTTAACGAGTTGATCATGGGGGCCGGATTACGGTTCCTATTGCCGTTCGCCGTGTCGTATCTGTTGACCGCTTGGAATGTGGCGCCGCTCCAACTGACGTCGAACGCCTGGTTGCAGATCGTCAGCACTTTGACTCTATTTGGCGGTCACCGGTTGTTCCGTCTTCCTTCTGCACTCGAGATGAACTATCTCTTTAAGCTGACGGCGCAGAAGGGTTCTGTTGGCAGCTACCACATCCAGGGTCGCTTGGGCCGGGTGGTCCTTGGGGTGCCGAACAAGGTCCGGGGTGACCTGACAAAGTGGTGCTGGGTCGGCGGAGCATGGAAATAGGCCACGAGCGACAAACCCGAGGATGAGTTAGATATCCCCACCGGCTTCCGGGAGAGGAATCCGAGTAAGGGTTTTTACTCTCCCTTCGTCCGGATACACCTTGAACTGATCTAATTTGGTTTTCTTTTTGCAGGCTCCCTTGTTCCAGCAGCCGGCGACCTACCATTTGATTTTTCGATCATCTGGGAGCGAATCCGTAGTCTTCCGGACAGTTATATCGACGCTCGCATGATCAACAACGAAGCTCATTGGTTAGGCGCTCGGTTGTTTCGCTTTCCCCGCCACTTAAGGGTCCCAGGTACAAATGTTTACGATCTCCTTTTTGCTTGACGATCGTCTTTGGTTGAAGAAGACGTCTAACCTGGTTGATTGTCTTCTTTGACAGAGATCTACTTCCCCCGCTACTCCGAGCCACTGAGAGAAATCGCCATGTCGAACCCTGGTATCATGAATCGTCTCCGCCAAGGGAAGAAGGCGAGTCGTGCCCCTGCGGCGACGACCCATCCTATCCCAGAGGCGAGACCTCTCATGGGGCCGATCGTCGTCGAGCTAGAGACTTGGGAAGAGGAGCAGCTCCAGCGCAACCTCAAGAGGCGGAGGCCGGAGGAGCCCTCACCATCTATTGCTGCTGAGGCGCCCGCAGTGGTGCCGCCGGTCGCTGCGCCTCCAATTTCTGCAGTTTTGATGGCGGAAGGGCCTACGCCCTTATCGGCCTTCCTACAGGCCATGGCGACCGCTGATGCCCAGACCCCGAGGGGCAAGCCTTTCTTCGGCCGCGACCCCGAGAAGGTCGAAAGGTAAGTTTGGTTGATCTGCTGAGTTACGTCACTTGTGTAGGGGACATACTAACTCTTTTGTTCTTGGTGCAGGGTCCGTCTTGCCCACCCGAACTGCTTGCCGATGGTGTTGGACTTCCTCGCGAGCCTAGCGACGTCCCTCACTACGTCTCTCAGGCTATCGCCGCATTGCGATCGCGCGCCCGTGGTCCGGAGACGCAATGCAGGCGAGTCTTGCTCTGACCCTCCAAGCGGCGACGATGGCCGCTCAGGCCGTGAAGGATTATGAGGGGCGGCCCTCTACTGACCGTCTCCATTCGTGTAATACCCGGTTGTAATTCAGTCATTATCATTCAGTAATTTCATTCGGTGATTGTCACTCAGTGGATTTTCACTCATTTATAATCATTCATCAATCATGTTCATTCACCGTGTTCACCGTTCGGAAAAACTTCGAGTTGTGTATCGTTATTGTTCATTGTTTCAACTTTCCTCATATGAGTTCGACTTTGTTAGATCACCATTAATTTTTCGTAACTCCAAAAATTCTAAATCTTTGCAATATTATAGAGCATCGAGTTATCTTTCCAATTGTTCAAACGGTGAGTCAATCGGAGTCCGGACGAGAGAGTTATGGTCGTTTTAGCTCACCCGCTCATTTTTCAGTTATTGGCCGATCACTGCCGACCGAACTCGGCCGTGTCGTCCGACACGGCCCGTCTTTGTACTCGTCGGAAATGCGAAGTCTCTGCCCACGAGGACTCGGCCGTGGCGGTCGAGTCGAACTCTTCCGGATAAGCGAGCCGATCGCCCGGACGCCCGGCCGTGTTCGAGGACACGGTCGAGTCAATCCGAGTCATTGCCGGACAGTCACTATCGGAAGGCCCTTGGCGCGCGACCGTGTCAAGCGAGGACACGGTCGAGTCCCTGCTGCCGGCGATTGCGCGCGCGGCCGTGCCGATCGGCACGGGCCGTGTCCGCAGGCGATCGGCCTATAAATTCGTTTTTTGAGTATTTCAGCCCATTTCTTCCATTTCTTCCACCTTCATACGAGAGAGAGAGGCTTGAGAGAGAAAATTCTCTTCACCTACCACTTGAGTGTGGTTTTTAATCATTTTCATTCGGTTGTGAAGCTTGGATACTCGATTAAACTCGTGTTCTTCGGATCGAAGTGGTTGGATCTTCTAGAGGTAATTTCTTCAACATCTTGGATTTCGATTTTGTGTTGAGATATGATGTTTTGGACGTTATAATCATGTTATATGAAGGGATATGTATATGATTATGAGTTTGTATAAGGATTCATTGGATTATTGAGGGATTATTCAAGAACACTTTGAATATCGAGTTGGATTTGGGGATTTTCGACTAATTGTTGTTATAATCACGTTTTTGGATATTCATAATGGATTATTGATCGTATTGGAGATGTTTTGTTGGTTTGAAACACTTCTTGTGGATTTGAGGTTGGTATTGTTGAGGTTTAGTTGTAATCAATCGAAGTTGGCCTCAAAGTGTTCGATATAATGCCCCAATGAACTTGGTTTAATCGTATCGACGTTTTGAGTTCGTTATATTCGTGTTTAATTCGTATATTGAACGGATTGTTGGTAATTGTATTTATTCAAGGTTGTTCGAGCGACCGATATCTCAACTAGGACGTTGTTCGTGGAAGGATAATTATCACCAGTGTTGAGTAAGTTAATTCTTACTCGGTTAAAAGGACATTCATTCCTTTTGTTGTTGATCATTCATAATCATAACTCATTCATCATTGTATTAATCATATTGAGACTTGTAATTGTCGAATAATCACTTCATTAACGAGGAATGGCAGTTCCAATCATTTCATTGAATCTATCAATCACTTCATTATTACTTTCATCTCGGTAAGTCATTCTTGACGTTGTCAGATTATTATTATTATTCATTGATATTCATTATGGTCATTCTCGTTCATATGACCTTCTGGGTTCATATTGCGTGGCCGGGTGCGGATGTGTGGAATTTTTAGTCGGGCACATGATGGCCATGTATTGGGAGTGATACATTGGAATGTGCACACGGTAACGATTACCTCCGTGAGACTAATTAGGTACAAGGACGGGTGTGTCCGGTCATCCGTCTTGTACACTTGCACAGAACACTACGGGCGCACTATGATGCTCCTCTTCAGCGTAATTCATAACTAAGGATATTTCATAACTTCAGTTAAATCATGTTTGTGTATTTTCAACCCTTGAGGATTGTTGTTACATTTAACCGACCCAGGGGATTTTGTTTTTCGTGTCATGGCAAGGCAAACGCACGGAATAGCATGTTGATGTCGAGGAGTCCCAGTGATACTAGTAGGGGCCCCGATCTTTCATTATTTATGTTATTGTCCTTTATTTTCAGCTGAGACTTTCATTTGGATACTCCGTTTCATTCGGTGTTGTGTATTTTATCTTCATATAAAATACACTAGTATTCAGTATTGTCTGGTGTGTTGTAACTAAACTCCTCATCGGAGTAATTATTGTTGTAATGTGGTTCGGTACTACATTTATCCTGTGTAATTCATTCATTTTCATTTGCACAGTGGATCCCGGTTGGGGATCTACTGCAGCCTGTAATATCCGCCTAGTTTGGGGTGTTACAGAGTTGGTATCGGAGCGTGGTTTTGAATACTATCTTCCGAGTCATGTCTCATTTGAAATCATCGTCATCAGACTAGTATCATTGGACTTTCGCGTCACGTGTGACCTGTGCAAATGCCGAGCCAATCAGACCGGAAGAACTGTAAGATTTCTAACGCCATGGTATATTTTACGGCAATAGTCATTCATTCATCATTCATCAATTAACAATCCTCAAACATCATCATTCATTGTGATCAGGACGATCATATTAACTCATTAATCACTTAATTCATTTCATTACTCAGTTAATGATCAGGACGATCATATTAACTCATTAATCACTCAATTCATTTCATTACTCAGTTGTCGATCTGGATGATCATATTATTAATCTTGTTAAGTTAATAAAAATAATCATTTCAAGAATTTCATCAGATAATCATGTCACTTCAGTAAATCATTCATATAATCACTAAGTTAGAGCATGTATACTCATTTTCATCATCTCATGACGTAATCATAACGTGATAATCATGCGGGAAATATAATCATTATGCGACCTTCCTACTTCAGTATGGAGAGAGCTGTCAGGGGATGCACGGGAAGAGGCCGCGTTGCGGGCCGAAACCCGGGAAATAATCACTCACTGTCGGAAAATTGTGCCCAGGACTCGGCTCGATCAGGAGATGTTCGGGTTGATCCACTCACTTTTATGCAGGCCATGATGACCCATGTGCAGTTGCTCAATCATCATTACGCCACTCTGGCCGGATTAATCGAGCGAACTCTCCCGTATGAGACAGCTGCTAAGGAAAGTGCTGAACAACAACCTTCATCTGTCAGCAAGAAATCAATGAAGCGTAATCAACCCGAAGGCGGTCAGTCAACCTTCAAGAAGCCTCGTGTGAGTCCTATCGTTTCTGAGCGACCTCCTACGGCGCATAATCGTGCGGGATCTCAGTCTCGAGCGGCCAGTTCGGCCATCACCTGTTTCAATTGTGGAACGCCGGGTCATTTCAGCACTGAGTGTCTGAAACCGTCTATCACGTGCTATAATTGTGGGAATTTTGGGCATAAGGGCCGTTTTTTCCGAAAGGACTCCAAGTCGGCTCCGGCGGCATCTCGAGCCCGAAGCAACCAGCGTTTGAATCGAGTGCTTTGTCATCGTCGTTTAAGGCAATGGAAGCAAATAGAGTTGGAGCTCGTATTTATCGAGGCCAGGGCGTCGGTTCGGGGGCCGGCAAGTCCCAGATTCATATGATGAGGAGGATCGACGATCCGGTGACCCGAATGATTTCAGATATACTCGTAATTTTATTTCAACTTGTGTGTACCTTTTGATGCTGGTACACCGCATTCTTTCATTTTCAAATCATGCTTGAATAGACTTATTTCGGGATAATTCTATTGCTTGTGGACCTCATACCATCGGTCTACCTGACGATGGAAGAATTTTCGGAATCATACCGAATTAAGCTTAATGACCGTGATTGGTTGATGGATCTAATCGTGGTGAACTTACCTTAGGACGATGTAATTTTCGGTATTAGTTGGTTTGATCGTCTTGATACTATCCTCAGTATTTGTTAGCGTTTGGTCGCTATCTTTCCGTCGTTGGTTGTCGAATGTGTACTTCAGGGAAGTAATCCCCGTTGTTCCAGAAGAAGTATTATTATGACGAAAGCAGAGAAATTCCGCAATCGAACTATTCAATCATTCATTGTATCATTCTCATCGATTGGCCTTTCTAAGGCAATCGAGTTATTCAATCATTCCTTGTATCATTTCCATCGATTGGCTTTTTTTAGACAATCGAGTCATTCAATCATTCATTGTATCATTTTCATCGATTGGCCTTTCTAAGGCAATCGAGTTATTCAATCGTTCATTGTATCATTTTCATCGATTGGCCTTTCTAGGGCAATCGAGTTATTCAATCATTCATTGCATCATTTTCATCGATTGGCCTTTCTAGGGCAATCGAGTTATTCAATAATTCATTGCATCATTTTCATCGATTGGCCTTTCTAAGGCAATCGAGTTATTCAATCGTTCATTGTATCATTTTCATCGATTGGCCTTTCTAGGGCAATCGAGTTATTCAATCATTCATTGCATCATTTCCATCGATTGGCCTTTCTAAGACAATCGAGTCATTCAATCATTCATTGTATCATTTTCATCGATTGGCATTTCAAAGGCAATCGAGTTATTCAAACATTCATTGTATCATCTTCATCGATTGGCCTTTCTAAGGCAATCGAGTTGTTCAATCATTATTGGTATCTCTTTTTATCGATTGACCATTCTAGGGCAATCGAAGTGTTCAATCATTCGTGGTATCATTGTCATCGATTGACGATGTATTTCCAGACGAGTTATCTGGTTGCCTTCACATAGAGTAGGGGAATTCACGAGTGAGTTGGAGCCGGTACGTCCCCTTTATCGAAGGCACCGTATCGGATGGCCCCGACCAGAATGCAGGAGTTTAAGATTCAACTTGAGGAGTAGTTCGAGAAAGGTTATCTCCGACCGATTGCGTCCCCGTGAGGAGCACCAGTGTGATCTGTCAAAGAGAAGGATGGCTCGTCTCGTGTGTGTATTAATTACCAGGAGTTGAACAGGGTGATGATCAAGAGTAGTATCCCTTACCCCGTATTGATGATTTTTTAGATCAACTTCAGGGAGCCTCAGTGTTTTCCAGGATCGACTTAAGATATGGATATCACCGATTCTGGAGTCGAGTCGGATATCGCGAGGACAGCGTTTCGTACACGCTATGGTCATTATGAGTTCGTAGTTATGCCGTTCGGGCTAACTATTGCACCTGCGGTATTCATGGAGTTAATGAATCGGGTTTTCATCGACTTTTTGGATCAGTTTGTTGTTGTCTTCATCGACGACATTTTGATTTATTCTCGTAGCCGAGAGGAACACGAGGTTCATCTTCATCAGGTTCTCGACGTGTTGAGACGAGAGCAACTTTATGGAAAGTTTTCCAAATGTGAGTTACGGAGGTCAGTGACTTTCTCGGGCATGTAATTTCATCGACGAGTTCGTGTCGACCCTCGGAAGACGGAGACTATCCGAGATTGGCAACCTCCGAAAGATATTAAGTAAATCCGATGTTTCCTCGGATTAGGTGTTAATTATCCAACCCACGGCGGAGCTATGGCAAGTGGTTTTCGCGTTGGAAATTTGGCGTCGTTACCTTTATGGCATCACCTGTCGGATCTTCACCAATCACAAGAGTTGAAGTATATATTTACTCACAAGGAGTTAAATATGCGACAGAGGCGGTGGTTGGAATTAATCAAAGATTATGATATCGAGATCCTTTACCACCCGGGGACGACGAACAGTGTCGCCGACGCCTTGAGTCGTAAGTCCGTTCAGAGCAGATGCTTGCTCGTTTAACAATTCGAAGGAGCTCCAACAGAATTCTTTAGACCCGAGATCGAGGTCAGCCCAGTAGTCGGGGGACAGCTTTGTATGTTAGAGATTTCATCATCTCTTGAGGATGCAATCAGGGAGAATCCGGGTTCAGACCCAGCATTGTTGCGCATTCGTGAGGATGTGGCTCAGGGGAAAGCCCCTGGATTCGTGATCCACGAGGATGGACTTTGAGATTTAAGAATCGGATGTGTGTACCGGCGAATGATGAGTTGAAAAACTCTATTTTGAGAGAAGCTCATGCTACCCCTCATTCTGTTCATCCAGGGTCCAGCAAGATGTACAAGGACTTGAAACAAAATTACTGGTGGAGTAATATGAAGCGAGAAGTCGCAGAATTTGTTTCGAGATGCTTAACCTGTCAACAAGTTAAGATTTAACATCAGCGACCGGCGGGTATGCTGAAACCTCTCCCTATTCCGGAGTGGAAGTGGGAAGACATTTCTATGGATTTCATCACGAGTTTGCCGACGAGTTGTCGTGGCATGAATGCGATATGGGTGATTGTGGACCGCTTAACTAAATCAGCTCATTTCCTTGAGATCAAGGATACGTGGGGTCCCGAGAGACTTGCCCAGTTATTCATCAAAGAGATAGTGAGACTGCACGGTACTCCTAAAAGTATCGTTTCCGATCGTGACGGACGGTTTGTGTCTCATTTTTGGAAATCAGTTCATCGTGCTATGGGAACTCAGCTTAATCTCGATCGCCTTTCATCCTCATCGACGGACAATCAGAGAGAACTATTCAGACATTAGAGGACATGTTGAGGGCATGCGTCCTCGATTGGAAGGACGATTGGGAAGCCCAACTACCACTGATCGAGTTCACGTATAATAATAGTTGGCATGCCTCCATTAAGATGGCACCTTACGAGGCCTTGTACGATCGTCGTTGTCGATCTTCTTTGTGTTGGGATGACTTGTCAGAATCAATTGGCACCGAGCCCGATATGCTTATAGCCGCCCGGGAGAAGGTAGCTTTGATTAAGAGTCGTATGTTGACAGCTCAGAGTCGACAGAAATCATATGCAGTTAATCGTCGTCGACCACTAGAGTTCGAGGCGGGTGACCACGTTTTGGTCAAGGTATCCCCGAGTCGAGGTATTTTCCATTTCGGAAAACGGGGGAAGTTGAGTCCGAGATTCATTAGACCGTTTGAAATTTTGGATCGAGTAGGCGAGTTAGCTTATCGATTGGCTTTGCCTCCAGCATTGAGCCGAATTCATAATGTGTTTCACGTCTCTCAGTTGCGGAAGTATGTTGCCGACCCGAGTCACATACTTCAGTTCGACGAAATCGAGATCGCGGATGATCATTCGTACGAGGAGCATCCTGTACGAGTGTTGGAGCGGCGAATAAAATAGTTGAGGAACAAGACGATCCCTTTGGTCAAGATTCAGTGGTCCAGACACGGATTCGAAGAGGCTACTTGGGAAACCGAGGATAGTATGCGGGAGAATTATCCCGAGTTGTTTGACCCTTAGTTTCGGGGACGAAACTCTTTTAAGGGGGGGTGTATGTAATACCCGGTTGTAATTCAGTCATTATCATTCAGTAATTTCATTCGGTGATTGTCACTCAGTGGATTTTCACTCATTTATAATCATTCATCAATCATGTTCATTCACCGTGTTCACCGTTCGGAAAAACTTCGAGTTGTGTATCGTTATTGTTCATTGTTTCAACTTTCCTCATATGAGTTCGACTTTGTTAGATCACCATTAATTTTTGGTAACTCCAAAAATTCTAAATCTTTGCAATATTATAGAGCATCGAGTTATCTTTCCAATGGTTCAAACGGTGAGTCAATCGGAGTCCGGACGAGAGAGTTATGGTCGTTTTAGCTCACCCGCTCATTTTTCAGTTATTGGCGATCATCGCCGACCGAACTTCGGCCGTGTCGTCCGACACGGCCGTCTTTGTACTCGTCCGTAAATGCCGAAGTCTCGCCCACAGGACTCGGCCGTGTCGGCACGGCCGAGTCGAACTCTTCCGGATAAGCGAGAACCGACGCCCGCGGCCGTGTTCCGGGACACGGTCGAGTCAATGCCGTCGGCCGTCGGACAGTCACTATCGGAAGGCCCTTGGCGCGCGACCGTGTCAATCAGGACACGGTCGAGTCCTCCGGCCGATTGCGCGCGCGCGACCGTGCCGATCGGCACGGCCGTGTCCGGCAGGCGATCGGCCCTATAAATTCGTTTTTTGAGCATTTCAGCCCATTCCTTCCATTTCTTCCACCTTCATACGAGAGAGAGAGGCTTGAGGGAGAAAATTCTCTTCACCTACCACTTGAGTTTGGTTTTTAATCATTTTCATTCGGTTGTGAAGCTTGGATACTCGATTAAACTCGTGTTCTTCGGATCGAAGTGGTTGGATCTTCTAGAGGTAATTTCTTCAACATCTTGGATTTTGATTTTGTGTTGAGATATGATGTTTTGGACGTTATAATCATGTTATATGAAGGGATATGTATATGATTATGAGTTTGTATAAGGATTCATTGGATTATTGAGGGATTATTCAAGAACACTTTGAATATCGAGTTGGATTTGGGGATTTTCGACTCATTGTTGTTATAATCACGTTTTTGGATATTCATAACGGATTATTGATCGTATTGGAGATGTTTTGTTGGTTTGAAACACTTCTTGTGGATTTGAGGTTGGTATTGTTGAGGTTTAGTTGTAATCAATCGAAGTTGGCCTCAAAGTGTTCGATATAATGCCCCAATGAACTTGGTTTAATCGTATCGACGTTTTGAGTTCGTTATATTCGTATTTAATTCGTATATTGAACGGATTGTTGGTAATTGTATTTATTCAAGGTTGTTCGAGCGACCGATATCTCAACTAGGACGTTGTTCGTGGAAGGATAATTATCACCAGTGTTGAGTAAGTTAATTCTTACTCGGTTAAAAGGACATTCATTCCTTTTGTTGTTGATCATTCATAATCATAACTCATTCATCATTGTATTAATCATATTGAGACTTGTAATTGTCGAATAATCACTTCATTAACGAGGAATGGCAGTTCCAATCATTTCATTGAATCTATCAATCACTTCATTATTACTTTCATCTCGGTAAGTCATTCTTGACGTTGTCAGATTATTATTATTCATTGATATTCATTATGGTCATTCTCGTTCATATGACCTTCTGGGTTCATATTGTGTGGCCGGGTGCGGATGTGTGGAATTTTTAGTCGGGCACATGATGGCCATGTATTGGGAGTGATACATTGGACTGTGCACACGGTAACGATTACCTCCGTGAGACTAATTAGGTACAAAGACGGGTGTGTCCGGTCATCCGTCTTGTACACTTGCACAGAACACTACGGGCGTACTATGATGCTCCTCTTCAGCGTAATTCATAACTAAGGATATTTCATAACTTCAGTTAAATCATGTTTTTGTATTTTCAACCCTTGAGGATTGTTGTTACATTTAGCGACCCATTTGGGGATTTTGTTTTTCGTGTCATGGCAAGGCAAACGCACGGAATAGCATGTTGATGTCGAGAGTCAGTGATACTAGTAGGGGCCCGATCTTTCGATTATTCATGTTATTGTCCTTTATTTTCCAGCTGAGACTTTCATTTGGATACTCGTTTCATTGATCTTGTGTATTTTATCTTCATATAAAATACACTAGTATTCGGTATTGTCCTGGTGTGTTGTAACTAAACTCCTCATCGGAGTAATTATTGTTGTAATGTGGTTCGGTACTACATTTATCCTATGTAATTCATTCATTTTCATTTGCCTGGTGGGTCCCAGTTGGGGATCTACGGCACTATAATATCTGCCTAGTTTGGGGTGTTACAATTCGGACCTCGAGGCTGCTCGGAATCGGAATGCCGAGTTTGCCGATAGGATCGCAGCAATGGAGAAGGAGTACGTGGAGACGGCCAAGCGGGCGAAGCAGGATCTCGACCGGGCGAAGCAGGATCTCGACCGGGCCCGGGCAGCGACCGACCGGATGCATGATCAAATGACGGAAGCCCGTCGGTTGCATGCGGCCTCGCAGGAGGAGGCAACTGAGCTGAAGGCGATGGTGGACCGGTTAAATGGCGACATGGCGTCCTTGAAGGGAGAGCTGGCTGCTAAGGTTGTTGAGCTCCAGGGTGTGGATCAAACAATCGCGCGGCTGAAGTAGAAGTTGGAGGCGACCGAGGTCGATCCCTTCCTCAACGTGGAGTATGTCGGCGAATTTGCCTATTACATGGCTTACGCTGACGCCATCCGCGCTGCGAAGAAGGGAGGGCTCGAGGTCGGCCCTCTGATTGATAACTTCAAAGCCTATGTTCTTGAGCATCCTCTGCAGCCGGCCTTCTTTGTGCCGATCTTTGACCTCTCCGACCTCGGAATCGACCTGAGCTGGTATCCATCGCTGGACAACCTCGTTCACCTGAATGCCGGCGAGGAAGTGCACGTCGATCCAGCAGCCGATGGCGAAGGCCGAACCGATCCAGCGGCCAGTGGCGAAGGCCAGGTGGGGGCAGCCTGAGTTAGTCCACTTTCATTTTGTTTTCACTTGTAATTTTTCAGTTTCGTTGTATTTTGCCTTCAGGCGCTTGTACAAATATTCCGAATGAAATTAAATAAATAATAGCATCTGATTCCTTGCTTGTAATGAAATTACTTAATAGTGCAATTGGTTTCTAGATTTCACCATTAAAGGTGTTTCCACCGTAGTCAATCCCAATAAAATTATACTGTTTTATAGAGTATGAGAGTTGATACAGGTTTATTCAAAACTAGTATAACACCCGTGTAATTACACGGAAACACAAAAAAGAACTCTTATGTAAATATATAATATGTAAATCGTTCATTATAAATTTCATAATACTTCTTTATAAACTACATTATTTGTCTGTTTATGATTACAACATTCTCATCGCAACAAAAGATTTCTAGTCTTTCCTGATCTTCATTCTTGATATAGCTACATAAAGCTAACCATGACCGAATACGGGTCTTGAAAGATACATACCGACATGAGAGACTGTGTGACCTTGACTCTTAAATATAGTCATGGTAAAGCTCATAATAAGTGGGAGCTCGCGTATTTGAAATTTAAATGGTAATCTGCTATCTAACGGGCTTAATATCAATTGTGGAATAAGTACTTTACTCTCAAAATTGTTCCCCGAATTTTTTGTTCAATAATATTGTTACGGATTTGGATAATTATTAATGATGTGATATTTCATAATCCTGATGATTGATCCATATTTTGATTTAGCATAATTTAGACTCTAACTTACAATTTCAAGACGTGATTTGGAATTCTAGAACAGTTGATGCTATTCAAAAAAATCCATTGAATATACTTGATTTTGACTTTTAGAGGTCGCAGAGATTTTGCATATATTATCAGAACTGAGATATATCTGTTTATCTTTTAAAATTATAGACATCACGTAATCGTTTACTATCTCCACAATGTCGTTTGTTGGCGTCACGGTTGCTCTTTCTTCAGAAAATTACTTTATGGAAAGTTATTTATAAGTGAATGATAGTGCTTTCAGCAATGACTGCAATATGATCTTCGGCATTCCAGATTAGTAAATATCAAGAATATCAGTCAAGATTTCTCTATCGACTTCTTCACTCAGCTCACCATCTACAATTTTGAGGATTCATTCGGAGAAGTCCTTAATTTCTTATAGATGGTGAGATGACATTGTTTGTCCAGTAATTAATCTCATATTCTTGGTCAGTCTTATGAGTTTGCAATGATGCCAAAGTGAATAAGAACTTATACTTGAATAAACGATATATGTACTGTCCTTTAATGCAACTCCATATTTAGAATTATACTAAATAATTCTGGCTAGTTTTAGTAATGTTTGGAATTTAAAAAACTTTTGGAAATACATAATAGATCTTGACTTATAACTTAAAATAAAGCACTTCTCAAATTGCAATAAAAAATATAAGTAGTATATATAATTTAATTACTTGAGTGACCTATTATAAATATACTTGTTAATTTAGGAAACTACATCCAAGTCCTAGCCTTAAATTACCAAGAAATTTAACAATTTAGATTGTAGTATAAGAATAGCTTGGATAAGTTAAAAAATATACATCAGAATTTTATCCTAATTACAAACGACCTTAAAATTTTAAAAAATCACGAAAGAAAAACCAATTGATTTGATTGAAGTGAAACGGCATATTTATGCTTATATGATACTTTTTCAAACATTTAGCTTCATATTTAAGAATATTAAAGTCTACCCATTTTACGTTAAAAAAATAGAAAAAGAGTTGAATTACTTTTAGTAATTTCTGAAACTTGTATTACAAAAAATCTCGACGACGTTTGGTTGTAGTGGAGATATATGTATATTCATTTTAAAATAGGTTTTGGAATTAGAAAGTAAGGAGATTATGACTTATAACTTAAAATTAAGTACTTCCCAATTTTCTAAAAAAAAAAAACCAGCATCATCGTAGTATATATATATAAGTGAATTACTTGTATGACTTATTGTAAATATATTAATCGCGGGATTAACTAAGTCACATCCTACTCTAACTAAAATTATCCCCATTTTTTAGAAGTAAAAAATGACCAATTTTGTTTGTAATATAAGATGAGCCGGGAATAGTTATAGGTACTTTTCAGGCATTGAAATTCATATTTAAGAGTACTAAATTCAAGAAATCTTACATTCAAAAGAAAAAAAAATAATTAGAGTATTTTTAGTAACTTGTGAAACTTGTATTACAAAAAAACTAAGTGACATTTGGTTCAGTTGAAACTTTATATCATAATTTCTCTAATCATATAAGAGAATGGCACCTTTTTATATGATGTTATTTTCAAACAGTTAACTTAATATATTGAAGTATTAAAGTTGGCACATTTTACATTCAAGAGAATACATAAGAAGTTGGGTACGTACTTTTAGTAATTTCAGAAACTCGTATTAGAAAAAATATCAATTCACATATGATTATGTTAAATTGTATTTGATGAAATTTTGGTTCCACGTTATTTTTTAGTCCTTTTTTTTCAAAATGGTTTAAATCGTTAAGTATTAATCAGTTTCTGTTAAATGGCCAAAAAGGAGATAATTCAATCCTTATATTTGAAAAAAATACATAAATTGTTTGGATATAATTAAAAATACAAAAGAAAATTCAAAACTTTCAAAAATATATAGTTGATTTCAAAAGTAGATAAATTAACAAATCTTTTAAAACTTAATAATAATAAAAAAATCACTTAAAAATTATTTAAGGCGGCAATTTTTATTTTCTGGAATTCTCATGTGATTTGGAATTCTAGAACAGTTGATGCTATTCAAAAAAATCCATTGAATATACTTGATTTTGACTTTTAGAGGTCGCAGAGATTTTGCATATATTATCAGAACTGAGATATATCCGTTTATCTTTTAAAATTATAGACATCACGTAATCGTTTACTATCTCCACAATGTCGTTTGTTGGCGTCACGGTTGCTCTTTCTTCAGAAAATTACTTTATGGAAAGTTATTTATAAGTGAATGATAGTGCTTTCAGCAATGACTGCAATATGATCTTCGGCATTCCAGATTAGTAAATATCAAGAATATCAATCAAGATTTCTCTATCGACTTCTTCACTCAGCTCACCATCTACAATTTTGAGGATTCATTCGGAGAAGTCCTTAATTTCTTATAGATGGTGAGATGACATTGTTTGTCCAGTAATTAATCTCATATTCTTGGTCAGTCTTATGAGTTTGCAATGATGCCAAAGTGAATAAGAACTTATACTTGAATAAACGATATATGTATTGTCCTTTAATGCAACTCCAAATTTAGAATTATACTAAATAATTCTGGCTAGTTTTAGTAATGTTTGGAATTTAAAAAACTTTTGGAAATACATAATAGATCTTGACTTATAACTTAAAATAAAGCACTTCTCAAATTGCAATAAAAAATATAAGTAGTATATATAATTTAATTACTTGAGTGACCTATTATAAATATACTTGTTAATTTAGGAAACTACATCCAAGTCCTAGCCTTAAATTACCAAGAAATTTAACAATTTAGATTGTAGTATAAGAATAGCTTGGATAAGTTAAAAAATATACATCAGAATTTTATCCTAATTACAAACGACCTTAAAATTTTAAAAAATCACGAAAGAAAAACCAATTGATTTGATTGAAGTGAAACGGCATATTTATGCTTATATGATACTTTTTCAAACATTTAGACTCATATTTAAGAATATTAAAGTCTACCCATTTTACGTTAAAAAAATAGAAAAAGAGTTGAATTACTCTTAGTAATTTCTGAAACTTGTATTACAAAAAATCTCGACGACGTTTGGTTGTAGTGGAGATATATGTATATTCATTTTAAAATAGGTTTTGGAATTAGAAAGTAAGGAGATTATGACTTATAACTTAAAATTAAGTACTTCCCAATTTTCTAAAAAAAAAAACCCAGCATCATCGTAGTATATATATATATATATAAGTGAATTACTTGTATGACTTATTGTAAATATATTAATCGCGGGATTAACTAAGTCACATCCTACTCTAATTAAAATTATCCCCATTTTTTAGAAGTAAAAAATGACCAATTTTGTTTGTAATATAAGATGAGCCGGGAATAGTTATAGGTACTTTTCAGGCATTGAAATTCATATTTAAGAGTACTAAATTCAAGAAATCTTACATTCAAAAGAAAAAAAAATAATTAGAGTATTTTTAGTAACTTGTGAAACTTGTATTACAAAAAAACTAAGTGACATTTGGTTTAGTTGAAACTTTATATCATAATTTCTCTAATCATATAAGAGAATGGCACGTAATACCCGTAATTTCGATTTTCGGTAACTTCTTTTTTTTCGGCGGAAGTCCGTTTTGATGACTCTCTCATTACCGTTTCATTATTCTAAGAATGATTAATTCTACACTTTTTGACATCCGAGTTCGTTTCGGTGTCGTTTTGTTGAGTTCCGTGCTTTTTAGCGACTTTTCCGCACTTGAGTTCGATTCTTGCGAATCTCGGTCAGCTAACATTTGAGTTTCCGTAAGTTCGTTTAACTTTGTTATTCGTGTTGTGAACTTCGGTTTGGTTATTCGATCACGTATCGTGATTTCCGAGCGTTTTGGGCCATTTTCGTAATTTCCCAAAGTTTGGGGTAATTACTTTCCGTTGTCGAATTTCGAGCCTTCGGGTGGTCGGAATCGTGTGTTCTCTTAGTGCTCGGATTCGTCTTTGCGAGTACTTCGTAACCGTATCTTCGATTCGTATTCAGGTTCGGGTTTCGGGGTTGTTCGGGCCGTCGGAATTGGTCCCGGCCGAGTCATGGCCGGGCATGCTCGGGCCAGGCCAGCCCTGGCCGAGTAACGTACGTTAGTGCTCGGTCGTTACGTACGTAAGGGCCAGTTACGTACGTAAGGCCCTGGCCGGTAACGTACGTAGCGGGCCGACAGTGTTGCGGCAGTGACTCGGTTACGTACGTAACCCTTGGCCGGTTACGTACGTAACCCGGCCGGCAGTCAGCCTATAAAAGGCCCTACAGACGTTTTTCTCGCCATTCTTCACCTTCTTCTTCTCCTCTTCCGCAGCTGGGCGTATTCTAAGCTTGAAGCCATGTTGTTTAACAACATATACATGGAGTTCTTTGGGTTATATCATCAATCATTCGTCCGATATCATCCCTTGATCCAGCGAATCAAGGTTAAATCTTTAGAACCCTACTTTTGGTAAAATTGGGAGTTTTCACGTTTTTGTCCGATTCGTTCCGTTTTTTCGATTAATTCATGATGAATATGATTAATCTTGTTGGTATTCTTAGTTTCCCTACGGATTCATGGTATATTTCGTGGTTTTTACGGAATCGAGAGAGTTTGGTTGTGGTCCGCCCTCGTTGTTGTTTATATACGAATATACATGAATCGTAGGTGGGTTTCGGGTGTATTCCAATTCCGTATTCATTTAGAAATGGTTGTGATTGTATTCTTCGAATCGTTAGGTTCGGTTTAATTGGTTCCTAGCGTTCGTCGGTGACTTTCCTTTCCGTTCGTTGCGTCGTCAATAATTCAAGGCAAGTACTCTTGGAAACCTTTATGCTTAATGTGAAATGGTAATGTATATTGTGTGTGCTTTACTCACCTCGGGAGGGTCCGACGGGGCCTCGAGGGAATCTATGGCTTCGTCCTGGATTCATGAGTTTGATTCGCTAGCTAGCTCGGGAGGGTCCTTAGAGGCCTCGAGTGGGATTCGTGGCTTCGTCCCGGTCCTAGGTGACGTGTGGTGCTTGATTTGTTTTATGAATGTGGCCAGCTCGGGAGGGTCCTTAGAGACCTCGAGTGGGATTCGCGGCTTCATCCCGGTCCTAGGCAAATTAATTATGACTGTTTGTTTCCGGAAAAGACATGTCTGGTTTTGGTTTTTGAAATGATATTGGTGCATGTACTATGAAATGTGTAAGCGATTGGTTTGCCTTGAATACTTGTACTAGCGTAATTGCTAACCCCTTTGGGGACCCGTTGTCGGGGAAATTCTTGTTATGGATTTCAGGTTATGTTCAGCCAGACGAGCGGGCGCTGGGATGGTACGAGGATGTCGGCCAAGGTTTTTGACATGTGCAATCGAGTCTTGTTAATTTCTTCCATCTCTGTTGATGTGGTTGTTTTCCAAATTGTAAACTTATAGATTGTACTCGCGAGTACTTAGGCTTTTCCTTTCGGGTGGTGATTTGTCTTCGTTGGAGTTGCTGTATTTGTCGGTTGATGTTTATTATGCCGGTTGTACCGGGCGTGTTGTTTTATGTTTTTGTGGTTAACAATTATTTCCTTGCTAACCGAGACGGTTAGTCGAGTGGTGTTTTTCTTGTGTTAGCCTGGTGGGTCCTATGTAGGGGTCCACGGCGCTGTAATACACCTCGAATATCTTGGGGGTGTTACAGAAAATGGTATCAGAGATCTAGGTTTATGGATACCTAGGCTTGTCGGTTAATTTGGGTCTATTTGCGTTTTGTTTTGCACAATTGTCACACCGCTGCCGACATCTCAGTACATCCAGTGCTCGTAAGTTTTCCTTACCCGATTCTCTTGTTTTCTCGTATTGAAATTCCACTTCTTGAACTGTGATTGCCTCTCTCGTACTTATCGTCGAGTTGTTTTTCGATCCATCCGGTTCGTGCACTTTTGATTCTAGTATTGCGCAGTCCTTTATCTCTCTGGAGTATGTGCGCCGTTTTGGGCTTGACCGTTTGTCGTTTTGCGAGCCTTCCATCGCTAAACTTCCTAGCGTTGGTGGGATCGTTGGTGATCGAAAGATTCGAGAATTGCTCCGTGGTATATTGTGAGAGGGCTTGACTCTCTAGTCTTTTGTTGTATGATGGAATCTGTGTTTGATAATTGCGATATACTAAATGTATGTTGAGCCGAACGTACTGATGGTTTGGACACCGAGGGGTGCAGTATGATGTTAATGTTTTGAACATTGACATGTTAGAAAGGTGTCGATGGCAGAGTTTGTTGAGAAACTCACCTAGATGGTTTCGACATGTGTTCGAATCGATGTTCATTAGTTATGCTATTAAACTTGAAGAGATAAGTTTGACATATGCTTAGAATTAGTGTTTCCGAATTGCGCTTGTTAAACTGGTGATTTTTGAATGCCGTATATGCGTGTGTTCGGGAATTGATGGTACTTGGCTAAATATTAATATTTACAACCAATGTGTTTCTATTAATAATAATACATGTGGCGTGCATGCTTGAAAATTTCTTAGGCTTGATCGTATTGTGGGTTTCTGAAAAGTGACATGAATTTGGGCGATCCAGCCTTGTATTTCCAAATTAAACCTTGTGTCGTATTTAAAGGTCGTGTTTAAAAGTGTTTAGGACATTTTATAAAATGTTACCGCTGTTAAGCCCTTGTCGTGTTTAAAAGGGTCTTGAAAACGATTTTTAACTTATCGGTTTTATTTTCGAATAACTAGAGTATACGATTTTAAAATCAGATTAGCCTGGGAAAACCTAGGCTGTCGAGCCAAGTTGTGTTGGTTGAGTTTTGTCTCGTCGAATTTTGTCTGACTTAGTCGCATCGCGATGCGTCGTTTGAGATCATTGGTCGTGATTAGTATCGAAGGGCGGTCGTCACTTACGTGCGACCTATGGATGTAAAACTCCCTTCCTTGTGTTGTGCCTCGTGTGACACGAGTTATTTGTATGATTAGTCGATTGAATGATGGAATCCTTCTGTGGATTTTGATTTCACGATATGTGTTTATTAGACTCTCGTATTTGGTTTATACGAGGAGTGTAAATCCTTCTTGATGTATTTTCGTACCGTATTTTATCCGCTGCGTGAGTTCTTTCAAACGGCTTTCGGTATTTTGCAAACTGAGTTTTATTTCGTAAAACCGATTCCTTGAATCAAGTTTTGGCATTTTGGCCTTGAATATTTCATGATGGTTTGACAAATGAGTTTGTGAGTTTTGGAAAATATCACCGTCATTGGTCTTTTTAGCATTTTCGAAATGAGATGGGAAATCATGCTTAGCACAGTAAATCCTTGTGAGAAGGGTTTACGGCATGTAATTTTACGATATGTTCTTGTTGTCTCTGTGAATTGTTAGGGCACGCTACGCTTTACGGCTAACGCGCGAGAGTACGTTGGTAGCACGCTAAGGAGAATAGCGCACGCTACACAGTAGTTCGGAGCGATCCGGGAGCTCTTGGGTAGTGCAAGTTCTCGTTAGCGCACGCTAACACTTGGGGTTAGCGCCGCTAACGATGTATTTTTGGTCGGGAGTTTTGTTTGGTGCGTGATAGCGCACGCTAACCTTAATGATTAGCGCACGCTAATTGTGTCGATATAAATCTAGGACACCGATCTAGAAGTTGCATTTTCTTCATTTTCTTCTTCCTCCATGAGATTGAGACGTAGCGACTAGGTTTCGCATTGGGGCTGATTTTTTCTTCCATCCAAAGGTGTTTTGGAGTATCTAGATGATTTTTAACATCATCTAATCCATTGTTCTTCGCGAATCCGTAATTTTTCTTGAATCCCTAGAGTTGACTTTTTGGAGTTTTGTTCTTGATGTCGTTTTCCATCCGGTTTTGATAAACCGATCGTTGTTTTAACGATGTTGTTAAACATATCCTAGGGATTGTATATCACTGTCTTGATTGTGAACGATTTAATGAGTGTGCTATGATGTGTTTAAGTGAATGTTGACAAGTGTGAATTCTGGGCATTTTGGCCTATTGTACTTCTGAAAAACCTTGAGTATCTTAGAAAATAAACCTCGAGACGTACTTTTAAAATGAATAATTTTCTCACAGTGTTCTCAAGATGCCTACTGGCGCCACGCTATGTTTCAAACTTATTCTACTTTGGGGATCAAAATATTTGGAGATATTTCTAATAATTTTGAAACGCATTCGCTTAGACCCGAAGGACGAATATAGCTGAAAAGTTTTAATTTAATGAAAGGTGTCTTCATTTTTTTTATCAAACGCAAGATGATTTTTTTTAAAAAGTCTCGATGACGATGTTTGTACTACTTTTTGATATATGATACTCAAGATCAACTGGTGCTTGCAAGTTATTTTCAAAAGATGGTTTTCGTTTTCAAAACCTATTATTCCTATTTGTGGTCCGGGAATATATGTGTGATGTTCGTGCTCTCGTTAAGGTGTTAACCCCCGAGTTGTTGTTGAATTGGCGGTGTGAGCGTTGAGTAGTTCGCCACGCAGTTGTCGCGGTAGCCTCTGTGAGGGGTGTGATATTGGTATTGGATGTCGTCATCTCGTAGCGGTTTATGCGTTATCGCATATATGCGAGCTGTTAGAGCTCGGGTTGGTATGATTGTGTGCATCGGTGATTGTTCCGCGTTGTGTTGATTGCTTGTTATATTGTTATCTTGGTTCCGTTGTTGTGAGTTTCGGGGGCGAGGTCAAAGGTAATACCCGTACTATTTTGACCTCTATATCTTCTCTTCTCCAGTCTGTCGATTCGCTCGTGTTCATTGATACCTTCTGAACTTGTTCTATACCTTGGTTTCATCATTCGAACGAGCTATAATCTGATTTTGAGTCGATCTGGTTATCGCTGTGACTTTTTCGAATTCGGTTCGACTATTGTGAACCTTGTTCGGAAGTAACATCTTTTGGTTCTAATAGTTCTTTTATTCAAGTGGATCGGATTTTGAACTTCTGTATTTTTGGCTCTATCAACTCGTTTATGCTCGTTAACATTTCTGAACTTTCCCTATCCCTTACTTTTGTTGATCGAACGAGGGTGGTATTATTTCGGAATAACTCGTTTGTCGTTGGGGCTTTTCAATTGCTATTCCCTTTCCTGTGGATATTGTGGGAATGCACGTCTTGCTGTTCTCACCAGGTCATCCTGGGAGTTGTTGTTTGAATTTTATTATCCTGCGTGTTTCGGACATGATTGTTCGATTTTTGTTGTCTCATCATTTGTTTGTTCGGTTTTTGTTCTCGTTTCGTGATTGTTGAGCGTTCAGGCTCCTTCGTAATTCCCTTAAGTTCGGGAAATTAGTCTCGTTTTCGATCTTCCAACCCTTGGGCGGTGGAATTCCGTATTTGTTCAGCGTTGACTCGCGTTTTGGTTGATGAACCGTTGGGTTGGTCAATCGTATTGATTTTCGTTCGTTGAGTTTTGTGATTGTTCGGATAATCGACTCGATTGTATTGTATATTTGATGACGCTTGTCACTTGTTGATTTTATCATGTCTCTATCGGTGGCGTTGTGTTAGTCGTCGTGGAGCGTGTTTTCACGTCGTATATTCCTTTCCGTTGCTTGTAACGTTTCACCGTCGGGCGCGAGTTTACGGTTTTTGTGTATCTCGTCGAGTTTTCCTGGCAGGGGATATTGCTTCTCCCTACTTATTTTAAGTTTCGGGACGAAACTTCTTTTAAGGAGGGTAGAATGTAATACCCGTAATTTCGATTTTCGGTAACTTCTTTTTTTTCGGCGGAAGTCCGTTTTGATGACTCGCTCATGACCGTTTCATTATTCTGAGAATGATTAATTCTACACTTTTTGACATCTGAGTTCGTTTCGGTGTCGTTTTGTTGAGTTCCGTGCTTTTTAGCGACTTTTCCGCACTTGAGTTCGATTCTTGCGAATATCGGTCGAAACTGCTGTTTCGAGTTTCCCGTAAGTTCGTTTAACTTTGTTATACGTTTTGTGAACTTCGGTTTGGTTCACGTATCGTGATTTCCGGGCGTTTTGGGCCATTTTCGTAATTTCCCAAAGTTTGGGGTAATTACTTTCCGTTGTCGAATTTCGAGCCTTCGGGTGGTCGGAATCGTGTGTTCTCTTAGTGCTCGGATTCGTCTTTGCGAGTACTTCGTAACCGTATCTTCGATTCGTATTCAGGTTCGGGTTTGGTCGTTGGGCCGTCGGAATTGGTCGGCCGAGTCATGGCCGGGCATGCTCGGGCGAGGCCGATACGGCCGAGTAACGTGCGTTAGTGCTCGGCCGTTAAATGCGTAAGGGCGATTACGTCGTAAGGCCACGGCCGTAACGTCACGTAGCGGGCGGCGGTGTTGCGGCGATGACTTCGGTTACGTCGTAACCCTTGGTCGATTCGTCGTAACCCGCCCGGCGATCGGCTATAAAAGGCCTGCAGACGTTTTCTCGCCATTCTTCACCTTCTTCTTCTCCTCTTAGCGGTGGCGTGTTCTAAGCTTGAAGCCATGTTGTTTAACAACATATACATGGAGTTCTTTGGGTTATATCATCAATCATTCGTCTGATATCATCCCTTGATCCAATGAATCAAGGTTAGATCTTTAGAACCCTACCTTTGGTAAAATTGGGGTTTTCACGTTTTTGTCGATTCGTTCCGTTTTGTCGATTAATTCATGATGAATATGATTAATCTTGTTGGTATTCTTAGTTTCCCTACGGATTCATGGTATATTTCGTGGTTTTACGGAATCGAGAGGGTTTGGTTGTGGTCGCCCTCGTTGTTGTTTATATACGAATATACATGAATCGTAGGCGGGTTTTCGGGTGTATTCCAATTCCGTATTCATTTAGAAATGGTTGTGATTGTATTCTTCGAATCGTTAGGTTCGGTTTCATTGGTTCCTAGCGTTCGTCGGTGACTTTCCTTTCCGTTCGTTGCGTCGTCAATAATTCAAGGCAAGTACTCTTGGAAACTTTTATGCTTAACGTGAAATGGTAATGTATATTGTGTGTGCTTTACTCACCTCGGGAGGGTCCGACGGGGCCTCGAGGGAATCTATGGCTTCGTCCTGGATTCATGAGTTTGATTCGCTAGCCAGCTCGGGAGGGTCCTTAGAGGCCTCGAGTGGGATTCGTGGCTTCGTCCGGTCTGAGTGACGTGTGGTGCTTGATTTGTTTTATGAATGTGGCCAGCTCGGGAGGGTCCTTAGAGGCCTCGAGTGGGATTCGCGGCTTCATCCCGGTCCTAGGCAAATTAATTGTGACTGTTTGTTTCCGGAAAAGACATGTCTGGTTTTGGTTTTGGAAATGATATTGGTGCATGTACTATGAAATGTGTAAGCGATTAGTTTGCCTTGAATACTTGTACTAGCGTAATTGCTAACCCCTTTGGGGACCCATTGTCGGGGAAATTCTTGTTATGGATTTCAGGTTATGTTCAGCCAGACGAGCGGGCGCTGAGATGGTACGAGGATGTCGGCCAAGGTTTTTGACATGTGCAATCGAGTCTTGTTAATTTCTTCCGTCTCTTTTGATGTGGTTGTTTTCCAAATTGTAAACTTATAGATTGTACTCGCGAGTACTTAGGCTTTTCCTTTCGGGTGGTGATTTGTCTTCGTTGGAGTTACTGCATTTGTCGGTTGATGTTTATTATGCCGGTTGTACCGGGCGTGTTGTTTTATGTTTTTGTGGTTAACAATTATTTCCTTGCTAACCGAGACGGTTAGTCGAGTGGTGTTTTTCTTGTGTTAGCCTGGTGGGTCCCATGTAGGGTCCACGGCGTTGTAATACACCTCGAATATCTTGGGGGTGTTACACTTTTTATATGATGTTATTTTCAAACAGTTAACTTAATATATTGAAGTATTAAAGTTGGCACATTTTACATTCAAGAGAATACATAAGAAGTTGGGTACGTACTTTTAGTAATTTCAGAAACTCGTATTAGAAAAAATCTCAATTCACATATGATTATGTTAAATTGTATTTGATGAAATTTTGGTTCCACGTTATTTTTTAGTCCTTTTTTTTCAAAATGGTTTAAATCGTTAAGTATTAATCGGTTTCTGTTAAATGGCCAAAAAGGAGATAATTCAATCCTTATATTTGAAAAAAATACATAAATTGTTTGGATATAATTAAAAATACAAAAGAAAATTCAAAACTTTCAAAAATATATAGTTGATTTCAAAAGTAGATAAATTAACAAATCTTTTAAAACTTAATAATAATAAAAAAATCACTTAAAAATTATTTAAGGCGGCAATTTTTATTTTCTGGAATTCTCTTTATACAAAGATGAATCTAGAGGTTAGTATATTATTATTAAATTTAACTTCTTATATATTTAGCAATATCTCTTTGTAAATTCATAAAATCAGTTATAATTTAGTAAGTATGAGTTTTATTCATTTATTTTGTTATTTTATATTAATCAAATAAGATTTAAAACTAAAATAGACTAATTGATTGATTCCATAGTTTTCTGGATTTATTTATAAATAATAATTAAAATCATTGTTTCTATACTTTCAATAAAACTTTTTAATAAGATAATTTTGATCTATTTAATTGATAAAGACTTCGTGTATCTTTTTAATTATATATATATTCAGTACTTATTTTGCAATACTCCCAAGCATCTTTCATTTCACTTGATATTTCTTTTATTGATATACATAATGATAGTGACTAACTAATACAAACTAATTAATTAATGAAAATATATATTATTTTCGTGAGATTTTAGTTTTAAGTTTTTAATATATAGTGCACACTAGTATATTAAATTCTCTATGTTTGGAATTTATATTATTTAATTAATAAAATCGTAAAATATTTATGTAATATAATCAATTCCTATTAATTCATAATTCATATTCTTTAATTCGTAGAAATTAATAAGGTAAATAGGAGTTATTTGAGGTATAATTATAATGTGATTAATGCAATAATGATTAGACAAGTAATTGATTATGTGCCATTTGAAGCATGAAAGGATTAAAGCATGAGCACACGTATTCTGCATCAGTCTGAAATCCTTCCAACCTTACTCTTCAACTTCTCGTAGTCACTGCCCACGCAGTCGCACACTCGTCGACTCACTTATCTTCTCTCTCCGATCCCGCTCTCTCCATATTATTCGTCACTCTTCCTCCAGTCACGCGTCGGAGTCCGTCTGGCGTCTCCTCCGAACTCATCGGCTCATCCATCTTCTCATCGTCTCGTCTACCTCTTTCAGGTTTAGGTTTTAATCCTTACTTAAGGTTAATTTTCAATACGTCTTCTTCCAAATTCTGTTCTTATGGGTTTCTAGATTTGCATTTCACTGTGTTAGTCGGTTCAATGAATATGAAGATCTTTGTTAGTTTGCTGATCTGATATTTTTGTATGTAATTCAATGAATTAATTGTCATCTTTTTTTCTTCGAGTTTTTGTTTGATTTTAAGGTTGTGTGTTTTTGGGAGCTAATTTTCAATCTGTAGAAGTTTAGTTGAAAAACTTGTGGCTGACTTAGGATGTAATTGTTTTGGTTTTATTTTATTTGTAATCAAAATAGAATAATTGGATTAGAGGTGGGATAGGGTATGGCAATAGCGTACTCGTATTACTCTACCCGTTGACATCCCTAGTGTCTCGTTGCGTTCTCTTCTGGCTTCACAGACTTTGAGGTTATTTAACTTTAAAAATTAGGGTTGGGCCTTGCTTTCAATAGGCGCTCGCCTCAGCGCCCCTTCGCCTCATGTGAGGGGCCTAGGCGCCACCCCAGAAAGCACGTCCATGTGAGTGGATATGGGACACAACACGGGGACACGGCAAGGATGCGCTTTTTTTCACGTAAAATAGGACTCAACACGAGGACTCGGCACAGCTAAAATGTTCGATTTGGAGTGTTCGTGCTTCATAGTCACCACCTTTGTGAAGTTCGCATTGCCTCGGTTATCACCAGTGTTGTGAAACTCGTGCATATGCGCGCGCCTAAGCGTAACGCGTCGCGATGCGCACATTTTGGGAGTCGCATCAGCTATACGATGCGGTTTTGAATATGCGAGCGCTTATGCGCGCTTCTGGGCTTAAGCGCAGTGCACAGATGCGCTTAAAAAGCGCGCTTTTTTTATCAACAAATGTTTATAACTTTAAATGGGCCAAAATACGGGTTATAATAGATACAACCCATATGGGTCTTATAAAACCCTAAATACAATCCCACCTCTTCCTTAAACAATGAGAGAAATCCCTAATTATTCTCCCCAGCGATTTCATCTCCTCTCTTCAAGAATCTGGGCGGTTTCATCTCCTCTCTTCAAGGTATTCTCTTTTTTTCTTTATAGACATAGTATATATATATATAGTGTATATATATAACATACATAGTATATATATGTATGTATATATATTGTATATACTGTCTATATAACTGATTATTTAGTGATTATACACTGATTTCAGATAGGTGATAATAAAGACGTGGCATGGAAATATGCAAGGGCAGTGTCAGATAAAATTGAATTTAATGAGGGGGGTAAAAATCCTAATAATGACCAGGACTTGGATGATGAAGATTTTGAAATCTTGAAGAAGAGCTTGAAGATTACTAATAAATATAACAAGTTGTTTAACTGCATAAATTACCTGAAGTCCTAACATACTTATCTACAGGGCATGGCTGTAGTTGATTTTCTAGCTTTATTATGTTACCATAACTTCTTATTTGTGCCTTACGTTTGAATCTGATTATCATTACACTTTTTATGACAATTTAATTTGCTTAGAATATGTTAAATTTGTTGTTATGCATTTTGTTTTCCAACTTTTGTGTTTTTTTTCAAAAGCGCGCTTATCGCGTTGCGCTTATGCTCCAGGAGGCCTTTGCGCTTCAGTGCGCATATCACGTTTAACAACACTGGTTATCACCGGAGGTTTGAAGCCACAACCATAATTTCCAAGAAATATACATATTCACAAGTGAGGTGCTACTAGCAACATTAAAAGGAGTGCCATTTTCAAAAAAGAGCCTCCCAACATCTAAAGCACAACGATTTCGAGCTTCCTCTATTAGTTACAAAACGATCCGTAGGTCCCCTAACTCCCCTCGAAGGCACACTTCCTGTACTTGACCCTGTACTTGACTCTCTCCTGCCTAGTGATGCATGGCTATTATAATAAGCATCACTATCAACTATTTCGTCATATTGTCTTTTTCTGACGTTCTTTGATTGCTTCGATTTTTTTAGAGATCTTTCATTTCGTTTTTCACATCTTCAGGTACATGTTCTCATGGTTTTGAATCTTTGTGTGTACCGGCAAGATGCATTTTTCCTCGACACTCCTCCACTAATAACTTTGGAACAAAAGTACACTTCACGTATTTGTATCCCTTGCCTTCGGGCATTGCAACTTACGCGCAATACTCCCAAGCAAGGTCTTTTCTATTACCGTGCCTCCTTGCCAAGCTGATGCTTTCACCATATCCACTACAACATATGTTACAGAGTAATTATTGAAGTTATCAAATTAAAAAAACATGTTAAGAAAACTGCATATAGGGCTGGAGCTGTGCCATTAAAAAAATTATTAGTACAATTAGTACTTCGATAACAACATTTTAGTTTACAACTTATAAAAAAAAGAGATGTTTACGGCTGCAAAAAGAAGAGGAGGGCTGAAAAAAATCAGCTGGTGAGAAAAAAGTAAACGTGGAGAAAAAGTAAACACAAAAAACTAAAAATATACATGGTGAGAGAGAGACGCTGGCGATTGCAGCAGAGCGAGAGAGAGAGAGAGAGAGAGAGAGAGAGAGAGAGAGAGAGAGAGAGAGAGAGAGAGAGAGAGAGGCCGACGATTACGGCAGAGTGAGAGAGAGAGATAGTCGATTGAGTCGGTTTGAGAAAATAGAATTGGTTATCGGTTTACAACTAGGGCTTCTATCAAATCATTAAATTTAAAAATATCTAGAAAAGAGGATTAACAAATAATAGGGTTTTAATATAAAGTGGTGTAGTGTGGTGTGGGTGTGGGAAAAAAATGGGATTGAAAAAGAATAGGGTCTTAATATAAAGTGGTCAATGACCTATTTAACCTTATTGTCTCTATTATTTTATAATGAGGCGTTGCTTATTAGAGAAGTAAGAAAACATATAGTAGTAAACTTATGATATAACTATCTAACTAGAGTTACTTATTAAATTGTATTTAATTTAAATTATAAAAAAATCAGTAAATGCTAAATTTTTTATATAAATTTGGTACAGAATGTAGTTTATTTTATATAAAAATCTATTTTAATTGTTGTGATTTTATTATAAAAAAATAAAATACAATTGACCAAATTAATTTATGACCTAACTAATTGTAGTTACTTAAATATATCTAATGTTTTGTGAAGCAACAAAAAAAAATAATTTTTGAGTAAACACTATTACATTTTAGTGATTAAAATATCTTTTTTTTTGCCCTTTTAGTAATTCCTTACAATATTGATATCTTCATGAAATATTTAGATTTTTTTTCTTTAATTTAATCGAGGCTAACGCCACAATGCGCCTCCAGGCTTACGCCTCGCCTCGTCCGGCCAAAACGCTTCAAGCTTGGCTCGTGCTAAAACATTGAACCAACTAAATCAAGGAGGGGAAAGTTACAATGAGCACAAAAATTATAGCTACAAAGTTTCACAAAATATTTTGAATCTCTAAGGCAGAAAAAGAAAAGTTAACCTCAAACTTTAGTTGGAGGCCTGGTCTCACAGTCCCGCACAAAGTCTCAACCAACGAGTTGTGTTGCATGGGGAACCAAGTCTGGACCCTTGTTAGCAAGCCGTAAGATGGCAAATTTCCAGTGAGTAAAACATGTTTTTTTTATTCACAGTTATACCATCAATGCCTTTTACTTTTTAATCTTACCCACACACTTAGCATCAATACCTTTTATTTTGTAATCATTACATTTGCCTAAATTGTTGTATTTTTACTCCTCAGTCAAAGGACAGGGGGAGTAGCACCTAGCTGGTGATATGGCCTTTTAGTCTCTACCCTCTACTATCATGTTGCAACTTCTCTTAGAAATTATGTACTACTAGAACATGTGAAACATAGACTCGACACGTGACACGCGAGACGCGACACTACATGACACAGGCACGAGTTTCGACCAAAATGTAGGACACGACACCTCCAGATACCACCTCCGAACATGCTTTTTGTTAAATATGTAAATTAAATATATATAGATGCATAATATTCATTATAGATATTCAAGAAATTCAAAACCTACAAAAGCCCAGTCCAATTCGATAGAGCCCCGATGACCTTTTTTAAGATGCCCAACCAATATTAATAAAGTTATATCTACAGAATGCTCATTTTATACTCAGCACAACCTTGTTATTTTGTTTTTACACATAAGGCCCACTACATGTCTAAGGAACCTGAGTTGATTTCTTAAGTCTAATATACTTCTTGTCTTTTCTTTTTCGCTCCGCCTCTTCTAAAATCTGCCACCCCCGTAAATCTTCCTTTTCGATTTCGCGTGTCCCCTGTTGTCCAGGAGTGTCGGCGCCGTTTCGTGAATGTGTCCACATATAAAAAAAATGGACACTCTCCGACACGCGTGTCTGGAGTGTGTCGAAGTGTGTCGAACGTGTCCGGCATGTTACTCGTGTCCGACGAGATCTGTGGCCCCGGGAGGGTGTTCATGCTTCGGAGACTAGAACCACCTCCTCATCAGGGTAGTCGATCTCATCGAATGTAGTCTCAACTTTGGCGGTTTAGTCATAAGCATACTTGTCTCTGGTTCCTTTAAACATGGGTGCCTTCGCTCTCAATTCCTAACCACTTGTTGTAGTTGAATTCATGAGGTGGTGGTAGGGGTATGTCATATTGTTAATGCGGTGGTCAACTTGAGGTTCAGCCAACAATTATTGACTCTTGAGTTAACCCATGTTGGATGCGACATAGTTTTAGTCCTACTTGAGTTAACCCATGTAGGTTATTGGTCTTAAATGAACTTATTGGGCCCAAATTCATGATCCAACTGGTGTTGTTAAAATAGCCTTATTTCCTTTTCTTTTTATAAAACTTATTAATGGGGCTTATTGGTCTTGGAAGCCAGATGTGTTATTTTACTATTTTTAAGTATTTTGAATTTCAATGTTAACTATTAAGTTTCTATTTGTTCTCGTTTTGGATTTTTGTGTTTGGATTTGAAATCTTTTTTAATGTTTATTATTATTATGACTAGTTAATGTGGTAAAAATGGTCAATGCTCTTTAATTTGTTAAATTGATTATCGTACTCATGTACCGGTGTCCACAGTTTGGGAACGTGTCCCCATGTCTTAATTTTAGAAGTATACGTGCCTGACATTTAGGTATGCACCTGTATCCAACACCTATACCTGACCCAAGGTAATTTAGTATAGTTTGCAATTTACTAGCTATCCGAGAATGAGATACCGGAAACCGTGAATGCATTGTGTATGGGATGTTGAGTATTGACGTGGTATTGGAATGGTTGATGATAGATGTTAGTTTGGATCGACGAGAGTCATGATTCAGACATACTTCAGTAAAAGTTAGATGGCCTAATGAGGCTGGTTATTAGTCTAGGGAATTATTGCAAATGGATTGGAGATACGGTTAGGTCGTTGAGCGGAGTTTTGGGACGAGTGTGATTCTGATGCTACATACGTTAGCCAGAAGGTAACATTCATTATGCATGTTAACATATGTAAGGATGGAGACTCCACGTACATAAACAATGCCTGGGATCGAACGACAATAGTCCTTGGAACAAGAATTGCGTACACTAATGAGGCACATTATGTACGTTAGTCACGGCCTGTTACGTATGCAGCGTCCCCCGAACAATCATTACATACGCTATGGAGAGCCTGTTGTGTATGACACGGGCTTTGCACCTATGATGTGATTCCTGTTGCGTATGACCCGGGCTTTGCTCCTATGACGCGGTTCCTATTGTGTACGTTAACATCGCCACTTTATATACACGAGAGGAGTGTTTTTTCTTCATTTTTCTTTAATGTTCTAAAAGGCGCTAGGCGGTAGGCGGGCGGACGGGGACCTTCTAGCACCTAGGCCTTGGAGGCGGCGCCTAGGCGGCTAGGCGCTAGGCGGTTTTTTTTTATATATTTTATATTTTATTTATTTTTATATATGCATACAAAATGCATAATAATATTCTTTTCAAAAGTAGTCTTGAAAAAAAACATTGAAAAAAAAACATTCAAAAAGCAAAAGTCACAAACTAAAGTCAAAATTCCATGTGTTCCTCATCTCCATATCCTTCCTCCAATATAGGTTCTCCATCTAACAGCTTTTTTTAAAAAAAAATAGAAAAAGAAAACCCGAAGGTGAGCTGGAAGAACACTGACCTGAAGATGGAAGAACCGCCGAAACTCTGAAGATGATGAAACGGCCGGAATGGAAAAACTGGACTAGAAGAAGGTGAGCTGCCGATTATTTGGTGCGCGGGCAGATGGAGAATTAGATGATAGTCTTCGCAGCGAAGGTGAAAAGGAAGAAACGAATGGACCGGGAGATACAGGAGAAGGAAAATGGTACTTAGGGTTTGAGGGTCCAGCGAAGGAAAACACGTTTTTGGACAAAACGTTAAAAAATAAAATAGAAAAGGAAAAAAAATCTGGACAGATGGGGTAGTCGCCTAGGACCCGCCTAGCCCGCCTAGTACCCGCCTAGCCCGCCTAAGACCCGCTTAGCCGCCTGGCAGAACCGATTAGGGGGTAGTCGGGGCGGAGGGCCACCTTCTAGCGCCTAGGCGGCCCCTTGGCGGCCGCCTAGGCCGATTTTTAGAACAGTGTTTTTCTTCCTCTCTGTCCAGTTCTTGCTCAACAACCTTAGAGCATTCCAACTTCGATCTTTCACCTCGTAATCATGTTATTGAACTTGGAAGTTGTGGCATTACATTTTATGGACCGAGTCACAGAGTTTCTAATGATCGAATGGTGTTCTTCATCTTAGAGATAAAAACTTAAACTTTTAGGACTTCTCTATCTTGAATATGTTGTGTATTCAAGTGTTTTGTAACTATTGTACATGATTTGGTTAGATAGTTTATAGTTCAAGTGAGTGCTCTTAGTGATTTTCCCAAACTAGTGTTTTGTTTGATTTGATTCTTTGATTAGATGTTAGAGATGAATTGTGATGTTTATGCTTGGGAATTGTGTTTGATATGAGTATGTGTTAGTTTTGACCAGGTTAGTTCGGAAGAGAATGGTTGTTTTGAGTTTTAGAGGCTTGTGTTGGAATTTTGAACAAAAGTTGTTTGACGAAATGCCCGAATGGAGTTCTTGTGTTGTCTTTATGTGGTGATCAATTGTGATGAAATGATCATAGTGTTGTACTGTTATCATTCATGTTTGAATGTTGATGAGTTCATTCGGAGGCTCCAGTCTTAGCTTGAGGTGTTGGATCCCTCTTCAGTGGAGGTTATTATTTTGTATTATATGTTTTATATTTCATTACATCTAAACTATGTGATTATTATTAACTGATATTCGTGTGATTGTGTTTATAAACATTATGAGTTTGTGATGACATGTATTAGTGTGATTGCAAAGGTTTATGTGGTGCGTATATGCTGAGGTGCACTGTAGTGATCGTGTTGATTGTATTATGTGTATACGTTGAGGTATACCACTGTGATTGTGTTGATCATATGATGTGTATCCTTGTGATTGTCTTGATTGTATTGCATTTACACATTGAGGTGTACTGTTGTGATTGCATTGATCAATGATTCTGAATTTGTGGTTTTTGTAATTGCGGATTATTACGTGATTGTTGAATTGGTTGATGGTTTCATGATTGTTGTGATATGAATTTTGTGATTGTTTGCTTCCATGGTGTGTTGTACTTAATGTCAGCTAGGCGAGGATGTATACGTCGGTGTTGGTTTCGCAATGTGGCACTCTTGTCGGGTAGATGTACGCAATCGTCAGTGGCGTCTGTAAAGGTACGGCTCCCGTAAGGGAAGTGTCGCCTAGCACATGTCAAGGAGCGTCTCCTGGCATTCTTCTAGATGAAGGGTACTTATTTGGTTTTGAGTTGATTTGATACCAAATGATTAGAAATATTTTGAGATCTCCTTAAAAAAACGAAGGTATCAAGATCAAAGGTTGCCCTCTTAGGGTCGGTTTGACGAGGCCTCCAAGGTAGGGTTAATTATTGATATTGTTGTGAGAATGAGATTTGGGTCGAGTACCCTAATGGTTTGTGTTGTAGAAATCATGGTTATCACTTCGGTCGACTAGTCGACCAGTCGACAAGGGAGGAACAAAATGGGGGCTCAACTAGCTCTCTGTAAGGATCAATGTTTTAAAAGGCGTGAGGCGTGTTTGAGGCGTTTTCTAAAATTGAGGCGAGGCGTAAGCCTCGAGGCGTACCAAGGCGTAAGTCTCAGTTTTTATTATATATATATATATATATATATATAACCAACACACAAAAGACATGTTTAAGTTTAACACTTCTTAAAGTCTCAATTAAACTATCACTCGTCTTCCTCCTCCTCATCAAACTCCACCTCCTCATCAAACGAGAAAAATCATATCACATATTAATCAAATGAGAAATTAATAAATAATTAAAAAAACAGAAAAATAAACATAAAAACAGAAAATATAATCTTTAGATACAAAAATCTGAAAATATGGCAAATCATATCACATATTATATTATACAATAAATAAACAAAAAAAAGTGAATAAAAAAAAATAGCCAAAATATTAGGGTTAACCCTAATTTTGAATTCTCTAATATATCACATCTAATATATATTAATATTAATATATATATATATATATAATATTAATAAAGGTTGAAAATGAAGATGGGAGAGAGGCGCGCTAGGCGCACAAAGACGCCCGCCTCCCTCCCTGTGCCCGCCTCGCCTTCCAGGAGGCGCTGCCGTTGGTGCCCCTAGCGCCTCGCGCCTCGCGCGCGCCTCTAACAACTATGATTTATGCACGCAGTCACACACATATAATCACACACACACACACATATATATATATATATATATATATATAGTATATACACATACATATATAGTGGCGCGTTCTATGCAGTACCAATATTAGATGCAGTACTTTACAGTACTAATTTATGCATGAGTTTTGTACTAATTATGCATGAAATATATGCATTTCGTGCATCAAAATTTCAATGCATTAAAATATGTAATATATATGCATCAAAATATCGATGCATTAAAATATTAGATTATATGCATCAAATTTTTGTGAGAATTAATGCATTGAAATTTTGATGCACGAAATGCATATATTTCATGCATAATTAGTACAAAACTCATGCATAAATTAGTACTGTAAAGTACTGCATCTAATATTGGTACTGCATAGAATGCGTCCCTACATATATATACTGTATACATATATATATATATATCAAGGTTCTAAAAAATGCTAGGCGCTAGGCGTTCGGATTGCTAACGCCTAGCGCCCAGAGGATTAATCAGGGATTAGTCGGGGATTAATCGGATTAGATGGATTTATTTAGTATTATAATAATTATTTTTGTATATAAAAAATTATATATATGTTAAGAATAAAAAACATCTAATATTTAAATATTTAAACAAACATATAATCGACCATATATTAAATTGTTAAACATTGATATAAGCATAACATAGTCCATAGTATCTCAATTCAAGAATTTATAGTACCGCTAATATAAAAAAAAATGTTTACCCGCCTAGGCGCCCGCCCAGCCGTCTCGGCGCCCGCCCAGCTTGCCTTCCTAGGCGCCCGCCCAGCCCGCCTAGGCGGCCGATTAATCACCCGAACGTCCAGGACAAACGCCCAGGGCATAATCGGCCGCCCAGGCCGATTATTTTTAGAACACTGATATATATATAGGAAAAAGATCATATGAAAACTAATTACCTTGTGAAATCTAGAAACTTTTGTAGGCCATTGATATTAGTGATCTAACGGCTGTAGATGAGTAGAATTATATGCATTTATGTATTTTTTTTTATTGCATTATTTGTTGCATATACTAGCGACCAGCTTGATGCAACAAATAATAACAAATATGCAATAAAATTACTTAATAATGCAATTGGTTTCTAGATTTCACCGTTAAGGGTGTTTCCACCATAGTCAATCCCTATATATGAAAAAGATCATATGAAAAAGATCCCTATATACACACACATATATATACACACATACATATATATACAGTATACATATATATATATATACACATATATAGATAGCAGCTGCTCTGCTACCGCTCTGCTACTGCTACAGTGCTACTATGCTTCTTTTTGTATTTATGCTTCTTAAATAGAAAATTAATAATTACTTAATGAGTAACTTCTTTATTCTTTACTTCTTTATTGAATTAGGCAGTGGACAGTGGGCAGTGGCTGGGTATTAATAAGAGAAGAAGGCATGCTAGAAACATATATAATGCATATATTCTACATATATATAATATATTATATATATATATGATTGTAATATATATATATGTATTATTTATTATTTATACCTTATCGACTAGTGTCGACTAGTCTACGACTAATCTCGACTAGTCTACGACTCGACTAGCCGGACCCTCCGTCGACTCGACTCGACTTACCGAAGTGATAACCATGGTAGAAATGATATTAAGGTCGAGGACCTTAATGCTTTTTGTATTGTAAAAATAGGATTTTGGGTCGAGGATCATAAACGGGTTGTGCTGTGAAAACGGGAGATCCTAACATTTCTGAAAATGAGATTTTGGGTCAGGAATCCTAATGGTTATGTTGAGAAAATAAAATTGTGACAATTTCTCGGAATGTTTTGATTTGAAAACCAACCTGAAATGTTTGATAATATTTTCCGAAAGCGTGGTATATTTTTTTCTAAACATTTGACGAATTTGAGCATTCTTTTGGGATTTTGTGACTATTTTCCTTTTTATGTTGATCATTCTGTGTATACTAGAATATGTTTCATATATCCATTGAACTTGCATTAACAATTCCAAGCTAACTCCTTCAGGGCTGTACATATTTTGTGTCCAGTTTCATTTTGCTTGAGGAGCACTCCCAGGAACGGTGCGAGAGTGATGGTATTTCGCTTTGATACTTTGTATTAATGAGATGTAATAGTTTTATTGGAGAAATCATTTTGTAGTTACTAGTTTATTGAGTCTTTTGGGACATCTAGTTATTCATTTTTTTTTACTTAATGTAAGAGTGGTGTTTTGAATGACATTGTCCGTCAGTTTTGTTGCTGATTCCATATTTTTGCCTGGTAAATCCTTGTGGAAGTTTTTATGTGGTTGTTTCCTGAGGATTGGGGTGTTACAGAATATGATTTTAGAGATTAGCTAGGTTATGACTGCCTAATCTTTTGTTGCGTTTTACGTATGAGTCGGTCAACCGAGACAGTATCGCTGAGCTACCAACACTTCGTGCGACCTGTGCATGTAAGTCTCTAACTTTTTGACTCTGTGTGCATGTGTATTTGGTGTCCTGAGTACCCTAATGATAGTGTGTGCTGCATTCCATGAATGATCGTGATATATTGTGTATGCTTCATTTATAATGAATAAGGCCTTCTAGGATAGTCGCATGAACTTGTAATAATGAACTATGCAGAGTACACGAGCATTGGAATTGATGGTATGATACAAGTGAGATAGTTGTGCATCTGCCTATGATTGTAGTAATGATAAGTAGATGGGATTTTGGTGCTAGTTGCGGAGACGATGTCTCGATGGAGTGGGGCTGAAGGTTGAGTTCTATGGTCTTGTTGATTGGTTTTGGTGTGGTTTTGGTCCTGATTTTCTTTTGGCTGTTATGATTTAGGTTTTGGGTATGATGCGGAGAGCAGAGGTGAGAATGTGCTGTTTAACGCGTGTGGCCGTTTTAGGCGTAATGCTGGTAAATATTTTGAATTGCAAATGAGTTATTATACAAATGTGTGATTTTTGTTTTGAAGTAATAATATGACGTGTTTCAAGAGAGTGAGCTGATTTGGCATTTTAGGCAATAAGTCGATTTGACCGATTTGATAGAAATTATAACCACCTTCCTCTTAACTATGGACGAATTAGACATGTGTATTCACCTGATATTTGCCATCTTACAGCTTGCTAACAGGAGTCTAGACAGTTCCTTGTGCAACACTACTCACTGTTTGAGACTTCGTGCGAGACTGCGAGACTAGACCTCCATCTGAAGTTTGCGGTTAGCTTTCTGCCTTATAGAGTCAAAATATTTTGTGAAACTTTGTAGCTACATTTTTTAAGCAATGGTTGTCTCATTGTAATGCTCTCAAAGATTTAGTTGGTTGAATTATTAGAATCAGGACTCCGATATAAATCTCAAATCCCTAAACTCGAAAATCGTACTGTTGGTCCCAAGAATGATGAAGACTATCCTCATTGTACCAACACGAGTCTTTTCTAGCGCGCTTTGTCCTCACTCACGCGCACCTGGGAAACTTCCCAGGGGGTCCCCCATCCCATAACTACTCCAGGCCAAGCACGCTTAATTTTGGAGTTTCTATGAGATGAATACCAGAAAAGAAGATGCATCTTGTTTTTTATGAGTAGTCCAAATCAATTCATTCCACTTTCTAGTGCAGATCTCACAGGTCGAATCGCAAGCCGCGCCTCACGCATTTTTAAGCCCATGCAGGCAGGATGCTGGACCGAAGTCCAACAATCCCCCTCCCAGTACCTGCCAGCATCTCAGCCCCATAGTCTGGAAACCTCTGCGAACTAGATTTGATCACACAGTCCTCTAGCGTCTGGATTCATTCACACAGTCCTCCAACATTTGACATCAGCATCTGTTCCAGCTCCGTTTACTTCTGCTGCGCCAGTATCTCAGTTCCAGCATACTAGATTTGATCACATAGTCCTCCAGCACCTGACAACCTCCACAGCGCCAACATCTTAGTTCCGGCCAACTGGTAACATTTGCTGCATGCCCGCCTCTTAGTTCCAACACTCTGGCAGCCTCCACTGTAGGATACTTCGAGGGAATCCGCACCCGTGACCTGCTCCGATACCAATTGTTGGTCCCAAGAATGATGAAGACTATCCTCACTGTACCAACACGAGTCTTTTCTAGCGCGCTTTGTCCTCACTCACGCGCACCTCGGAAACTTTCCAGAGGGTCGCCCATCCCATAACTACTCCAGGCCAAGCACGCTTAACTTTGGAGTTTCTATGAGATGGATACCAGAAAAAAAGATGCATCTTGTTTTTTATGAGTAGTCCAAATCAATTCATTTAACCACTTTTTAGTGCAGATCTCACAGGTCGAATCGCAAGCCGCGCCTCGCGCATTTTTAAGTCCATGCAGGCAGGATGCTGGACCGAAGCCCAACATGTACACAAATCAATAATTCTATAATATTAAATTCGAATTGGCCAGTGCATCAATGATATCCCCGACATCTTCCTCTTGATGATATGAGAGAGTGAGAGGGGGGAGAGGGAGGGCGGGGGAGTCCTCAAGAAAAATATATCTCACGATCTTTAGTTTTTATTTTTTAAGTATTTTTTTGATATGTGAGCAAATTATATATCTCACGATCTTTAGTTTTTATTTCAAGTATTTTGATATATGTACAATTTGCTCATGTGGATTTTGCTGTGTTTTTCTTTCTTCTCATTTATTGCTATTAGATCTCAGATATTTGTAAAGTTATTGACTTTATTGGAGTATAAAAAAATCAATTCTATTTTCGGTTAATCCCATGATAAAATTGTTGATTGAATGTTGGGAAGAGAAACAAATAGAAGATTTTACTCAATGTATGGCCGTATGGTGCAATTTCATTCCCTTTATAACAGTTCTTTTAAGAACCATTTCCTTTCTTTTTTATTGTTCTGTTGATCGATGATGTTTCTAGTTTTGCCTGGAACAGAATGAGATGACACATTCTTGGTGCAGAGCCAACCCTAAATGATGTTTCTAGTTTTGCCTGGAATCATTTCCTTTCTTTTTATGTTGTTTTTGCCATAGTTGTTAAAGGCGTAAGGTGCACCAAGGCGATACGGGCACTTATCGCCTTTGGCGCAAGGCATGCGCCTGAGAGAGTTGAGGCGCACAAAGAATAAAATCTAAAATAAGTTAATAAATAGTTGTTAAAGGCTTGCAGAAAAAAAGGCGGGTCGCCTTTTGTGCCCAAAGGCGGGCGACCTCAGCCAGGCGCGCTCCTGGGTGCGCCTTTTTGCCGCGCCTTAGTGCGCCTCGGTGCGCCTCTACATTAGGACTCTTTTTTGTTTTTTTTTTCTTTATTTTTTCAGAATAAAAGTTATTTTTGTTCTTCTTGTCAATTGTTAAGTTCTTGGTGGATAGTTGTAGTTTCTTGTGATTATGTCTTTATAAATTTTATAATTTAATTTAATTTACTTTTGTCATTTTGATGCGCCTCACCTGTCTCAGGCGCCCGCGTCGCATTGTGCCTTGCGCCTTGGGCGATGGGAGCCATATCACCTTGGTGCACCTTTTGCCTTTAACAACTATGAGTTAAATATAAAACTTATAAACACATAATGACAAGAAAATATAACAATCCACAAAAGAATTTATAAGTAACAAAATTAGAGAGTCAGAACAATGAAAATAACTGTAAAAATGTTATGTAAAAAGCGAAACCTAATACAGAGGCGCACTAAAAAGGCGCATTTAGACTGAGGTCGCCTGCCTTTGGGCTTGAAAGGAGACTTGCCTTTTGGCATGCACGCTTTGCGCCTGAGGTGCGCCCGCCTGTAACAACAATGGCTTTCGCACCTTTTGTTTGTTTTTGAAGAGAGTTTTGTGGTCTCAGAATGGTGCAAAACAACTTTTTCTGTTGTTTTCGCACCTTTTGAGGGAGGTAGGGAGACTGTTTTAGAAACTCATTGTAGGAACAAAATATTGAAAATTGACTGGGGCCTGGACATTCTTTTGTTTGGTTTTATGTGAACAATTATTTATCTTTGTTGAATGAATAAAGATTTGATGATAATAATGGACAATCGCAGATAATTCGACTTGCTTTAGCGCATGGACTTTTCGCTTGCCAATACAAGAACAATTCGCATAAGATTGACATGGTGAGGAACCATGGATTTCTTAAGGTACTGGTGCTCTTGCTTTGTTTAGAACTTCTGTGCGGTTATATGATCATGCATATTGCATTTCTATCACGCGGTTTAGTTTACTGTTTTTGATTGATTTACAGAACTTCCCCTTATTGTCAGTCATTATGGAAGTTCTGGAATTTTATCTTATATATAAGTGTATACAAACCAATACAATGATGGTATTCTTCTAGTGAACACTAAGGGGCTGTTTGGCAGTTGCTGAATGATTTAGTGCAGAATGGTTGAGAGGCCAGAATGGTTGAGAGGCTCTGTATGGTTGAGTGCAGAATGAAATTTGGTTGTTTGGTAACTGTTCTGAATGGTAACGCTGAATGGTAACAAATTACCATTTTACCCTTCTATATAAAAGTAGCGATTAAAAATCTCATTTTTCCTCCCCTTGCGTACCAAAACCTCTCCTTTTTATAAATAAAAACCCTAATTTTTATAAATAATTGTGTATAATATTTTTAAATTTAATTCATTTAAGATAATAATAATAATAATAATTATGTATAATATTTTTAAATTTAATTCATTTAAAATAATAATAATATTAATAATTATTATTATTATGTATAATATTTTAAATTTAATTCATTTGAAAAATAATATTAATTATGCATAATATTTTTTAATTTAATTCATTTAAAATAATAATAATAATAATGTATAATATTTTTTAATTTAATTCATTAGAAAATTATAATAATAATTATGTCTAATATTTTTTTATTTAAATTTGTATTAAAAAAATAATAATTATGAGTAATAATTCTTAATTTAAGAGGAGGGGTAAATCTGGAAATTGTTTGCCTCTTAATGGTTGAGAGAGGGTATGGATGCTTAATGGTTAAGAGGTTATTGTAACCATTAAGAAGAGGTCATATTTTTTTTGCCAAACAGTCCTGGCCTCTTAGCGATTCAGAGGTAGGCTCTTAATGTAACCATTAAGTGCCAAACAAACGGCCCCTAACATCAAGAGAAGATAAGCAATTAAACACCATTCGACCCAAGGTTGTCAAGTCGGCAAGTCGAGTCGAGTCGATGGAGGTCCAAATGAGCGACTAGTCGACTAGTCGTCGACTAGTCGTTGACTAGTCGGTAAGTCAAAATAGTAAATAATAAATATATATTTATACATGTGATGACTTAAATGATAACATGTAATACAATAACTTGAAATAACTTAGCAAGTATGTCCCAAAATATTAAGTTCAACACCACAATCCACATATCATCCATTCATAAGTCTTAATACATAACAACAAAATATAAAAAGGGGGGAATCAAATGTTGTCATCAAGCTCCAAATGTACATTTGGTTCTTGATCACTACTATGATGTGTGGGAGTTTGTGGCCTATGTCCATAATCATCTTCAATACCCACATCATCTAAAATGATCGGTGCATCTTCCATCTCCAAATCGGACGATGCATCCGTACGAGAAGAACCACTAGCACGTCGGCTGTACACAATGTCGGAACCACCTCTTCTAGGATTACGTCGACCCTCAATGCCTTCCGACGCATCCAATGCTCTATCCACGCTAAGCCAAAAGTCATCATCACCGGGGTCAACAACTTCTCCATTCACCCACTCGTTGTCCCATTGAAAATCATCTAGAATCAACGGATCAAAATTTTTCCCACTTTCCCGCCTCTTTTGGAACCTCGTTGCAATCTTCCGGTTGTATTGTATGTACACCAAATCATTTAAACGTCGATGCTCTAGTCTATTCCTTTTCTTGGTGTGAATCTAGATAATATATAGCACATATTAGTAACAGTAAAAACAAAGACATTAACATAATATCTATAAAGTTTATAACTGATTCTGCTTCTTAATTCCAGGAGTTAGTCACTTTTGGTTGCAAGGATGTTGCAAAAACCGTACCTAGGAAAAAAGTAGAGTGCAGGATGCAAGGATGTTGACAAATATCCTTCTATTTCTTGCTGAAATATATGAACTACATCAGGTCTTTAATAGAACAGAGCACAAGGTCTGACTCCTAAAATTAAGTTGTAACCAAAAGTGACTAACTCCTGGAATTAAGTGCAGTAAAAACAAAGACATTAACATAATATCTATAAACTACAACGGAACATAAAAGTTACTCACAAATTCAAAAGTACTCCAATTGCGTTCGCAACCGGATGAAGAACAACAAAGGCCGACAATTCTTTTAGCAAACATAGTAAGCTCAATGGTAAGACCACCAAAAGCACCCCACCAATCCACTAAATATAAAAAATAAGATGAAGATTCATAAAAGTTAAAACATATTATATTGTACTAAATTGTAATATAGAAAGGATAAGATGATGAAATAGAGACATTTACTTAAATCTTAATATACTTACGTGGATTCTTTGTTTTCCTAGACCGAATTGTCAATTGTTTTCCAAAAGCATTTCTTGAATTTTCGTATTGATCGGCTCCAGTCACTAATTTTTCCAACACACTTGTTTCAACCACCATCTTTTCAAGCACATCATCAACTTCATCCTCAACCTTGAGGAGTATCTTTGATCATTTTCTTTGATATCAAAGAACTTCCCTGATTGAGGAATAAAGCCGCTCCATACAAGTCTACTTCCATTTGAGACTCCCAACGTCTCTCTATGATGCTCACCACTTTTTTTGAAACAATTTGTTTTTTCTCAAGTGCCCCTTTGATCTTCTCTTTGGCATAGTCCATTGCCGCACAAATCTCAGCCATCGCGGGTTTTTCATCCCCGTCAACAATCCTCAAAACAACCAAAAGTGGTTGTGATGCTCTAATACAATCCTCAACATTATTCCAAAATCTTGTGGAAAGGACAACGTCATGCACCTTTTCCCCTGCAATAGTTTTAGACAACTTGGAATTGAACCAATCTTCACCACCAAACAGCCTTTTCAAAGCATCCCTGTTTTTATACAAACTCTGTAACGTAAGAAATGCCGTAGCAAATCGTGTTGCTTCTGCTCTCACAAGGTCTTTCCCATCCGTCTTCTCCTCATAAAGACTAAGATGTCGACCGTGCCTATACACAAATGTTGTAATTCCTTTCCCATGTGTGATAGAAATGCTAAACTCCTTCAACTTGGCAATATCTTCAAGCATTAGATCTAAGCAATGTGCGGCACAAGGAGTCCAGTAAAGTGTAAGATTCCGAATAGATAAATATCCTCCCGCAGCCTTGAAATTAGCACCATTATCTGTTATAACCTATAATAAATGCAACAAATCAAGAAAATTCTTGAATTTTAAAGAGACTTGAAAATTAGTAATTAAGCAAGATGTTATGTAGCTACCTGAACAACATGCTCTCGGCCAATCAACTCAATTTGTTCATCTAACAGATCTGTCAACATCCTTGCATCCTGCACTCTACTAGATGCATCAACCGTACCTAGGAAAAAAGTACCCTCCGGACTATTAACGAGAAAATTGATCAAGTGTCTTCCCCTCCGATCAGAAAATCCATCAGACATAAGTGTACAACCATAATGCTTCCAAGCTTTTTCATATTTTTCCCTCAACTTATCTGTCTCTTTCTTCGCTTTCTCAAGTAATGGCACCCGCAAGTCATGATAAGTCGGCGGCTTCAAACCCGGGCCAAATTGTCATATGGACTCGACCATTATCTCATAGCTCCTCGAGTGCGCGGCATTGAAGGGTATGCCATTTTCATAGAAGAAGTTGGCTATGTGCATAAACACTCTTTCCTTCTCTTCTGGAGTCTTTGTAGAACTCTCAATAGTAGTTTGATAAGGCCCCCTACCATGCCTTTCCTCAACTACTTCTTCAGGAGTTTTTCTAAGAGTAGAAGCAATTGTTTTTGTTGGTTTTGGTTGAGGTAATGTGAAACTTATAGATTTTTTTCTTTTGGAAGACGTTCCCGAACTTGGCACGGTATTAGAAGCCGCTGTTGATGAATTATTTGGTTCAACTTCTTCAATGTCATCATCGTTATCATCATCTAGTGGCACATGAGTCTTCCTTGCATTCTTTCGAATGTAGTCTTGCATCTCCTTCATAATTGATGTCGTAGTTTTTGTACATATTTGGACATCCCCATAACCACCCGCAAGATGTTGTTTCAACCTTCTAATCCCGGCGTGCATTTGTTTATTACAAAGACAACATTGGACAATATCTTTGTTGTTCAAATCCGGCCAAAATGCTTATTTCCATCCCGGATCCGAGGATTTATCCTTTCGTTTTGGATCCTTAGACAAATCATGGGCACTTGATGTAGAATCTTCCATCTACAGTAAATAAAAAACAAAATTAGACTAATTAAAAGCTGAAAACTAAAAAATACATAAATTTTAATTATTTACTGTCATTATTTAATTATTACTGTAATTATTTACTCTAATAAATAATAAATTAGAATTATAAAAGAAAAACTGAATAATTAATTAAAAATAAAACTAATTAAGAGCTGAAACTAAAAAAAGATAAAATTTAATTATTTACTGTTATTATTTAATTATTTACTCACTGTAATTAATTACTCTAATAAATAATAAATTAGACTTAAAAAGAAAAAAAAACTGAATAATTAATTAAAAATAAAACTAATTAAGAGCTGAAATTAAAAAAAGATAAAATTTAATTATTTATTGTTTTTATTTAATTATTTACTCACTGTAATTATTTACTCTAATAAATAATAAATCAGACTTAAAAAAAGAAAAACTGATTTAACTTATTAAAAGTAAAAACTGGATATTTAAAGAAATAAGAAAAGAAAAAGTGAATGGACGACATAATGAAAAAGAACGATTACAACATACCCGATTTAGGCGGCGGCGCAATCGGCGAGAGCAAGGGGCGGCGGCGCAATCGACTACTGGAGCAAGGCGGCGGCGGAAATCGCTTCTCTTTCCTCTTCGGTAGTCGCAATGTTAGGTTTAGGTTTACTTAACTTTCACTTTTTTTTAAATAACCAATAAAATGGGCCGGTTATGTATTTATGACCCAGTCCGATAATCTAAAATTCCAAATGACCGACTAAGTTGACCTAGACGACGACCTGAGACAGCAGTCGGGCGACTTAGCCTTCTCTCCCTAGTCGCGGCTCCCAGTCGGCCGAGATAAACCGACTTGTCGACTAGTCGGCGACTAGGCGTCGACTAGTCGACGACTTGACAACCATGATTCGACCTGGTGCATCTTCTACATAGAAGAGGGGAAATCATAAATAATTCTCTTGCCTGACCCTTAACAACTGAGACAAACACTGTCCATTGTGTAATACCCCGAGATATTCGGAATAATTACAGCGTCGTAAACCCTTTAAGTAAGGATTTACAAGTCTAATTTAAAAGAAGGGTAAATATAAGACATCATCATCATTGGAAATTCAAGTTTACAAACCGAACAACTGGTTCAACGAGTAATTTATACAACCATATCGAAATAATATTAATACGACACGCGTACTCGAGTACTGAAATCAAAACAAGAAAACAATTCACCAACAACAACAAACATCACTGAACCCCTTCGCTGCCACGCTGCATCGCGTTCCCCGCCTCGGCTACCCGAACATCAAAACAAATGTCCACTTCGAAGGGGTTAACAAAACGATGCTAGTACAAGTATCATATTAAACAATTCGAATATGCATCAACAATACATAACAAGATACACCACACGGACTTCCGCTACCGGAATCCGACAATGCGAATCCACAAGATTCCATTAACACAGCAAGGGTATTCCAATGATCCAGCGCCCTTAGCATAGATCCCAAGATGATCCCGTCGGACCAACACGAGGTGGAAATAACCCGTCCAATGATCCAGCGCCCTCAGCTTAGATCTCAAGATGATCCCGTCGGACCAACACGAGGTGGACATCCGATCCAGCGCCCTCAGCATAGATCGTACAACGTACACAAACACAACTCATGCAAACACATATGCCAAATCATTATGTTCATCAACATGAACATACAAACACTAGATAACGAATATCATGACAATTCAACGAAATAAATCTCATGTTCAACAACATGAATAATCACACGCATGCTCAAAATACCAATATTAACATATTACGATACTTGCCTCGAAGATGGCAAGAACGAAATACTTCAATGATCTCAACACACTCGAAGGCCGCCTCCTTCGATCAACGTAGCAAGCTCGAACTTTAACAAAAGGAATGATATACAAATCATCTCAAGTCGAACGATGGCCTAACAATTCGGTCTACGGCCCAAAAGCTCAATTTAAACAATTCTGCCTGGACTGCTTAGCGTGCGCTACGTACTCTACGCATATAGCGTGCGCTACGCATATACCTGTAGCGTGCGCTAAGGCGTTGACTTGGCTTTTCCCGAAAGCCGTCCAGGTTCATCCCGACACGATCCGACAGGGGTCCCCCGGCCAGATCTCACCTACCGCACGTCTCAATCAAATTGACCACGCATAGCGTGCGCTAATAATCCTTTGTAGCGCACGCTATTGAGTCCATGTTAGCGTACGCTACACATAGCCGATAGCGTGCGCTACATGCGCAGAATTACAATTTCTAAATCACAAACACGAAATCATACGCTCGACAACATCGGATTATGAAATACGGAGAATAATACTCAGATAAAAGTACTATAATTACATTATCCCAAGTTCCAAATACAAGTCGGAAATCTCGGGTATTACATCCTTCCTCCCTAAAAAGAAGTTTCGTCCCGAAACTTAAGATGAAAACAACTCTGGATATCTAGCCTTCATACTGTCCTCCGTTTCCCAAGTGGCCTCTTCGACTCCGTGTCGTGACCATTGTACTTTAACCAAGTGTATTGGTTTATTCCTCAATTGTTTGATCCGACTCTCAAGTATCTTGATTGGTCTCTCTTCGAAGGTACCATCATTAGCTATTTCGATCTCGTCGAAATCAATGACGTGACTGGGGTCCGGTACATACTTCCGCAGTTGGGATACGTGAAACACATTGTGAACGTGACTCAGCGATGGCGGTAAGGCCAACCTGTATGCTAAATCTCCAACCCTCTCGAGGATCTCGAATGGTCCGATATATCTAGGACTAAGCTTGCCTCTCCTCCCAAAACGGAAAATCCCTCGAGTAGGAGACACCTTCAATAGCACATGGTCCCTGGCCGAACTCTAGAGACGACGACGTACGTCTGCGTAAGACTTTTGTCGACTGGGCCAACAGTCTTGCTCGAATCAAAGCTATCTTCTCGAGTCCGAATAATCAATTCCGGTTCCGTCCGATCAAATCAAGAGTCATCCCAACACAGGGTGATCGGCATCTTCTCCCGCAAAGCTTCAAATGGTGCCATTTTGATAGAAGCATGCCAACTATTATTATAAGTGAATTCAATCAAGGGCAAGTGAACTTCCCAATCATTGACCAATCTAATGCACAAGCTCTAAACATGTCTTCTCTGTTTGTATAGTCCTTTCGGACCGACCGTCCGTTTGGGGATGATAAGCCGTGCTAAAGTTGAGCTCGATCCCCAAAGCCCTGTGAATCGCTTTCCGAAGTGCGACACGAAGCGACCATCTCGATCCGAAATAATGGTCTTCGGCGTCCCATGCAATCGGACTAGCTCCGCAATAAAGACTCGCGCCAATCACTCGGGTCCCCCTGTATCTTTAATTCCTAGGCAAGGAGCCGACGTGGTTAGTCGATCAACTATCACCCAAATCATGTTCATTCCCGTTCTAGTCCTTGGCATACGGTGATGAAATCCATCGAGATGTCCTCCCACTTCCATTCGGGATCGAAGCGGCTTTAACATTCCGGAGTCGCCGATGTTCAATCTTAACCTGCCGACAAGTCAAGCACCTCGAAACATACTGCCACGCCCTTCTTCATATTCCCCACCGAAGTTTTGTTTTAAATCCTTATACATCTTACTGCCTCGGTGAATAGAATAGGCGCGCCGTGAGCTTCCTTCGTAATAGTCCGTCTCGGATCATCATCATCGGGAACGCAAAGTCGACTCAAATCTCGAACTCCATCGTCTTGTAACACGAATCACGGGCTTTTCCTTTCTTTACTTCGTCACATAATCGAAGGATCGAGAATCGCTCAACCGCTTAGACTTGATCTCTCGACTAGTGATGAAGTCGGGCCCATCACATAAAGTTGCCCTCGATTCCTGGTGCCCATACTTCAATCCTCGCGGATTAGTTCTCGTTGAATACCGGTTTGGGACGTAAGTGCTTCCAACACTCGAAGAGAAACAGTTTACGGCTCGATGCATCGGCTACTACGTTTGCTTTCCCGGATGATAGAGAATTTCCAAGTCGTAATCCTTGATCAATTCCACCACCTTCTCGCCTCATGTTTAATTCTTTCTGATGAAAATGTACTTGAGGCTCTTATGATCGATAAAGATCCGACAATGAGTGCCGCATAAATAATGTCTCCAAATTTTCAATGCAAAGACCACACCGCTAACTCCGGATCATGAGTCGGGTAGTTAACCTCGTATGGTTTCAACTGCCGAGAAGCATAGGCAATCACCTTATCTCTTTGCATCAACACACATCCTGCACTCGATTTGAAGCGTCAGACACCATGAACCCATCGGGCCCATCCAGCAATGCTAAAATAGGTCTTGTCGCCGGGTCTCTTCTTAAGCTCATCAAAACCACTGGCATTTCTCATCCCACTTAAACTTTTGAGTTTTCTCAGTAATTGATTGAGTGAGCGGACGAGAGATCTTGGAAAATCCTCTACAAAGCGGCGATAATATCCAAGAAGTCCTAAGAAACTCCTGACTTCCTTCACATTATTAGGAGCTTCCCATTCCAAGATTGCTTCGACTTTCTTCGGGTTCACTGAACTCACACCGATATCACATGCCCAAGGAAAGTTACTTCCTTAAGCCGAGTCGCATTTTGAAAGCTTTGCATACACTGCTCCTTCCTCAAAGTGCTCAAAACCACATGCAAATGTTCGGCATGCTCCTCTGCGTCCCTTGAATATATCAAGATGTCATCAATGAAGACGACCACAAATTTATCCAAGTATTTCAAGAATACCCGATTCATCAATTGCATGAACACCGCAGAGCATTGGTAAGTCCAAACGGCATCACTACGAATTCATAATGCCCGACAGGACACGAAAGCGTACTTGGTATATCCGATTCCTTAATTCTCAACCGGTGGTATCCCGATCGCAAGTCGATCTTCGAGAATACCTCGCCCCTTGCGCTTGATCAAACAAGTCGTCGATCCGAGGTATGTGGTACTTATTCTTGATCGTCATCTTATTGAGCTCCTGTAATCAATACACACGGAGGGATCCGTCTTTCTTCCGGACAAAGAGAACAGGCGCTCCCGAGGAGAAACGCTAGGTTGAATATAGCCCTTCAGAACAATTCCTCCGGTTGCTTCTTGAGTTCATACATCTCGGTTGGCGCCATGCGGTATGGTGCTCTTAAATAGAGCTGCTCCGTGCTCTAATTCGATAGTGAACTCCACTTCTCTCGCGGAGGTAACCTGTAGTTCGTCCGAAATACATCCGAGAACTCATTCACAACCGAAATAGACGAGAGCTCTACTCCTTCCTCTTTCCTCATGGCGTAGCACAAAGGCCGTGACATCCTTGCTTCGCAATTTCACCGCTTTCATCGCTTTGATCAATTTTCCCGAGCTTCCTGTCTCCAGCCTCGGAATACGTGTTCAGATCCGTCATCAGCAATGATAGAAATGACTCTCTCTCGGTAATTCAGAATGGCTCCATAACGGTTGAGCCAATCGTCTCCGAGAATTAAATCGTCACCGTAGATGTCAACTACAATAAGATTCGATGGCCAATCTCTCCCTCCTATAGATACTGGAAAATCTCTAACCTCTAGGGTTCCCACAATTCTCTCTCCCCTCGGCAAACCCACAACATATGGTTCACAATCAGATAAGCACGAGATCTTTAAACGATTTACACAGTTCAGTGATACAAAAGAATGTGTAGCTCCGGAATCGAATAAAACACTAACTGGTTGCAAAAGGATCTGAATCGTACCTGATGCAACAGCAGTGTTCTGATCGTCAGATGTCCTCATCTCGTACAGGCGCGGAGGAACGGACCTAGCACTGGATGTCTCTCTCTTCCCGACGTTCTGCTGCTGAAATCCACTCTGCTGCGTCTGGTTCACACTTGTCTCCTTCGGAACTGGCGCTGGAGTGCGAGTACCAAAAGATCTAGTAGCAACTCCACAAAAGGCCGCACGGTGCCCTTCTTGTCCACAATCGTAACAAGTCACAAACGACGCGGGGCAATCACGTCGAATTTGCCCTGCTCGACCACAGTTGTAGCATTTCTTTGATGCGTCCGGAACTGCTGATGTAGTCCGGAACTTCTTCCCACCTCTAGAAGGATGTGGAGGTTTCCTAGCCGAATAAAAGGAAGACCGGCCCTTACGGGGCCCACCACTCTTGTTCTCTCGAAAAGTCACGGCCATCTTCTCGCTTCTGCCTCCACCGATTTCTCCACCGCCGCCTCTTTCATGTCGTAGCGGTGCTTTGTCTTGATATCGCCGCAATGTAGTACACTCGAATCCGACATGTATCACGTATCTCCGCTTCATCCGCATATCGAAATGAAAAATCTTTTCCGCCTCCGTTCGACCAAGTGTCGCACACAAGTCACCGATGATTAAAAGTTTTGATTACATCTCACAGATGCTTCCAAACTCGTGGTGAGAAAAACTCTCGAATCTTTGCCTCTCTAATCGACGAGGACAATCTTTGCTTCCATCATTACTTTGAATTCCGTCCATTCCGCATTATGATTTTCGGCCTGGATAGCTTCCCACCAATCAAAGGCCTCCCACTGTAAAATATCGGGCAACGGGACCTTAGGTCCCTGGGACGCTTAAGACCCGCGAATATCTTCTCTAACTCCTTGAGCTGATCCCAAGTAATTGCCTGCAGATCCGTCAAATTTTGGCGGGTGCAATTTGACCACCTCAAGAAGCCATCTGTCTCCCGGTTATCCTCGTGGTGCCGCTGTCCCATCGCCGTCGTATGCGGTCGACTACCCGGGCGAATCGTTTATCTGCGCCACCACTGTTGAAGCACTCCCGCATGTTAGGATTTGCGTCGTCATTCGCCGATCCTTGCCGCCTCCGTAATGGGAATCGGCCGACTAGCTGATAATTCCGGGGTAGTTGCGGAATCCTCCTGTCTCATGTTACCCGTCCGCGTCCACGTCCGCGTCCACGTCCTCCTCTCAACATACTGTAAACACAATTCCTCAATATCCAGGATAAAGTTTACGAAATAAAGCCCGTCAATACTCACAAAACAGTAATTAAGTAAAACGGTAGTATAAGAGATTAGGAGACTTACAACCACGGTCCACATGACGACTTTTGGCTGAACAGTGATGTTACGAACGACTCGTAAATCAATAACGTAAACAGACCCAACTTAAAACCCGACTGCCAAGATATCCGTAAATCTTAGCTCAGATACCATATTCTGTAACACCCCGAGATATTCGGAATAATTACAGCGCCGTAAGCCCTTTAAGTAAGGATTTACAAGGCTAATTTAAAAGAAGGGTAAATATAAGACATCATCATCATTGGAAATTCAAGTTTACAAACCGAACAACTGGTTCAACGAGTAATTTATACAACCATATCGAAATAATATTAATACGACACGCGTACTCGAGTACTGAAATCAAAACAAGAAAACAATTCACCACCAACAACAAACATCACTGAACCCCTTCGTCGTCACGCTGCACGCGTCGCTTTCCCGCTTCCTCGGCTACCTGAATATCAAAACAAATGTCCACCCCGAAGGGGTTAGCAAAACGATGCTAGTACAAGTATCATATTAAACAATTCGAATATGCATCAACAATACATAACAAGATACACCACACGAACTTCCGCTACCGGAATCCGACAATGCGAATCCACAAGATTCCATTAACACAAAGAAGGGTATTCCAATGATCCAGCCCTCAAGATAGATCCCAAGATGATCCGTCGGACCAACACGAGGTGGAAATAACCCGTCCAATGATCCAGCCCCTCACTTAGATCCCAAGATGATCCCGTCGGACCAACACGAGGTGGACATCCGATCCAGCGCCCTCAGCATAGATCGTACAACGTACACAAACACAACTCATGCATACACATATGCCAAATCATTATGTTCATCAACATGAACATACAAATACTAGATAACGAATATCATGACAATTCAACGAAATAAATCTCATGTTGTGAACATGAATAATCACACGCATGCTCAAAATACCAATATTAACATATTACGATACTTGCCTCGAAGATGGCAAGAACGAAATACTTCAATGATCTCAACACACTCGAAGGCCGCCTCCTTCGATCAACGTAGCAAGCTCGAACCTTAACAAAAGGAATGATATACAAATCATCTCAAGTCGAACGATGGCCTAACAATTCGGTCTACGGCCCAAAAGCTCAATTTAAACAATTCTGCTCGATCGCTTAGCGTGCGCTACGTATTTCACGTAACGCGGCGCTAAGCACGCCTGTTAGCGTCGCTATCGTATAAGCTTCAGCGACGCTAGCCACGGATCGACAGCTTGACTGGCCGATCTCATAACGACGTTACGCACGTATCGCGTGCGTTAACTTAACCCCGATAGCGCACGTTAACTTACATATGTTAGCGTGCGCTAATCTTGCATGGCGTAATCATCGCTAATGTAAAACTGGGTTGAATGGTGATGAACTCATGAATTCTATGGTGATAATACAAGTCATCCTCGAGCATATCATGCTAATAAGGTTTGTGGAAGTTCTATGATTATGAGATACAAATATACGGATAAACATCTCAACATCATAATTCATCTAAGATCTTCAAGAAATATTCTAAGTTCCGTTCGTCCTACGTTCCAAAACGCATGATTCCAATGTAAAACGTAACAATCTAGGTAATATCCGACACGATCATAAATCGATTTGAAAATGCTTAGGAGTCCATATACTAAGATGGTTCAAAGGTTCATACGATATATAGTGCCGATACGTCAAAAGTATCCTTCTAACATGTGATGACCGATTATAAACGAAATAACTGGCTATCAAAACATGATCAAACGTCCTTAAGAACATTACTCACATCGGTGAAGAATCACCTACCTCAAAGTAGTGAAGAACACGGAGGAAATCGAAGCGATCCGACACCGAAGGCTTGAACACCAATCTCCAACGATATACGATCTTCAATCCCGAGCTAGGATGTTGATATGAAGTGTTTAGGATGAAGGAAGTTATGCTCTAAGTGTAAGAATTCGGGTTATGGGAGAAAAAAGAACTGAAATCACGAATAGGATGCTGTCCTATTTATAAGAAATGGCTATTAGCGCGCGCTAGTCCCTGCTCGTAGCGTGCGCTAACGGCTCACTGACTTAACTGTATTCAGCACTTAGCGTGCGCTAAGGCGTTGACTTGGCTTTTCCCGAAAGCCGTCCAGGTTCATCCGACACGATCCGACAGGGGTCCCCCGGCCAGATCTCACCTACTGCACGTCTCAATCAAATTGACCACGCATAGCGTGCGCTAATAATCCTTTGTAGCGCACGCTATTGAGTCCATGTTAGCGTACGCTACACATAGCCGATAGCGTGCGCTACATGCGCAGAATTACAATTTCTAAATCACAAACACGAAATCATACGCTCGACAACATCGGATTATGAAATACGGAGAATAATACTCAGATAAAAGTACTATAATTACATTATCACAAGTTCCAAATACAAGTCAGAAATCTCGGGTATTACACATTGATTGTTGTAATATGTCTCGTCTCGATTTGATTTCACTCTCGAGTTGGGCCTGATCAATGTGTATAGCGGCCTTCTTCAAAGGATTAGACGTATTATAGTGATGACCTTTTTGAAATAAAAACGTCCAAAACATCAACCACCAAGTTCACAAGTTTTTCTGGGTTTGTGTGTAGAGTGATTTTAGCTGAGCAGCTTCTTCTCTGGTGCTCTCTTTAATGAAATTGGTGAAAATGCTGTTACATAAAATTGAACATCATTATGAATTTCTCAATCATATTTCACAGAGTTTGAATTCATGTATGAAGATCCGAAGAAATATCAATACATTTCCACATTTCCAAATGTGGTCTCTTTCCAAATAATTACAACTAATGAGCAGAATATTCCATGCATTTTGTGGAACCTTTTCGGATAATATGACTTGGTAAATCATTTAGGATTCATCTTTATTATCATTAATGAACTTCAGAACCTCCCCTGCAGAACTCAGGAAATTGTTTTCTATTCCTGGATACAAGCTACTTATAAACAAATATTGGAACCAAATAGCACTAAATATTTCCATAAAACGTTTTTCTGCAAAAAACATTATTTCTTTGGTCTATTTGAGAGTCTCACGAGGTACATGTGACTTTTGGTTGTTGTCAGGTTTATGACAGGCATCATAACTATTTCAAAATTGGTAATGATAGATATATTCACCTACGAAGTGATGGATTGTTTGGCTTATATGTGTTTTACATAAGCATAGTTGTTAAAGGCGCGCCTCAAGTGACAGACGCGTAGAAAAAAACCCTCATCGCCTCTCAAGAGCAAAGGCGGGCGATGTGGGTGAGGCGCGCCTTCGGGCGCATCGCTGCGTCTTTCACCCGTGCCTCAGGCGCGCTTCTATATCCTTAGATTTTATTTTGTTTGACCACTTCTAAAGTTTTTTCTTTTTATTGTTTCGACACTTTGTTTTTGTTAACTTTTACGTTTTTTTTGCATAGTTATTTTCTTTTCATTATGTGTTTATGAGTTTTATTGATTTGATTTTTTTTTTGGGCGCTTCACGTTTGTCAGCGAGCACCTCGGCCGGCGCCTGAGGCGATAGGAGCCCTTATTGCCTTGGTGTGCCTTTCGCCTTTAACGACTATGTATATAAGCTGATGCTCCATACCCTATACCTTAACTTTTTGGCTGCTTTTAAGGGATCTTGTTCTGTTTTATAATTCTGCAGTGATAATGAGGGTAAAAGTTATAAAAGCAATGGGAATAAGACTGATGAAGTTAACATTTCAAAATCTTGCTAATTCTAATGGTTTACTTTCCTTCTGGTTACCATATGAATCTTAAAGGGAAGAAGGCATCATTTAAAGTCGGGATCTTTTTCCTTTTCTTCATTGTGATCTCAGTTCATATTCAAGATCATGACGGCAGAATCTTTATATTCTTGTGTTCCAAATCGGTTAATCGCAAAATAAGTCGGGAACTTTTAGTTTTTTATCAATCACTACACGGATTTTTTTTTATTGCAGTTCGATACACGAGCTATTTGAGTTTGTCAAATTGATGCACGATAATTTTTTCCGGCGAAAAAATTGCTGACATGGATGCCGGAGACGCCGTATATGCAACTTAGATAGTAGACGAACTTTTTTATTTAAATTTATAAAAAAAATAATAAACATGAGGTTAAGAACACAATCCTTAAATATCATGTTCTTCATGTTTCTTAAAATTTAAATACAAATTTCATGTATTATCTACGTGGCGTGGCATATAAGGGGTCTCAGGCGTCCTTGTCAGCATTTTTTTTGCCGGAAATAACTCATTGTGTATCTATTTGGCAAACGTAAATAGTTCGTGTATCGAATTGCAACCAAAAAAAAATTCGTGTTGTAATTGATAAAAACTTAAAAGTTAATGAATGTTGCAGGTCTACCACTCCAGTTTTGTTGACGACAATGAAATTACTAAAGCATGTGGTTGCCCTTTACTTCCCCTGAAAACCCATATAAAAGGACCAGCTCCAGTTTCCAAACAAGGTCAGAACCACTTCTTAATGTAAGTTTTAAAGGAATTGAACAAATCATTCATCAATTATGATGTATGTGTATGCAGATAGCACGGATATTGTCGATGAAGCAATTACATTCTTCCGCGCTAATGTCTTCTTTAGAAACTTTGACATCAAGAGTTCAGCTGATAAGCTTCTTATCTACTTGACATTCTATATAAACATTGCTTTAAAAAGGCTAGAAGGCTGCAGAACCTTAGCTGAAGGAACAAAAGCAATTATTAATCTAGGGTTGGAAAAGGTCCCCGTGCCTGGAGAGCATGGATTTCCATTTCCAGGACTATTTGCTACTCCACAATCCCACCGAGAAGCAGGTAAAGTACTTTTAGTTTGTTACACAAGTTCAAGAAGAAAAAGCTAATGTTTGACGGTGCGATTGGATATCATTTCGATTTGTGTTTATTTTTTTCTTTTCTCCTGCTGAGAATATTGACGAAGTAGCTCTTGAAAGAAGATTGCTGAGGCTATGATAGATAAAAAATGATTTGTTATAGTAATAGTAACATAATGATGGTTAGAAATGTTGAGTGAGTGAATAGTGGAGACCGTGTAAAATAATTAGTGATTTGATGGTTTGTTTCTTGAAAAATGAATTGGAGTGAGTGATTAAGAAAAAAATAGAAATTGAGTGAATTATTATTTTCTTAAAAAAAAATTAATAACAATAGCACTTCGGAGTAAATATATTTTTCTTGGGAAACCAGAATGAGATTTAATTTTATGTATTGAGTTTTAGATTCTTTTTATTCTTTGTTATTGATGAGAAGAAACTTTCATCTTCTGGAGGACTTTTCGCATAGGCATTTTAGATTCCATGTAATGTCCCAAGATTGAATGAGATAAAATGGAAGGTTGTGAGCTTGACTTTTAAGATGCTTTTATTCTTAAGCCATCCACATCTCGTTTACTAGGTTCAGATTGCATGCTCAACAGGAAAATCACTATTTAAGCAAACTTAATCACTTATTTCTTACTCCTGGAGATCTTTATTCCTAGTGCATTAATCCATTCTGTTGATTCTGTCTGTTCAAGTGGATTAGAAACTATGACATGTTAGAGTTATATTTTTGACGGATTTTGCAATGTTGATAAATATCCTACAATGATATTAATTATTATGCACATGATGTCGCTTCACATCATTTATGACACGTCTTTGTATTGCAGAGCTTTTCAGAAATTATTTGAAGCAGATTAGGGAAGAAACAAGTGGAAGATTACTGAGTGTGGCATATCGATCCAATGGAACACCAAACAAATGGTGGTTGGCATTTGCAAAAAGAAAGTTTATGAACGTCATTATCCCTTGAAGTATTTCGTTTCTAGAGACAATGCATGCGACTATTGGCTGCCTATGCCTCGACAACATAGATTCGCAAGTTGCTGAATGGTTACTTTTTAACTCAATAAACGGGGAGAGCCAACTAGAAGACCTATTACGTAAACTATAACATTTGTAGTATTATTATTAATATTTTTTTGGACTTTATTCATTTCATAAAGAAAAAGAAAAGATGAGAAAAGAAAAGGAGTATATTATGATCGAAAAGCTGTGACAATCAACTCAGCTAGATGATAAAGTCCAAACTCGGTATATGTCATCTGATCGTTGGTGAGTGCTTTGTGAGCTGAGCGAAGCTTCACATGTTTCTAGTTAGACATGCCCAATAGACCCGGACCCACTGGGTCGACCCATCAACCCGGTTGATCCGCACCCAACCCGTGAAATCCGGGTCATGGGCGGACCCGGACCCTATCTATACCCGGGTTGGGTTCGGGTCTAGGATTTCTAGAAGAAATTCTAGCGAGGTATCTGTGTTCTCATCATTGTTTCTCTCTTATCTACATTGTAAATAGAAAATCTTACAGTTAAATACCCGCAGCTTGCAAAATTGGCTTGTTTCAGTCTTCAAAACAACAATATTTTGGCTGTCTTTGTCTTTCTAGAAGCTAGCGTTTTGGCTTGAGGGTTACTTCGGAGTTGAAATAGTGGTCAACTAGTAACTCTTATGGCCTGTTTGATAGGTTCGTTTGGTGAGGTTAGGAAAAATTATCTGGGATTTTCTACTTGTTTGGTAGTTTAGCTTTTTAATGAGCCAATTCTTAATGGCCCTCTTTATATGTTGGCCGTAGCTGAAAAACACTTTCAGTTGTTCACTGGAACTGGCGCTTGGAAAAGTAGAATTGAATAGTGTCTTTCACTTTCACTAACTAATCAAAAATACCCTTTGCCTCATTTTCATTTTCATTTTCATTTTCATTTAAGAATGTCGTTCAACTGAGAGAGAAAACAAAAGAACTCGACCCATCTTCTCCAAAATTTTAGAAATTCGTCATAAATATCGATGAAGAATTCCCACCTTGCCCAACCAAATATGTGAATTTAGTTCACTTTTCCATGTGTGAATTCTAGTTGTAATCTTCTGAAGACGATGGCGACGAACCCTAGTTGCAGAAATACTTCCCTGCTCGATGAATGAAGGAGTTTCCCAGATTTAGTTGCACAAATACTTCGTAGCTCCTGGACCGAAGAAGGTTCTGGTTTCGCTTCGGCAGCCTGCTTTGTTGAACACATTGATCCATTCTTCATAGGTATGAAGCTCTCCCCTATTCTTAAATTCAATTTTTATGAATGGTGGTTGTTCAAGACCTGAACCTGTTAGATGTGCGTGTTGATAAGAAGCTGGTTGAAACCAAAAAAGTGCGTTTAAGTTGGTTTAAGGGAAATATATAAGGTTAAAATCGAAAGACATTACTTTATGGAGGACAAGAATGTAATTTTCAACAAGTGTGTTATAAATAAAATAGGCTATCAAAGGAAATTTTAAAAAATATCTAGATGTTTTAAATAGGATACCAAACAACCTTTTAGAATCAGGTTAATAGGCTAAAACATCACTGAACTCTTCACCAACTTGCAGTTGGGTCGTTTACTTGTAGATAACAGAACTAAATATAGTTTGCAATGAAATCACTCAACAATTAAAAAATTTCATGACCGTTAACTTTTCTTTGACTTTAACGGTGCTCCGTTAATTTGTGACAAATCACCATCCACGTAGACTGCCAGGTATATAAAACCCAATTTATTTGAACTGATTCATAACCCGATCCATCACTATAATTTAACCTGATCCATCACTATACAAACCATATATACGGTGTCCTGTGTATATGTTCACAATAAATCACCTAAAACTAAAATTGGGGATAAAATGGAGCTGTGCTAGGGGTTTGAATCTCGATCCAGTAGGAAATTGGGGATAAAACGGAGCTATGCTAAGGGGTTTGAATCTCGATCCAGTCGCTTTAGTTGGCTTCACAATTAATCAAATGGATTCACCAATGTAAGTCGTTCTTTTCAAAAGACCCCTTTATGCTTATGTAAAAAACTGCATCTTTAGGGTTATTTGTGTGCATATATTTGCAGGAGTGATCTTTATACTGATGATGATGTAGAATCTGAGGGATATGATGATGTTAGTGACAGAGATTATGCTAATGCTAGTGATGAAGAGTTCATTGAGATTAGGAGAAAAAGTAGGGCTGAAAAGAAACAATTAGAGGAATATTATAATCAGTATGATAATGAAGGTGAGATTGATAAATGTGATGAAGACTCAAACAGTGGAGGGTCTATGAATGGTTATACTAGTGAAGAAAGTGATGAAGAATATTGTTATGCTGAGCCTGCGAGTAGTAAAAAGAATAAAATAATTGAGGAGGTCTTTAATATAAATACACCAGCCAAAGACATCAAATGGAAGGTGGGGCTAATATTTGCATTTAAAAAAGAGTTTAAAAATGCTGTCAGGGTAAATTCAATGGCTACTGGTAGGTCATTTCATTATTTAGTTGATGACTTGGTTAGAATGCAAGTTGTATGTGCAAAGGGATGCCCTTTTAAAATGTGGGTCAGTTATATTAAAGATAGTGAAGCATGGTAGGTGAAGACAGTCATAAATGAGCACAACTGTGTGTGGAATTATAAAAATAGACTTGTTACTGTGAAGTTTCTGACAGAGAGGTTTGGAGATAGAATAAGAAAAAATCCCAGTGGAAATTGGTGAGATGCGGGAAGAAATAAAAAGAGTTCTTAAAGTTGATGTGTGTGAAGCCAAGTCTTTGCGAGGGTAAGACAAAGAGCTTTGAGGGGTGTAGAAGACAAAATGGTTGAACATTATGCAAATTTGAGAAAGTTTGGGGGTGAGATTTTAAGGAGTAACAGAGAGAACACAGTCAAGATCAGTACTACTAGGCTGCAAGAAGGTGATGCACCGAGATTTCAGAGGATGTATGATTGTTATGGTTCTTTGAAGAAATCATGAAGAGAAGCTTGTAGGCCAATACTTGGTCTTGATGGTACATTTTTAAAGATCAGTATGTGGTGGGCCGACTTCTTTCAGTGTTGGTAGAGATGGTAACAACCGCATATTTCCGATGCGATGGGTGTGGTGGAGAACGAAAATTATGAGAGTTGGAAATGGTTTCTACAGATACTCATAGATGATCTTGATCTTCATGAAGGCGATGGCAAGACACTGATATCAGATCAGCAAAAGGTATCATTCTATAGAGTTGGTATCTTATTCATATAGATGTCATTTAATATAAGCTTGTTATATTAATGTGTGTGATTCATAATGCTTGTAGGGTTTGGACAAAGCTATAAAAGAACTGATGCCTCATGTAGAACATAGATTCTGCACAAGGCATCTTTATTCAAATTTAAGGAAGACATATCCATCAACTATAGTAAGGAGTTGTTTCTGGAATTCTTGTACTGCAACTCATCCCCAAGCTTTCAAGTCTGCTATGAAGGAACTGGAAAAGGCTTCAAAGGGAGCTGCAGAGAAGATGACCCAGTTAGAGCCTAAGTTGTGGTGTAAGGCTTATTTTCCAACTCATTCCATGGCAGATAGTACTGAAAACAACATGAGTGAATGCTTCAACTCATGGATTATGAAGGCTAGGTATATGCCCATCATTGACATGCTTACTGAAATTCATGATATGATTATGACTAGGCTTCACCAGAAAAGAGATGCAATGCTAAAAAATGATTGCATTATAGTACCTAGAATAAAGAAGGTGCTAGATGAGGCTGTCAGAGAAAGCTCAGGTTTTACTGTTTTATGGGATGGGAGGGAGAATTATGTTGTTAAATGGAAGGGTAGTTCTGTGTGTGTAAACCTCAAAAATAGGACTTGTAGTTGTAGAGTGTGGGACTTGACAGGGGTACCCTGTTGTCATGCTGTGACAGCTATACAAGAGTCTAGACAAAATCCAATGGACTTTGTGGCTACATGGTTTACAAATCAGACATATATGCACACTTACTCTAATATGTTAGAGGTTTTGAAAGGTGAGGAGTTTTGGGAGGATGTAGAAGGTGACTCACTCTTGCCTCCACTAATTGGCAAAAAACTTAAGGGCAGACCTAAAAAGCTTAGGAGGAGAGAAGGATGGGAGGGTAGTGTGTCAAGTGGAAATTATCACAGGATGAGTAGAAAGGGGAGGGTGATGCACTGTGGTAACTGTAAATAGGAAGGGCATTATGTTAATAAGTGCCCTACTAAACCAGAAAACTATCAGCAAGTTCAACCTAAGAAAAGAGGTAGGAAAAGAAAGAATGATATAGATATTGCAAGTGAAGAACAACTTATGGATGAACTTATGGATGAAGTGTTGAGAGGGATGATGGATGATAACTCACAGACCCAACCACCACAAACACAAGACACACAAATACAGGACACACAATTGTCTGGGCAAACACAAGAAAATGCAATGGCTATGGTGAAATTTGTGAGTATTTTGTATCTTGTTACTTCAATTTGTGAGTGTGCTATTTAATATATAATAAACTAAGGTTGGTTGTAATGTCTTGTTTGTGATAGATGCCTACTCCACAGCTTGGTGCACTACAACACATTGGCACTGGAGGCACCCCACCAGCATCAACACCTCCACATGGGAGCCAAAAAAGGAGGACTAGGTATAACTACTTTGGGAAGCAAAATGAAGCTATTTGCAACATCAAGACATCTTCAGGAAGAAAAGCGAGATGAAAGAATGAGGGCGCTTCAAATCGATTGACAGATGAACCCTATTTCTAAATATTGGGGATGGGTTTATGGATAGATCCAAGTATGTTGGATCAGTGCCACACCGTTAAAAAATTAAAACACATCAGCATGCCACGTCATTTTTCAGTCCAAATTTTATTTTTTCTAACGTCCGAAACCCACTTGAAAGTTTTTATTTGTCCAATGAGTTGACTGCAAACTTTTTGAGTTCAGTGACCCAACTGCAAGTTGGTGAAGAGTTCAGTGATGCTTTAGCCTATTAACCCTTTTAGAATCATAACTCCTCATATCTGATTTCTATGCTATTTTTATCCTAACCCAACTAACCAACCTATCAAATAGGTCCTAGAGTTAGAGATAGGAGTGAGAAAAAATAAATAGAAAAACCAAACTGATTGACGAATTGAACCAAAATCGGTTTGAAAAAATGGTTAACCGAACCGATTGTGTTTTTCCCAAAACTTTGGGTAATGGTCCAGTTTCTGGTTTTTATGTGTGTCGGTGGTTAGTGGTGGATCCAAAAACTTCAGGGATTGAAGGCACACTTTTAATCAACAAAATATAAACAGCGTGCAGGTGTTGTTGCTGCCGTGTCGGTCTTCAGGGACAGGTTTAGCCCACCAGTTATGCAGAGATGTGGTGGTGAAGTGTTGGGTGGGTGCAGTTGTTGAAAAAAAAGAGGTAAAATGAGTAGGTCTGGAATGGGATGAGGAGTGGATCAAGGAGGCAGCTGGAAAATGTGGGTGGGACTTGGTATTTTTTTTTTTATAAAAATGAGGTTTAGAATTTAGTATTTTTTTCTATAAAAATGAGGTTTAGAAATACAAAGTGGAACTTCGAATGGGGAGACACTCACCATATAGACGTACTTTTTTCTATTGCTAGGGTTTTTGACACACTAACTCATCAAATAAAACATAGGTTTCTGAATTTCACCGCTCAAGGTTGGTAGCCTCCTTTAACAAAATGGAAAAGTATTTTTTTTTTGAAGAAAAATAAAAGATAGAAATTAAAGTTCATAACTGTTCGCTCAAAACGTATTTCTAATAGATTAGCGACTCACATGTATACGGGGCGTTTGTAGTGTGGATGAGTTTATCAAGATCGTTTAATTTGAGGATCAGCTTTTTTGTTTCTAACTTTCATATTCACAAATCACTTTAACAGAAATTTATATTTAAATAATCTAATTACTTAATTCAACTAAATATACTTTTCGGACTCATAGTCCATTTGGCAGATATACTTTTAGATTGATATTTAGCTTTTTTAATTAAATTTAGATTTGTAAAAATATTTTCTTCCGGTCTCTAATTTTACATATATGAGTTATATCAATTTGATTTAAAGAAGGCACAGTAATATATAAGCTCAAGTATTTGATTTAAATCATCCTAAACCTAGAATATAAAGTTTAGCCCGTATTTATATTAACAGATAAAAATACAAGACAGATAATTGTTAACATTTACATAATAAATACAACAGAAATTAAAAGAGCTTACTTGGTGTAGAATACAGTAAATAAATTGAAACAAAAGTGCTGAAACTGATAGAGAGAATTATTCAAGCGCTTTAAATGATCCAAACAGCTTAAAGGTAACATACAAACTTAAATTATAAAATTACAGTAATAAATAAAAAGAAGAATTTTATCTGATAAAAATAAGATCAACTAAATATTAATTGGAATATAAATGGGTGTAGCATTTATTTCTATATAATACGATTACAGAAAATAAAATGAATAAAGTGCAATTTGTGCACAAAAATGTGTCACTACCAATGTTTATACTTTAGCCGACAGCAAAAAGTCGTCGGCTAAAGTCGAAAATCGTCGGCTAAAGTGGTCAGTTGTCGGCTAAAAGTCGGTCGGCCGAGGTCGGTCGGCTAAAGTTTAGCCGACGGCAAATAGGGAAGGTCGTCGGCTAAAGTTCGAGTTTATCCGACGGTTAAACAGTCGTCGGCTAAAATAGTTCCCATTTTAGCCGACGGATACATAGTCGTCGGCTAAAGTGTACAGGTTTTAGCCGACGGCAAAAGTTGTCGTCGGCTAAAATGTATAGGTTTTAGCCGACGGCTACATAGTCGTCGGCTAAAGTGTTTTATTTTATTTTTTAAATAAATACTTTAGCCTACGGTTACATAGTCGTCGGCTAAAGTGTTTTATTTTATTTTTTTAAATAAATACTTTAGCCGACGGTATGTACAAATTCCGTCGGCTAAAGTCCAGTGAAAAAAAAAATTCAAATTTTGAAATCACCAAACCTGTTCAGATAACCTGTTATTCCAAATGTACAATACACCATCATACATCACAATCAACATAAATCAATTACGAAAAGCATAATTTAAATACAAACCATATCAACATGTCATGTAGCAACATCAATAAAATCACTATAAACACCAACGTTAACTACCACGAGTCTAAATAAAAAATATTTAGCAAAAGAACTACTACAATGACAACTAAAATCCTTAAAAATCCGTCAAATTCTTAAAGATAGAAGAAGGATTACTACCGTGTTGCATGTCGTCGTCCAAAGGCTGTGAAGAAGAGGGGGGTGTTTGTGAATTGAAGAATTGAGGTGGTGGTGGTACCGAAATTCCCGATTGACACACAGTCTCACTCAATGACATCATATACTGCATCATGGCCTGCTGGTGAGCTAACATCTCTTGTAGAACCTTCCTTTGTTCCTCTTGGAATTTCTGGAACTGGTCTTGAGACTTCCTTTGCTCCTCAGCTCGGAGCTCCCTCTCGATCCTCAATTGCTCCTCCAAATAGGCATTTTGAGTGTCGCCCCTTTGATTGCGCTGAAACCCTTTAGTATTCTTCAATAATACGGTGCCTTCAGCTCCCATCATCAGCGTCGGGTGATGACTCCCTTTAGGAGGGTAAATGTTAGCCCACACCCTTGCCCTAATGTAGGGATCGGCCTGATCGATCTCTTGGCGTGCTAACTCGAGACCAGTCTCGTCCAAATCCGGATGCTCCTCCCTCGCCATCTCTATCAACATTCTCTCAGACTCCTCAGTCACTCTCTCCTAATTAAGTGGGAACAAAAAAAGTAACCGAATATTAATAAAGTTCAGAGGTAAAGACTGATAGCAGTATTAAAATGGTTAGGATACATTTACAACTTACAAGTCTACCCGGATAGTTAGGATATGCCTTCTGAGTCACGTAGACAAAGGCATTCGCCACATTTTCATCAGAAGTGGCCTCGTGCGAAACTCTCGCTAACGACCGCGAACCTAAGCTGTGGTGCTCCGTCAAACCCTTACGGTTAACAGTGTTGGTTGAACTGCTCGCCTACACATAGAAACATGTAATTTTCATTTAACAAGGAGAAAAATTACCACAAGTAAGTTTCATATATGTTACATATCTTTAAACAACAATAGCATTACGACAATATTTAGAGCTCGATTACATACAATATAGTCCAGGTCGCTAAAATGTGCGCATAGCCACCTCCACTCGTACTCCCGATACTTGAACTCCTCGGGAGTAGCCTCATGAATTACCCCAAGCTGACCAAAACATGTGTAGCTCATTTTTCCAAGATTTGTACCTATAACAAATATTTATAAATAATAATCAAACATTAGTCAAATATATTTGTAAAGTATTTTGTAAATTTTATGTATTTATTTACTGTGATTTGTGTTATTGTTTTATTCTAATTCATAATGTTATTTATTTATTATGTTATTCATAAATAATCTGTTGTGTGTATACAGTTGTTATTATGCAGTTGAATGTTAAGATTTAAGTTTAGTGATTATGTTACATGTCATTTTATATTTGTTGTTTGTGTATGATTATATAATGTTAATGTGTTAGTTTTATTATTTTTATGTATAATTAATATTATAATGTTTTATGTATATTCTAAAAGTGTATGTTATAATACTCATAATTACAAGTAAATTAGAATGTTTACCATATTTAAATCTATCAATCAAATTACCTTCCATTTATACAAGTTGTGAATTTTAAATTACAAATTGTTTTGTATTAATAAATAAATTATTAAAACGTTTGACAAATACATATTTTTAACAATAACAAAAATAATGCAAAAATTTCTCGAGTAATTACTTAACTACGTATTGTGAAAATTACTTACTTGGGTGTTTGCACCTCATCACACCATGTAGTAGGAAAGAAGGAACCTCAAACCAAACCTACAATTAGCATATAATATACATTACTAAATATTTTCTGAATTTAAATACACAAAGTAGCTTTCGGAATTGAGATAAACTTACCGACATAGCATTGTTCAATGCATCCTTCACACTTTGTGGCACATCCTTCCACTCAGCCCACAGTACCGGAACTCTATCGCGTATGACAAACCCAACATTACGACAATATGCCGTACAAGCATCCGAAGCCAAAATGGGTCGTCGATACTTTTCATCTACTTCTATCTTGTGACGGCCATTTTTTGAAACATATGCGTCAAGTGCTAGACCCTTCGATGGGCCACGAGTCTTCTTCTTCTTTTTCGGTTCGTCTTCAGTATGACCCTCCTCATTCTCAAGCTCCGCAAGTGACGCGTACAACTTCGTCTTAGATATCCGACATGTCCGCCAAATAATTTTCTCAGGCCACGCCTGGAACACATACGCCTCCGTCGGGTTAACCAAGCTATAGAGCCGGCGAACTCCATTCACATCGACCCCTGGAATCGATGGTACCATAGGGGGCATAAATAGAGTCGACGGCAGACCGGAAGGCACCTCGGATGACGTGCTCGGTGTAGATCGGCCGCTCCCAGATGTAGTAGGAGGGGAGGGAATGCGGTGTATAGGAGGCATACGAGGCTGAGTCGTCTCGACAGTAGTGGGGGTCGTCCTCGATCTGGGAGTTTGATACGATAAGCGCCTCGCAATAGTATGTGCGTCATCTGCCGGATACAAGTTCCCATTGTAACACCCCAAACTAGGCGGATATTACAGTGCCGTGGACCCCCGACTGGACCCACCAGGCGAATGAAAAAGGATGAATTACACAGGGTAAATGTAGTACTGAACCACATTACAACATCAATTACTCCGATTAGGAGTTTCATACAACACACCCAGGATAAAATAGAATACATGTGTATCTTATGTGACGATAAAATACACAACACTGAATGAAACGAGTATTCAAACGGAAAGTCTGCAGCGGAATAAATAAAGGAAACATAAATGACTGAATAAGACTGGGGCCCCCTACTAGTATCACTGGGACTCCTCGCCGTCACCGTGCTCTCCCCGTGCCTTAGCCTTACCATGACCTGAAAAACAGAATCCCCCAACGGGGTCAGTTACACAGAACAACAATCCTCAAGGGTTGAAAATACACAATCATGATATATCTGAAATTATGAATTATCCTGTCGAAACATACGCAATCAAACATGCTATATGAATCGACTATCAGTACGGCTCAAAGGAATGGCGCCACACTACGTCCGGGATGGAAATGTGTCCGTGCACAAGCCACCAACGAGTATCGATCGAATACACGTGTGGTCTTGTACCTAATCCCTCTCACGAAGCCCTCTACTCGTATTCACAGTCAATGTGAGGCCACCAACCAACACACGACTATAATGTGCCCGACATGAAAATCCTACACATACCAACCGGCACGCCAATATGACCCGGAATGCCACAATATGACAAAAGTGACAACGAAAATGAATAATGACTCACCAAGATTAAATGATGGTGAAATGAATGATAGCTCAATGAAATGATTGGAACCGTCGTTCCTTATGACTGAGGTGATTAATTGACAATGACAAGTTTTGATACGATTAAGACAATGATGAATGAGTTACGATTATGAATGAACAACAACAAAAGGAATGAATATCCTTTTAACCGAGTAAGAATTAACTTACACAATACCGGTGACAATTATCCTTCCACGAACAACGTCTAATTGAGATATCGGTCGCTCGAACAACCTTGAATTATACAATATCCAACAACTCGTTCAATATACGAATCAAACACGAATATAACGAACTCAAAACGTCGATACGATTAAACTAAGTTCATTGGGGCATTATATCGAATACGTTGTGGCCAAATTCGATTGTTTACAATCAAATCTCAATGAACCACTATCAAATCCCCCAAGAGGTGTTTCAAACCAATAAACACCTTCCAAATGATCAATAATCCGAAATGAATATCCGAAAACGTGATTATAACGACAATTAATCGAAAACCCCCAATTTCAACTCGATAATCAAAGTGTTCTTGAATAATCATTCGATAATCCAATGAATCCTTATACAAACTCATAATCATATACATATCCCTTCATATAACATGATTATAACGTACAAAAAATCTTATCTCAACACAAAATCGAAGTCAAAGGTGTCGAAGAAATTACCTCTTGAATATCAAATGACTTCGATCCGAAGAACACGAGTTTAATCGAGTATCCAAGCTTCCCAAATGATTGAAGGTGATGAAAATACACACTCAAATGATAATTGATGAAGAAAACTCTCCCTCAAGCCTCTCTCTCTCGTAAAGGTGGAAAAAGCTGGAAGGAATGAGTGAAATGCTCAAAAATGAATTTATAGGGGTTGACTACCTGCCGGACACGGCCCGTGCCGATCGGCACGGTCGTGTCGCACTGGCCGGCGACAGTGGCCGCGGGGACTCGACCGTGTCCGGCTTGACACGGTCGCGGCGGGAGGGCCTACCGACGGTGACCCGTCAAGCGGCGACTTCGGCATGACTCGGCCGTGCGGGCGGCACGGTCGGGCGTGCTGGGCAGACGATTCTGGCCTATCCGGAAGGGTTCGACTCGGCCGTGCCTAACGACACGGTCGAGTCCTGTGGGCAAATACTTCGGCACTTTCCGGACGAGTACGGCACGGGCCGTGTCGGACGACACGACCGAGTCCGGTCGGCAGTGATCGGCCAAAAGCTGAAAAATGAGCGGGTGAGCTAAAATGACCATAACTCTCTCGTCCGGACTCCGATTGACTCACCGTTTGAACCATTGGAAAGCTAACTCGATGCTCTATAATATTGCAAATATTTAGAATTTTTAGAGTTACCAAAAATTAATGGTGATCTAACAAAGTCGAACTCATATGAGGAAAGTTGAAACAATGAACAATAACGATACACAACTCGAAGTTTTTCCGAACGGTGAACACGGTGAAATAACATGATTGATGAATGATTATAATTGAGTGAAAATACACCGAGTGACAATTACTGATCGATAATTACTGAATGAAAATGAATGAATTACAACCGGGTATTACATACACCCCCCCTTAAAAGAGTTTCGTCCCCGAAACTAAGGGTCAAACAACTCGGGATAACTCTCCCGCATATTCTTCTCGGTTTCCCAAGTGGCCTCTTCGACTCCGTGTCTAGACCACTGAATCTTAACCAAAGGAATCGTCTTATTTCTCAACTGTTTGATTCGCCGCTCTAAGACTCGTATAGGACGCTCCTCATATGAGTGGTCGGCGGCGATTTCGATTTCGTCGAACTGCAGTATGTGACTCGGGTCGGCAACATACTTACGCAACTGAGAGACATGAAACACATTATGAATTCGGCTCAACGCCGGAGGTAAAGCCAATCGATAAGCTAACTCGCCTACTCGATCCAAAATCTCAAACGGTCCAATGAATCTCGGACTCAACTTTCCCCTCTTCCCAAAACGGAAGATACCACGACTGGGATACCTTGACCAACACATGGTCACCACCTCGAACTCTAATGGTCGACGACGGTTATACGCATATGATTTCGCCGACTCGAGCGGTCAACAAACGACTCTTGATCAAAGCTACCTTTTCCCGGCGGCTATAAGCATATCGGGCTCGGTGCCTATTGATTCTGACAAGTCATCCCAACATAAAGGAGAGAGACAACGACGACCGTACAAGGCCTCGTAAGGTGCCATCTTAATGGAAGCATGCCAACTATTATTATACGTGAACTCGATCAATGGTAGTTGGGCTTCCCAATCATCCTTCCAATCGAGGACGCAAGCTCTCAACATGTCCTCTAATGTCTGAATAGTCCTCTCTGATTGTCCGCTTGACCGAGGATGAAAGGCGATCTTGAGATTAAGCCGAGTTCCCATAGCACGATGAATCGATTTCCAAAAATGTGACACAAACCGTCCGTCACGATCGGAAACGATACTTTTAGGAGTACCGTGCAGTCTCACAATCTCTTTGATGAATAGCTGGGCAAGTCTCTCGGGACCCCAAGTATCCTTAATCTCAAGAAAATGAGCTGATTTAGTTAAGCGGTCCACAATCACCCGATCGTATTCATGCCACGGCGACTCGTCGGCAAACTCGTGATGAAATCCATAGAAATGTCTTCCCATTTCCACTGGAATAGGGAGAGGTTTCAAGATACCCGCCGTCGGCCGATGTTCAATCTTGACTTGCTGGCAAGTTAAGCATCTCGAAACAAATTCCGCGACTTCTCGCTTCATATTACTCCACCAGTAATTTTGTTTCAAGTCTTTATACATCTTGCTAGACCCCGGGTGAACAGAATAAGGGGTAGCATGAGCTTCTCTCAAAATCGAGTTTTTCAACTCTTCATTCGCCGGTACGCACAACCGGTTCTTAAACCTCAAAAGTCCGTCCTCGTGGACCACGAATCCAGGGGCTTTCCCCTGAGTCACATCCTCACGGATGCGCAACAATGAAGGGTCTGAACTCTGATTCTCTCTGATTACCTCCTCAAGTGACGATGAAATCTCTAACATACAAAGTTGTCCCTGAATTCGCTGAAGCCAGACCTCGATCTCGGGTCTAAGGAATTCCTGCTGAAGCTCCTTCTGAACTGTTAAACGAGCAAGCATCTGCTCCTGAACGGACTTACGACTCAAGGCGTCGGCGACAACGTTCGCCTTGCCCGGGTGGTAAAGGATCTCAATATCATAATCCTTGATTAGTTCTAACCACCGCCTCTGTCGCATATTTAACTCCTTCTGAGTAAATATATACTTTAAACTTTTATGATTGGTGAATATCTGACAAGTAACGCCATAAAGATAATGACGCCAAATTTTCAAAGCAAACACCACGGCTGCTAGCTCAAGGTCGTGGGTCGGATAATTAATCTCGTAAGGTCTCAATTGTCGTGAAGCATAAGCAATAACCTTCCCATTCTGCATGAGTACACATCCGAGACCCTGTCTGGACGCATCACTATAAACCACAAATCCCTCCGTCCCCTGTGGCAAGAAAAGTACAGGTGCTGACATTAATCGGCTCTTGAGTTCCTCAAAACTCCGTTGACACGCGTCGGACCACGTGTATTTCTTATCCTTCTGCAAAAGGTTCGTCAAGGGTTGAGCGATTTTAGAAAATCCCTCCACAAATCGCCGATAATAGCCCGCTAATCCGAGAAAACTTCGGATCTCCTTAACATTCTTCTGAGGTAACCGGTCTCGGATAGCCTCCGTCTTACGAGGGTCGACACGAACTCCGTCCGATGAAATTACATGTCCGAGAAAAGTCACTGGACATCCGTAACTCGCATTTGGAAAACTTTCCATAGAGTTGCTCTCGTCTCAACACGTCGAGAACCTGATGAAGATGAGTCTCGTGTTCCTCTCGGTTACGAGAATAAATCAAAATGTCATCGATGAAGACAACAACAAATCGATCCAAAAAGTCGATGAAGACCCGATTCATTAGTTCCATGAATACCGCAGGTGCATTAGTTAGTCCGAACGGCATAACTACGAACTCAAAATGACCATAGCGTGTTCAAACGCCGTCCTTGCGATATCCGACTCTCGAATCCATGGTGATGATATCCGGATCTTAAGTCGATCTTGGAAAATACTCAAGCTCCTCGAAGTTGATCCAAAAGGTCATCGATACGGGGTAAAGGATACTTATTCTTGATTGTCACCCTATTCAACTCCCGATAATCGATACACAAGCGAAAAGAACCATCCTTCTTTTTGACAAACAGCACTGGTGCTCCCCACGGAGACGCACTCGGTCGGATATAACCTTTCTCGAACAATTCTTCAAGTTGATTCTTCAACTCCTGCATTTCGGTCGGGGCCATCCGGTACGGTGCCTTCGATATCGGAGACGTACCAGGCTCCAACTCGATCGTGAATTCCACATCTCTCTGTGGAGGTTATCCTGGTAACTCGTCTGGATATTCTTCGGCATATTCTCTCACAACCGAATATCCGACAACAATATCGATGATTTTTCGGTTTTGGTCATATAGCACCAATAACCAACACATCCCTGACTGAGTAACCGTACTGCTTTCATCAAATTAATGACTTTACCAGAACAGCCGGGATTACCTCCCTGAAAAACACATTCGACCCCATCGTCTGAAATGATAGTGACCATACGCTTACGGACACTAATGATGGCATCATGACGATCCATCCGATAATACCCAAGATGACGTCGTCCCTCGGCAAATCTACTACGATTAGGTCCGCCGCCATACACGACCATGAAACCGAATCGGACAATCGAATCTCACGACACGATAATTCGTCTACCATCGGGTAGGCCAATGACATAAGGCTCACAACTAGTAGCACTACCTGCACGTAGTCTACTCAAACATGACTCGGAAATGAATGAATGAGATGCACCAGTATCAAAAAGGGTACACACAGGTTGAGATAGAATATCGAGTGTACCTGAGATCATTCGGGCCTCGGGATCATCGGTCTTCTTCATCTCATAAATTCGGGGCTTGCCGGCCCCCGAACCGGACGCTCCCGTCTGATAGCTCTTGGCTCCGCCTTTAGCTCCTGTCGTCTTGAACGACGCTGACTGAGTGGCCTGATTCTGCACCGCTGAATAACCTGGGGCTTGAGATGACGCCGGAGTGGGTTTAGAGTCCCTACGGCAAAAACGGGCCCTATGCCCAGCATTCCCACAGTTGTGGCACGTGACAGACTGTTTCGGACACTTGGTGCTGAAATGACCCTGTTCCTCACAGTTGAAACAGGTGATGGCCGAACTGGCCGCTCGTGACTGAGATTCCGCGGGTTTAGACGTCGTGGGAGGTCGCTCAGAAAAAGTAGAGCCCGCACGTGGTTTCTTGAAAGTGGCCTGACTCCCGTCAGACTGATTACAGTTCTTGGACTTCTTGCTAGCAGACGAAGGTTGCTGCTTAGCAATTTCCTTAGCCGTAAGCTCGTAAGTAAGAGCCTTCTCAATGAACTCGGCCAGAGTGGCACAGTTATGATTAAGTAACTGAAGTCTCATACGGGGTTTCAGCCTCTTGCTGAAATACTTGATCTTGTCCGCTTCTGAGTGAATGATAGATGAGGCGAACGGAAGAAGTTCCTGAAATTTTTCGGCGATGGCGAGAACATCATCATCCGCCGAAAGGTCGGGAGTGAGTAATTCCGACAACTTGGCCTCCCTGAGTGGGGCCGGATAGTACCTCTCCATCATGAGAGTCTTGAACTGATCCCAAGTACATGTTCCGTCTGTGGGCTTCAACGATAACCACCATGAATGAGCGCTCTTACCGAGATAGTAAGCCGCAATCGAAACTTTATGCCCTTCGGGCAATCCACCATAGCAAATAACTTCTCAAAATGCTCAAGCCAATGAACAATATCCGCCGGCTCGGATGAGCCCTCAAAAGTAGGTGGTCAAGCGAGAGATATCGCTAATGATATTGCTTACACCCCTCTCTTGCCTCTGAGGTGGCGGCGGAGGAGCCTGCTGATTTTGATTGACGGAGTTATGCATCGTCTCCATCAACTGAGCCATCTGGGTCATTTGGGCCATCATGCCCTGCATAAATGCGAGTGGGTCAACCCGGACACCCTCTGACTGAGCCGTGTCCCGGGTACGACTCCCCGACAGTGAATGATCGCGTCCAGGTGAATGAGTGGCAGCGTCGCTGCTTGATGAATTAGCATTATTCCTGGCATTTGCACGAGTATTTGCACGAGTTCTCGGGATTCGGCCCGCTCCACGGCCTCGTCCTCCACGTCCTCTGCCAGCCCTTTCCATTCTGAAGTGGAAAGTCATATGATGATTATATATCTCGCATGAGTATCACATTATGATTACGTCATTAAATGATGAAAATGAGCATACGCTCTAACACAGTGTTTACATGAGCGATTAATCGAGGTGACATGATGTCCGATGAAATTATTGAAATTATTATCTTGAACAAGTTAACAAGATTAATTATATGATCTTCCGGATCAACAACCGAGTAATGAAATGAGTTGAGTGATTAATGAGTTAAAATGACCGTCTGGTCAAAATGAAAATGATGTTTGAGGATTGTTAATCGATAAATTATGAATGAATGATAATTGCGAGAAATTATACCATGGCGTTAGAAATATTACAGTTCTTTCGGTTTGATTGGCTCGGCATCTGCACGGAGTCACACGTGACGCGAAAGTCCAATGATACTAGTCGATGACGATGATTTCAAATGAGACATGACTCGGAAGGTAGTATTCAAAACCACGCTCCGATACCAACTCTGTAACACCCCAAACTAGGCGGATATTACAAAGGTGGACCCCGATCAGGACCCACCAGCGAATGAAAAAGGATGAATTACACAGGTAAATGTAGTACCGAACCACATTACAACATCAATTACTCCGATTAGGAGTTTCATACAACACACCCAGATAAAATAGAATACATGTGTATCTTATGTGACGATAAAATACACAACACTGAATGAAACGAGTATTCAAACGGAAAGTCCGCAGCGGAATAAATAAAGGAAACATAAATGATCGAATAAGACTGGGCCCTACTAGTATCACTGGGACTCTCGCCGTCACCGTGCTCTCCCGTGCCTTAGCCTTACCATGACTGAAAATGTAATCCCCAACGGCCGGCCATACGTAACAACAATCCTCAAGGGTTGAAAATACACAATCATGATATATCCGAAATTATGAATTATCCTGTCGAAACATACGCAATCAAACATGCTATATGAATCGACTATCGATGCGGCTCAAAGGAATGGCGCCACACTACGTCCGGATGGAAATGTGTCCGTGCACAAGCCACCACCGAGTATCGATCGAATACACGTGTGGTCTTGTACCTAATCGCCTCACGAAGCCATCAACTCGTGTGCACACCCAATGTGAGGCCACCAACCAACACACGACTATAATGTGCCCGACATGAAAATCCTACACATACCAACCGCACGCCAAGATGACCCTAATGCCACAATATGACAAAAGTGACAACGAAAATGAATAATGACTCACCAAGATTAAATGATGGTGAAATGAATGATAGCTCAATGAAATGATTGGAACCGCTGCTCCTTATGACTGAGGTGATTAATTGACAATGACAAGTTTTGATACGATTAAGACAATGATGAATGAGTTACGATTATGAATGAACAACAACAAAAGGAATGAATATCCTTTTAACCGAGTAAGAATTAACTTACACAATACCGGTGACAATTATCCTTCCACGAACAACGTCCTAATTGAGATATCGGTCGCTCGAACAACCTTGAATTATACAATATCCAACAACTCGTTCAATATACTAATCAAACACGAATATAACGAACTCAAAACGTCGATACGATTAAACTAAGTTCATTGGGGCATTATATCGAATACGTTGTGGCCAAATTCCGATTGTTTACAATCAAATCTCAATGAACCACTATCAAATCCCCCAAGAGGTGTTTCAAACCAATAAACACCTTCCAAATGATCAATAATCCGAAATGAATATCCGAAAACGTGATTATAACGACAATTAATCGAAAACCAACAATTTCAACTCGATAATCAAAGTGTTCTTGAATAATCATTCGATAATCCAATGAATCCTTATACAAACTCATAATCATATACATATCCCTTCATATAACATGATTAAAACGTCCAAAACATCATATCTCAACACAAAATCGAAGTCCAAAGTGTCAAGAAATTACCTCTTGAATATCCAATCACTTCGATCCGAAGAACACGAGTTTAATCGAGTATCCAAGCTTCCCAAATGATTGAAGGTGATGAAAATACACACTCAAATGATAATTGATGAAGAAAACTCTCCTCAAGCCTCTCTCTCTCGTAAAAGGTGGAAAAAGCTGGAAGGAATGAGTGAAATGCTCAAAAATGAATTTATAGGGGTTGACTACCTCACGGACACGGCCGTGCCGATCGGGTCGTGTCGGTCGCATACCGGCCGACAGTGGCCGACAGGACTCGACCGTGTCCGGCTTGACACGGTCGCGGCGTGGAGGGCCTACAAGCGATGACCCGTCAAGCGGCGACTTCGGCATGACTCGACCGTGCGGGCGACACGGTCGGGCGTCGGGCGACGATTCCCAGCCTATCCGGAAGGGTTCGACTCGGCCGTGCCTAACGACACGGTCGAGTCCTGTGGGCAGATACTTCGCACTTTCCGAGTGCAGCACGGCACGGGCCGTGTCGGACGACACGACCGAGTCCGGTCGGCAGTGATCGGCCAAAAGCTGAAAAATGAGCGGGTGAGCTAAAACGACCATAACTCTCTCGTCCGGACTCCGATTGACTCACGGTTTGAACCATTGGAAAGCTAACTCGATGCTCTATAATATTGCAAAGATTTAGAATTTTTAGAGTTACCAAAAATTAATGGTGATCTAACAAAGTCGAACTCATATGAGGAAAGTTGAAACAATGAACAATAACGATACACAACTCGAAGTTTTTCCGAACGGTGAACACGGTGAAATAACATGATTGATGAATGATTATAATTGAGTGAAAATACACTGAGTGACAATTACAGACTGATAATTACTGAATGAAAATGAATGAATTACAACCGGGTATTACACCCATCCTTAAACTTCAGTCCACTATTGTCTACTAGTCCACGTATGTGAGCGTTACTCTGATCCAAATATATACCGACAGGATCCGCACGATTGGAAGCTGCGGAACTATCTCCTGACTCTGGAGTCTTCGATTTTTTCTTACCACACGCTAGTCTCTTAATTTTATCAATTTAACCAACACAAATTCGAGAACTATCACATTAACTAAATTCGCACACACCAATATACACACTAGAACAACAAATTCAACAATCAATAAACTCAACAATCAACACTATTATCCCAATAAATTCAATAATCATTCCAACACAATCAACACTAATATCCCAATAAATTCAAAATCAACACTAATATAGTTAGGTTTGAACAGAAAAAGGGTGAATAATCTCTTTCTTCTTATTATAACATCTTACATGGAAGGTTTGAACATTTTGTGATCACTTCATTTACACTTTCTGAATTTATAGTGTATCATCAAATAAACTGATCAAATATGTAAACTCAGTTACTTCACATACCCAAGATAGCCAATCATCAAAGAAACACCCAAACAGTGGTTTCTCTTCCTCTACTGTATGGACTGCTGTCTATACAAACAAGACATAAAATCAGTGGTTTCAAAACTGTCATTCAACATCAAAACCTACTTATAATTTTTAGTCAAAATCAAAACAATGTGGAGGAGCGGCAGCAAATATCTCAACATCAAAACCTACTTATAATTGTATACAAACAAGACATAAAATTCTTCATGATACCAATTATCTCACATTTTTAGTCAAAATCAGAATTCAAATCTGTCATTCAACATCAAAACCTACTTATAATTTTTTTTCCAAAATTTCAAAGCAGCAGCAAATAGTTTGTTCATTGGATATTCTTACCCTTCGGGGGCCGATGGAGGAGGAACGACGGATGGCTTATGGAGGAGCGGTGGAGGAGAAACGACCTACGGTGGAGGAGGAGCGGCTTATGGAGGAGCGTGGAGGAAGAGCGGCTTATGGTGGAGAAGGAGCGGCTGCCCGGTGCTGGGTGCGGCGGTCGGCTTCGGAGTTTTCGGCAATGGTGGAATTTTTCGCCGGGAGTGAAATGAGCTGAAAGCTTTTTTTCGGCGGCGGAGGTTCTGGGAAAGAAAGGGAAAATGGGGAAGAATGTCGTGTTTTTTTTTATAATGGAACTTTAGCCGACAACAAAGGCCGTCGTCGGCTAAACTGTAAAGGACTTTAGCCGACGCCGCCGTCGGCCAAAACACCAACCCGACTCGACCGTGTCGATCGACACGGTCGGGTTATCCATCCAGAAACTTTTTTGAATGTAGTCCACAATGACACGGGCAGTGTCAATTGACACGGGTAGTGTCACTTTAGCCGACGACAGCCGTCGGCTAAACTAAATACCGAAAAAAATTATAAATAATATATTATTTGAATTTAATTATAAATAATATATTTATACAGTTTTTATAAAATGATATTTATATATTTATACATTTTTTATATAATAATATAGATATAATACAAAATTAAGATATTATATATTTAAATTTAATAATATTTTTGACTTTAGCCGACGGCTGTCGTCGGCTAAACTAAATACCGAAAAAAATTATAAATAATATATTCTTTGAATTTAATTATAAATAATATATTTATACAGTTTTTATAAAATGATATTTATATATTTATACATTTTATTATAATAATATAGATATAATACAAAATTAAAATATTATATATTTAAATTTAATAATATTTTGGACTTTAGACGACTGCTATCGTCCGCTAAACTAAATACCGAAAAAAATTATAAATAATATATTTTTTGAATTTAATTATAAATAATATATTTATACAGTTTTTGTAAAATGATATTTATATATTTATACATTTTTAGATAATAATATAGATATAATACATAATTAAGATATTATATATTTAAATTTAATAATATTTTGGACTTTAGCCGACGGTTGTCGTCGGCTAAACTAAATACCGAAGAAAAAATTATAAATAATATATTTTCTGAATTTAATTATAAATAATATATAGATATATTTAATACAAAATTAAGATATCTATATATTTAAATTTAATTGTGAATATATTTAATAAAAATTAAAAAAACCAATACTTTAGCCGACGACCATCGCCGTCGGCTATTCTTAATTCCCAAAAAAAAAACATGACCTAGTGGCTGCCGGGGTTCGAACCTGGGCCCTTTATGTAAGTAATATGGCATGTTTCCACTGGGTCATGTTTATCATTCAAATATTTTAACTCAGTTTTATATTTATATATATCTTTTATATAACATAATATTTTACATATTTGAATTTAATTATAAGTATATGTATATATATATATATATAATATGACGATATATTTATATAGTTTTTATATAATAATATTTTATATATTTAGACATGTTTTTATATAATAATATTTTTTATATATATTTGAATTTAATTATAAATATATCTTATAAATATTTAGACATGATTATATATATGTATATTAATTTATACATTTTTTATATAATAATATTTTATAAATTTATACTTGTTTTTTATATAATATTAATAGTTTGTACATTTATACTTATTTTACTATAAACGGAACAATGAATATATAACAAAATAAAAAAAAATTAGGTAATAATATCACTTTTTCGATTCGTTCGAGCGGCACACAACAATAAATATTTAAGAAACTTTTACAAATGATATGTCCTTCTAAGATTCGTAGTCAGAATCACTACTTGAGTCTGTCTCTGTGTCGGAGTAGATAACTGGCAGCATATGTCTGAACTCGTCATCATCATCTTCATCAGAGTCTGCACGTAATTCATTTGTACCTACATCTATGAACCCACGATCTTCACCATGTAGCCGAACCACTCGACTTTCTACAACATTATTCAGTAGTATTGTGGAGGATGGTGGAATATTAGTTGTATCCGGCTCTTGATATGCCTCATTATCATCCTTATCGACTGCTTGTCCAAGTGTAGCCGCACTATATATATATTTCTCGTAGCCACATGATTTACGATCTTCCATGCTCCTTTTTTTACTAAGTCATCGGGGTAGTAAACTGGTTTAGCAGATGTTGCAAAAACAAAAGGATCACCTTCATACAAACTTGTAGAAGTATCAACAGATAATAGTCCATAATTATCCTCCCTTTCGATTTGAGAATTTGTATCAAACCACCTACACTTGAACAAGTAAACTGTCAAGCCTTCTCCATAAATTAGTTCCACTACTTCGAGAAGAACACCGTAATATCCACCGTCAATCATAACCCAAGAATTTTGATACCTCCTTCTTTGATCTATGTGGATACATACAAATGTCACACCATTTAACTTCGCCATTGAATAAACTCTAGATGTAACAGGCTTCATCGAAAGAAGCATCAACTCACGTGACCACATCGGGTGGCCATCACTTTGTATGTGCGTCATCTGGATATTAATTAAGGTGAATATTGTGATTAAGTAAATTATGTAAGCAAAATAAGTAAACAGTAATTAAACACTTACCCATTGTCCGAAATAATCAGCAAATGTTTCATTGTGGAATCTAATGTCTCCATTCACAGCATCACATGAAAGGTGAATGTCTTTCCAATATTGAACTTCTGGACGGTTAAGTAATATCCACCAATGTGCAATTCGTAGCTCGTAAGGTTGTAAATGACTGTCAGGTAATCTTCCTTGAACTTCAACTTCGCTGGTGATGATGGAGAGATTATATTACACTGGAATTGTTGACATAGGCTCGGGTGTGGGATCCACCGCGCCTAAATAGAACTTGGTATATGTTACACACTCCCATGCAAGATATGCTTCGGCTATACATCCTTCTGGTGCAGACTTATTAGTCACAGAGTCCTTGTACTCACCAAGTTGCCTTTCTATTGGAAACATCCACGTGTAGTGGCCCGTGCCTGTTAGTAAAAGTTGGCGGGGGAGATGGATCATGAGGTGAGGCATGAGATCAAAAAAGTTCGGTGGGAAGATCCTCTCAAATTTGCATAAGATATAAAGGATCTCTTTTTTCATGAGCCGGAGATCTGACTTACTTACTTCCCTATTGCATAACTTTTGAAAGAACCTGGATAACGATACACAAGGCTCGACCACCTATTTGGACAAGTATGGTCGAATAAACATAGGAAACAAACGTTGTAAGAGGATATGACAATCACGGATCTTTAGTCCAGTTAACTTATTCTCCTTGAAGTTAACACACCTCCCTATATTTCTAGCATATCGTGTGGGATACCTTGCAGCCTTCATCCACGAAAAAATCTCAGCCTTTTGCTCAGGGGTGACGGTGTAAGCAGCTTTCGGCATTTTGTGTTTCCACTTCCCTTCATTCAACCATAAATGTTTCTAATATTCATTTCTTTTAAACCAATGCGTGCCTTAGGGATGTTTTTAGTCTTCCCTTCCCAACATGACACTGTATCGACAACACTTTCACAAACATTTTTTTCTATGTGCATCACATCCAGGTAGTTCCTAATCGACAACTTACTCCAATAAGGTAGATCCCAGAAAATACTTTTGTGGGACCAATACTTATACTTGTCAGGTCTTTCAGGCGTTGCCGCTACTATATCAGGATGGTTGCTCAACTGCCCAAAATCATACTCATTCAGCACAGCCAAAATTTCCTCACCAATGTAATACCCGGATTTTCAGTATAAATTTTTCGCATTATTTTATCTGAGATATACTGTATAGTTTGGTATCTATATAGTATGGACAAAATAAATTGAGGACCGAGACAGTTATACGTATGTAATTGACGTTTTGATTGACAGTTATATTGCGGATTTGTTGTATCAGGTTGAACTAATTTGGATATCAGGTATATCGTATGAGAATATTTTTAGGTTGAGTATATGTGTATTCAGTATGCCGTATGTTCGTATCCAGTATGTCGAGACGACGGACAGGAACATTTGAATTTTGGCTAAGTACAGAAGGCCATTACATACGTTAAGTTTATAGGCTAACGTACGCTAAGTTGGTACGTTTTACGTTCGTTATGCCTAAGGTATTACATTTGTAACAACAGGAATCAGACAGGACCGAGTTGTGATCGGATAGTGGGGCCCGTGGTCGGCGGCTTTCGGTGCGGATGTGGACAAGTGAGTCAACGGATGAATTTACGTACGCTATACAGGGTGTATTACGTACGTAATACGAGTATAATACTGTAGCAAGTCAACGCACGTATTACGTACGCAACAGATTAAGTGTTACGTACGTTACGGGCGGCTGGCCGAGTCGTGGCCGAGAGGACCTGTAGTGGCCGAGCATGGTCGACAGTGACTCGCAGGGATGGCCGATCACGGTCGGTAGTGACTCGCTAGGGGCAAGGACTAGCCGATAACGTACGTAAGGCTGTGGCCGGTTACGGCCGTAAGGGCCCGTTACGTACGTAAGCAGCTGCCGGTTACGTACGGAAGGATGTCGACCAAACTGTGCAGTCTGTTTTCGAGGACCTACTATGTACGTAAGGACGCTGCCGGTTATGTACGTAAGGAACCGGCAGGTCTCGGCCTATTTAAGGCCTGGACCGAGTCATCCGATCATTTTCACCTTTCTTCTTCGTCTCTTCGCATTTCTTCATAAAAAATGGGTGGATTTGTATGGAATCATCATATAGCAACATGTTTTGGAAGATTTAATTCATGGATAACATCATCTTTTGCCCGGATCGAAGGTAAGAACACCTAAACTCTTGGTTTTGGAAGTTTTTGAGGTTTCTTGATGTTTTGGCCGATTTGATCGTTTTAACTCAGATTATTGATGGAACCTTGTTGTATTCTTGAGATTATTCATTAATCTTGAAGTTTTGTGGAACAAATTCGAGAATTTCTCCGTTAAATCGATTAAATTGGATTATGCCCTCAAAGTGTCCGATAAAATGCTTCAATGAGGTAGAACTTGGGAAGTTCTATATGTTTTCGTAGAATGGTGATTGAATTGATATTGTTGTGATGATTCTTGGTAATTACAGGAATTTTGTTAAGGGAATATAATGAATTGATGATCAAATGCCTTGATTATGTTGTTATGATTATGGAATCATAGTATTCTCGATGTTCTTGGTGGTTTGTTGTGATTCTTGATGTTATGAGAAGTATATGTTGAAGAACATGATTATATACACCTTGAATTGTGAATAAGGATTGTTTAGATGTTAGAACACATCGTATTATGTCGTTTGAGGATTTTGAATGTGATGTCGGAATAAGTTGTGTTCTTAAGGAACTCTTGGATTATATGAATTGATGAACATATTTAGGAGGTGTTGGTGTTTTGGATATGGATATGGAATATTCATATCTAAAACTAAGTTATGTGTATTGGTACAATATTCATATAGGAATACGAATATGGTTCCGGGTTTGATAAGATTATGATTCACTTTTGAGTTTGAGAATTCATACGTATTGAACAAGTGTTCAATTCGGATAATGAAATTATTTGAAACCTTTGGAATATGGTTATCTATAATGTTGAATTAATCGGATCGTCCGGATTGATGATGATAATCGGTAATTGGTTTAATTATGATTATACAAGGAGGAAACTTGTAATCGTATTTAAGATTGAATATGGAATCGGTAATGCTTAGACTTGGCTAAATTGATTATTGATATGATTATCAGATTATGAATTGTGTTATGGTTTTGAATTCATGATCGATTGATTTGGTTGTTCGGATTTGTGTTTAATCGGGATATTGTGGAACCGTTGGGTTTATTGATTGGTTATATTGATTATCGAGTTGCTACGTGTATCGTGGATATGAGTTCGTATTTGTTTGAGTTGTATTGTTCGGTTTTGTTAATGATCGGGGTATTGTTGAGCCGTTGAGTCGCTTGGTTGGCTATGTCAGTTATTGATTGTTATCGGATTGTTGTTAATTGATTATTTCAATAGGTTGAGGTGTTTGATCGTGGATTATGACCGTTGTGTTGCGGTTGAGGTCGAAGAGTTCGTAGATTGCTTTTGGTCGGGGCTGAGGAGCTTGTAGACAAAGGCAATAGATATTGGTAACGGCTTCGTGGTATCGGTACCGAGGCAAGTTATACTTGTTCATCTTATAATATTTGATGAATGGTTTCATTTTCATTTCATTTATAATTCGTATAGCAATGTTGTTAGAAATATAAGTTGTCGGGATAATGGTTTGTATATCGTGCTCTGGTTGTATTAAATCATAAGGTATATGATTTAATTGTGTTCAAGGAAGACGTGAGTTATCTTTGGTCAAGGATATAGAATATTGGATATTGAGGATAGTTATCGTGATGACATAAGTATCGGGATAAAGGTTTATTGGTATTGAATGGATGGTACCTTATTTGAGATTATTTGTATAACTGTGTATTCGTTCAGGGATGTTCGTGGAAAGGATGTTGTCGTCGGCTTTGAGGTAATTTATATATTGTTCAGTTATGAGATAATTATTATGTTGAGTTGTTGTATATGTTGTACGTTGAGGCTTTGTATATTGAGATTCGTATTGGTTGTTCGTTGAGGGATGTTGATCCCAGGACTATTGTTGGTATTAATGGTTGTATTGATCGTCTCATTGAGGGATGTTGATCCCAGAACTGTTGTCTGAGATTGTTGATCGTATGGATTATCCTTTGGGGTTTGTGATCCCAGGATTGTTGTTTTGAATATTGATTGGTCGTGTGGACTTTTCATTGTCAGTCTGTTGTTGTTCACTTCGGTGAGTCTTTGATCCTTATAGGATATGCGTTTCTTTGAGTTTCATTGTCATATTGCATCGTGACATATCTGGAGTAATATCTGCGTGCCGATTGGTTATTGTGTAGGATTTTTAGCTGGGCACACTATGGTCATGTGTTGATATTTCCACATTGGACCATGCACACGAGACGTAGTTCGTGAGGCTAATTAGGTACATGTCCCACATATATCCTGGATTCCGTATACGGGGTGGACATGTGCACGCACACATTTCCGGATCGGGTGTACTATGACGTCCATCTTTGAGCCATACCGTTTGGTCATTCATAGTTCCATGTATGATTGGATATGATCGACGGTTTGCGACTGGTTGTTCATACACCCGAGGGGTATGTTTCGACAGTCGGGGTTATTTCTTTGAGATCCATTATTGTTGATCATTTGGAGTTTACCTTGTTGATGGTATTCTCGGTTATTGTTGATCCTTTGTTGATCATGTCGGAGTTATCATGTTGATGGTAATCTCGGTTATCGTTGATCCTTTGTTGGTCGTATTGGAGTTATCATGTCGATGATATTCTCAGTTGATGTATTGGTTGATCATTGTTATTGATCGTATGAGCATTCAGACTGTACGTCGTTGATTCAGGATTGTATTCATTGTTTTGTGGTAGTTGATCTACAGATATGTTGTATGCTATTGGTTTATCCAGGTTGAGATTTGATTGTGTAATCCGACGGACATGATTTGGCACGGATGAATTATTTCATGATTATGAGTTATGATGATGTTTTGAGGATTTTTGATATTATTTAAATACAGTACAGTTGGCTGTGGTTGAGTTCATCTCGTCATTTGAGAATGCGAAATGTGGATTATGGTAAGGATTGATCTGTTATGGATTGTCGGGGATTGGTAAGATTATGACAGAAAGATTACGTTGGTAGTATTCTTACAGTATTATTACACTGGTATGTAATTATTTATGATGATGTGATCGTTATCATTATTGAGTATTGTGGCTGACCCCGTCGTGGGCTTTATTTTAAGGTACTCGGAGATCAAGCTAGTAGCGGTCGTGAATGGGTGAGCTTCCCGGGTGATACTGGCTGCGGCATATTTCTGAGTATTGAGTATTTATTTATGGTTGTTTTATTTCCGCTGCAAATGTGTATTTTGAACTGTGTTTTATCCGCTGCGTGTGTATATTTCAAAATGGGTTTTCGGTATTTTTACCAACTCGTGTGTATATTTCAAAATGGCTTTTCGGTATTTTTACCAATTCATGTGTATTTCAAATGGCCTTTTGGCATGTTGCGAACCGGGGTTATTTCGTTGAACCCCTTTTCCTAAACTATTTTATCGGTACGTATAAGTGGTGGCTTAATGTACATTTTGAACTGTCGAGATTTGGCATTTCGCCTCGTATTTTCAAATGGTATTTTATGACGGTGTTTTAAACTATGCGTTTGAAAATATTTGAGTATTTAAAATATTACCTTCATCGGCCTTTTGGCATTTTTAAACGTTTTTGAAATGGTTTTTAGCCTAGTGGGTTCCGGCGCGGGACCCACCACGCTGTAATATCCCGGATGGTTTTGGGGTGTTACAGAAGATGATATCGGAGCTTGGGTTTTGTGAAACCCAGGCATGTGTGTTATGTGGCTCTACTGCTACGGTAGTAGCGTGATTTTTGAAAATGAGTTTTTCTGACTTTTGAGTCAAATCGATTTTTGGAGTTTTCAAAATTTTTGAGATTCTTTTCAAATTGCTATTTGTGATATTGGTGTGTGTTGGTATTGTATTGAGACTTCGTGTGGGAGTCGTGTGCTAGTACCACGGGAGATCATCGTCTTCACGCACCTGTAAGTATATTGGTTTGGTTATTCGCTTGTGGCGACGCTTGATTGTTTTTGTGATGAGTTGGAAAATTTGGTTGATCTGTTGTTTGTGGCAAGGTTGCAAGTTTCGAGAACGAAACTTATTTTAAGGGGGGTAGTATGTAATATCCGGATTTTCAGTATAAATTTTTCGCGTTATTTTATCTGAGATATACTATATAGTTTGGTATCTATATAATATGGATAAAATAAATTGAGGATCGAGACAGTTATACTTGTGTAATTGACGTTTTGATTGACAATTATATTGAGGATTTGTTGTATCAGGTTGAACAGATTTAGATATCAGGTATATCGTATGAGAATATTTTTGGGTTGAGTATATGTGTATTCAGTATGCCGTATGTTCGTATCCAGTATGTCGAGACGTCGAACAGGAACAAGTGGATTTTCGCCAAGTATAAAGCCCTTAACGTACGCTAAGTTTAAGGACTTACGTACGCTAAATTATACGCTTTACGTACGTTATGCATAAGGTATTATGTACGTAACAAGAGGAATCAGACAGGACCGAGTTGTGATCGGATAGTGGGGCCCGTGGTCGGCGGCTTTCGACGCGGATGTGGACAGGTGAGTCAACAAATGGATTTACGTACGCTATACAGGGTGTATTACGTACGTAATACAAGTATAATACTGTAGCAAGTCAACGTACGTATTACGTACGCAACGGATTAAGTGTTCCGTACGTTACGGGGCGGTTGGCCGAGTCGTGGCCGATAGGACCTGTAGTGGCCGAGCATGGTCGGCAGTGACTCGCAGGGATGGCCGATTACAGTCGGCAGTGACTCGCTAGCGGCAAGGACTGGTCGATAACGTACGTAAGGCTGTGGCCGGTTACGGCCGTAAGGGCCCGTTACGTATGTAAGCAGCTGCCGGTTACGTACGGAAGGATGTCGACCAAACTGGGCAGTCTATTTTCAAGGACCTACTATGTACGTAAGGACGCTGCCGGTTACGTACGTATGGAACCGGCAGGTTTCGGCCTATTTAAGGCCTGAACCGAGTCATCCGATCATTTTCACCTTTCTTCTTCGTCTCTTCGCATTTGTTCATCAAAAATGGGTGGATTTGTATGGAATCATCATATAGCAACATGTTTTGGAAGATTTAATTGATGGATAACATCATCTTTTGCCCGGATTGAAGGTAAGAACACCTAAACTCTTGGTTTTGGAAGTTTTTCAGGTTTCTTGATGTTTTGGCCGATTTGATCGTTTTAACTCAGATTATTGATGGAACCTTGTTGTATTCTTGAGATTATTCATTAATCTTGAAGTTTTGTGGAACAAATTCGAGAATTTCTCCGTTAAATCGATTAAATTGGATTATGCCCTCAAAGTGTCCGATAAAATGCTTCAATGAGGTAGAACTTGGGAAGTTCTATATGTTTTCGTAGAATGGTGATTGAATTGATATTGTTGTGATGATTCTTGGTAATTACAGGAATTTTGTTAAGGGAAGATAATGAATTGATGATCAAATGCCTTGATTATGTTGTTATGATTATGGAATCGTAGTATTCTCGATGTTCTTGGTGGTTTGTTGCGATTCTTGATGTTATGAGAAGTATATATTGAAGAACATGATTATATACACCTTGAATTGTGAATAAGGATTGTTTAGATGTTAGAACACATCGTATTATGTCGTTTGAGGATTTTGAATGTGATGTCGGAATAAGTTGTGTTCTTAAGGAACTCTTAGATTATATGAATTGATGAACATATTTAGGAGGTGTTGGTGTTTTGGATATGGATATGGAATATTCATATCTAAAACTAAGTTATGTGTATTGGTACAATATTCATATAGGAATACGAATAAGGTTCCGGGTTTGATAAGATTATGATTCACTTTTGAGTTTGAGAATTCATACGTATTGAACAAGTGTTCAATTCGGATAATGAAATTATTTGAAACCTTTGGAATATGGTTATCTATAATGTTGAATTAATCGGATCGTCCGGATTGATGATGATAATCGGTAATTGGTTTAATTATGATTATACAAGGAGGAAACTTGTAATCGTATTTAAGATTGAATATGGAATCGGTAATGCTTAGACTTGGTTAAATTGATTATTGATATGATTATCAGATTATGAATTGTGTTATGGTTTTGAATTCATGATCGATTGATTTGGTTGTTTGGATTTGTGTTTAATCGGGATATTGTGGAACCGTTGGGTTTATTGATTGGTTATATTGATTATTGAGTTGCGACGTGTATCGTGGATATGAGTTCGTATTTGTTTGAGTTGTATTGTTCGGTTTTGTTAATGATCGGGGTATTGTTGAGCCGTTGAGTCGCTTGGTTGGCTATGTCAGTTATTGATTGTTATCGGATTGTTGTTAATTTATTATTTCAATAGGTTGAGGTGTTTGATCGTGGATTATGACCGTTGTGTTGCGGTTGAGGTCGAAGAGTTCGTAGATTGCTTTTGGTCGGGGCTGAGGAGCTTGTAGACAAAGGCAATAGATATTGGTAACGGCTTCGTGGTATCGGTACCGAGGCAAGTTATACTTGTTCAGCTTATAATATTTGATGAATGGTTTCGTTTTCATTTCATTTATAATTCGTATAGCAATGTTGTTAGAAATATAAGTTGTCGGGATAATGGTTTGTATATCGTGCTCTGGTTGTATTAAATCATAAGGTATATGATTTAATTGTGTTCAAGGAAGACGTGAGTTATCTTTGGTCAAGGATATAGAATATTGGATATTGAGGATAGTTATCGTGATGACATAAGTATCGGGATAAAGGTTTATTGGTATTGAATGGATGGTACCTTATTTGAGATTATTTGTATAACTGTGTATTCGTTCAGGGATGTTCGTGGAAAGGATGTTGTCTTCGGCTTTGAGGTAATTTATATATTGTTCAGTTATGAGATAATTATTATGTTGAGTTGTTGTATATGTTGTACGTTGAGGCTTTGTATATTGAGATTCGTATTGGTTGTTCGTTGAGGGATGTTGATCCCAGGACTATTGTTGGTATTAATGGTTGTGTTGATCGTCTCATTGAGGGATGTTGATCCCAGAACTGTTGTCTGAGATTGTTGATCGTATGGATTATCCTTTGGGGTTTGTGATCCCAGGATTGTTGTTTTGAATATTGATTGGTCGTGTGGACTTTTCATTGTCAGTCTGTTGTTGTTCACTTCAGTGAGTCTTTGATCCTTATTGGATATGCGTTTCTTTGAGTTTCGTTGTCATATTGCATCGTGACATATCTGGAGTAATATCTGCGTGCCGATTGGTTATTGTGTAGGATTTTTAGCTGGGCACACTATGGTCATGTGTTGATATTTCCACATTGGACCGTGCACACGAGGCATAGTTCGTGAGGCTAATTAGGTACATGTCCCACATATATCGTGGATTCCGTATACGGGGTGGACATGTGCACGCACACATTTCCGGATCGGGTGTACTATGACGTCCATCTTTGAGCCATACCGTTTGGTCATTCATAGTTCCATGTATGATTGGATATGATCGACGGTTTGCGACTGGTTCTTCATACACCCGAGGGGTATGTTTCGACAGTCGGGGTTATTTCTTTGAGATCCATTATTGTTGATCATTTGGAGTTTACCTTGTTGATGGTATTCTCGGTTATTGTTGATCCTTTGTTGATCATGTCGGAGTTATCATGTTGATGGTAATCTCGGTTATCGTTGATCCTTTGTTGGTCGTATTGGAGTTATCATGTCGATGATATTCTCAGTTGATGTATTGGTTGATCATTGTTATTGATCGTATGAGCATTCAGACTGTACGTCGTTGATTCGGGATTGTATTCATTGTTTTGTGGTAGTTGATCTACAGATATGTTGTATGCTATTGGTTTATCCAGGTTGAGATTTGATTGTGTAATCCGACGGACATGATTTGGCACGGATGAATTATTTCATGATTATGAGTTATGATGATGTTTTGAGGATTTTTGATATTATTTAAATACAGTACAGTTGGCTGTGGTTGAGTTCATCTCGTCATTTGAGAATGCGAAATGTGGATTATGGTAAGGATTGATCTGTTATGGATTGTCGGGGATTGGTAAGATTATGACAGAAAGATTACGTTGGTAGTATTCTTACAGTATTATTACACTGGTATGTAATTATTTATGATGATGTGATCGTTATCATTATTGAGTATTGTGGCTGACCCCGTCGTGGGCTTTATTTTAAGGTACTCGGAGATCAAGCTAGTAGCGGTCGTGAATGGGTGAGCTTCCCGGGTGATACTGGCTGCTGCATATTTTTGAGTATTGAGTATTTATTTCTGGTTTTTTATTTCCGCTGCAAATGTGTATTTTGAACTGTGTTTTATCCGCTGCGTGTGTATATTTCAAAATGGGTTTTCGGTATTTTTACCAACTCGTGTGTATATTTCAAAATGGCTTTTCGGTATTTTTACCAACTCATGTGTATTTCAAATGGCCTTTTGGCATGTTGCGAACTGGGGTTATTTCGTTGAACCCCTTTTCCTAAACTATTTTATCGGTACGTATAAGTGGTGGCTTAATGTACATTTTGAACTGTCGAGATTTGGCATTTCGCCTCGTATTTTCAAATGGTATTTTATGACGGTATTTTAAAACTATGCGTTTGAAAATATTTGAGTATTTAAAATATTACCGTCATCGGCCTTTTGGCATTTTTAAACGTTTTTGAAATGGTTTTTAGCCTAGTGGGTTCTGGCGCGGGACCCACCACGCTGTAATATCCCGGATGGTTTTGGGGTGTTACAGAAGATGATATCGGAGCTTGGGTTTTGTGAAACCCAGGCATGTGTGTTATGTGGCTCTACTGGTACGGTAGTAGCGTGATTTTTGAAAATGAGTTTTTCTGACTTTTGAGTCAAATCGATTTTTGGAGTTTTCAAAATTTTTGAGATTCTTTTCAAATTGCTATTTGTGATATTGGTGTGTGTTGGTATTGTATTGAGACTTCGTGTGGGAGTCGTGTGCTAGTACCACGGGAGATCATCGTCTTCACGCACCTGTAAGTATATTGGTTTGGTTATTCGCTTGTGGCGACGCTTGATTGTTTTTGTGATGAGTTGGAAATTTTGGTTGATCTGTTGTTTGTGGCAAGGTTGCAAGTTTCGAGGACGAAACTTATTTTAAGGGGGGTAGTATGTAATACCCGGATTTTCAGAATAAATTTTTCGCGTTATTTTATCTGAGATATACTATATAGTTTGGTATCTATACAATATGGATAAAATAAATTGAGGACCGAGACAGTTATACTTGTGTAATTGACGTTTTGATTGACAGTTATATTGAGGATTTGTTGTATCAGGTTGAACAGATTTAGATATCAGGTATATCGTATGAGAATATTTTTGGGTTGAGTATATGTGTATTCAGTATGCCGTATGTTCGTATCCAGTATGTCGAGACGTCGAACAGGAACAAGTGGATTTTGGCCCTTAACGTACGCTAAGTTTAAGGACTTACGTACGCTAAATTATACGCTTTACGTACGTTATGCATAAGGTATAATGTACGTAACAAGAGGAATCAGACAGGACCGAGTTGTGATCGGATAGTGGGGCACGTGGTCGGCGGCTTTCGACGCGGATTTGGACAGGTGAGTTAACAAATGGATTTACGTACGCTATACAGGGTGTATTACGTACGTAATACGAGTATAATACTGTAGCAAGTCAACGTACGTATTACGTACGCAACAGATTAAGTGTTCCGTACGTTACGGGGCGGCTGGCCGAGTCGTGGCCGAGAGGACCTGTAGTGGCCGAGCATGGTCGGCAGTAACTCGCAGGGATGGCCGATTACAGTCGGCAGTGACTGGTCGATAATGTACGTAAGGCTGTGGCCGGTTACGGCCGTAAGGGCCCGTTACGTATGTAAGCAGCTGCCGGTTACGTACGGAAGGATGTCGACCAAACTGGGCAGTCTATTTTCAAGGACCTACTATGTACGTAAGGACGCTGCCGGTTACGTACGTAAGGAACCGGCAGGTCTCGGCCTATTTAAGGCCTGAACCGAGTCATCCGATCATTTTCACCTTTCTTCTTCGTCTCTTCGCATTTCTTCATCAAAAATGGGTGGATTTGTATGGAATCATCATATAGAAACATGTTTTGGAAGATTTAATTGATGGATAACATCATCTTTTGCCCGGATTGAAGGTAAGAACACCTAAACTCTTGGTTTTGGAGGTTTTTGAGGTTTCTTGATGTTTTGGCCGATTTGATCGTTTTAACTCAGATTATTGATGGAACCTTGTTGTATTCTTGAGATTATTCATTAATCTTGAAGTTTTGTGGAACAAATTCGAGAATTTCTCCGTTAAATCGATTAAATTGGATTATGCCCTCAAAGTGTCCGATAAAATGCTTCAATGAGGTAGAACTTGGGAAGTTCTATATGTTTTCGTAGAATGGTGATTGAATTGATATTGTTGTGATGATTCTTGGTAATTACAGGAATTTTGTTAAGGGAAGATAATGAATTGATGATCAAATGCCTTGATTATGTTGTTATGATTATGGAATCGTAGTATTCTCGATGTTCTTGGTGGTTTGTTGCGATTCTTGATGTTATGAGAAGTATATGTTGAAGAACATGATTATATACACCTTGAATTGTGAATAAGGATTGTTTAGATGTTAGAACACATCGTATTATGGCGTTTGAGGATTTTGAATGTGATGTCGGAATAAGTTGTGTTCTTAAGGAACTCTTGGATTATATGAATTGATGAACATATTTAGGAGGTGTTGGTGTTTTGGATATGGATATGGAATATTCATATCTAAAACTAAGTTATGTGTATTGGTACAATATTCATATAGGAATACGAATATGGTTCCGGGTTTGATAAGATTATGATTCACTTTTGAGTTTGAGAATTCATACGTATTGAACAAGTCTTCAATTCGGATAATGAAATTATTTGAAACCTTTGGAATATGGTTATCTATAATGTTGAATTAATCGGATCGTCCGTATTGATGATGATAATCGGTAATTGGTTTAATTATGATTATACAAGGAGGAAACTTGTAATCGTATTTAAGATTGAATATGGAATCGATAATGCTTAGACTTGGTTAAATTGACTATTGATATGATTATCGGATTATGAATTGTGTTATGGTTTTGAATTCATGATCGATTGATTTGGTTGTTCGGATTTGTGTTTAATCGGGATATTGTGGAACCGTTGGGTTTATTGATCGGTTATATTGATTATCGAGTTGCGACTTGTATCGTGGATATGAGTTCGTATTTGTTTGAGTTGTATTGTTCGGTTTTGTTTATGATCGGGGTATTGTTGAGCCGTTGAGTCACTTGGTTGGCTATGTCGGTTATTGATTGTTATCGGATTGTTGTTAATTGATTATTTCAATAGGTTGAGGTGTTTGATCGTGGATTATGACCGTTGTGTTGCGGTTGAGGTCGAAGAGTTCGTAGATTGCTTTTGGTTGGGGCTGAGGAGCTCGTAGACAAAGGCAATAGATATTGGTAACGGCTTCGTGGTATCGGTACCGAGGCAAGTTATACTTGTTCAGTTTATAATATTTGATGAATGGTTTCGTTTTCATTTCATTTATAATTCGTATAGCAATGTTGTTAGAAATGTAAGTTGTCGGGATAATGGTTTGTATATCGTGCTCTGGTTATATTAAATCATAAGGTATATGATTTAATTGTGTTCAAGGAAGACGTGAGTTATCTTTGGTCAAGGATATAGAATATTGGATATCGAGGATAGTTATCGTGATGACATAAGTATCGGGATAAAGGTTTATTGGTATTGAATGGATGGTACCTTATTTGAGATTATTTGTATAACTGTGTATTCGTTCAGGGATGTTCGTGGAAAGGATGTTGTCGTCGGCTTTGAGGTAATTTATGTATTGTTCAGTTATGAGATAATTATTATGTTGAGTTGTTGTATATGTTGTACGTTGAGGCTTCGTATATTGAGATTCGTATTGGTTGTTCGTTGAGGGATGTTGATCCCAGGACTATTGTTGGTATTAATGGTTGTGTTGATCGTCTCATTGAGGGATGTTGATCCCAGAACTATTGTCTGAGATTGTTGATCGTATGGATTATCCTTTGGGGTTTGTGATCCCAGGATTGTTGTTTTGAATATTGATTGGTCGTGTCGACTTTTCATTGTCAGTCTGTTGTTGTTCACTTCGGTGAGTCTTTGATCCTTATTCGATATGCGTTTCTTTGAGTTTCATTGTCATATTGCATCGTGACATATCTGGAGTAATATCTGCGTGCCGATTGGTTATTGCGTAGGATTTTTAGCTGGGCACAGTATGGTCATGTGTTGATATTTCCACATTGGACCGTGCACACGAGACGTAGTTCGTGAGGCTAATTAGGTACATGTCCCACGTATATCCTGGATTCCGTATACGGGGTGGACATGTGCACGCACACATTTCCGGATCGGGTGTACTATGACGTCCATCTTTGAGCCATACCGTTTGGTCATTCATAGTTCCATGTATGATTGGATATGATAGACGGTTTGCGACTGGTTGTTCATACACCCGAGGGGTATGTTTCGACAGTCGGGTTTATTTCTTTGAGATCCATTATTGTTGATCATTTGGAGTTTACCTTGTTGATGGTATTCTCGGTTATTGTTGATCTTTTGTTGATCATGTCAGAGTTATCATGTTGATGGTAATCTCGGTTATCGTTGATCCTTTGTTGGTCGTATTGGAGTTATCATGTCGATGATATTCTCAGTTGATGTATTGGTTGATCATTGTTATTGATCGTATGAGCATTCAGACTGTACGTCGTTGATTCGGGATTGTATTCATTGTTTTATGATAGTTGATCTAGAGATATGTTGTATGCTATTGGTTTATCCAGGTTGAGATTTGATTGTGTAATCCGACGGACATGATTTGGCACGGATGAATTATTTCATGATTATGAGTTATGATGATGTTTTGAGGATTTTTGATATTATTTAAATACAGTACAGTTGGCTGTGGTTGAGTTCATCTCGTCATTTGAGAATGCGAAATGTGGATTATGGTAAGGATTGATCTGTTATGGATTGTCGGGGATTGGTAAGATTATGACGGAAAGATTACGTTGGTAGTATTCTTACAGTATTATTACACTGGTATGTAATTATTTATGATGATGTGATCGTTATCATTATTGAGTATTGTGGTTGACCCCGTCGTGGGCTTTATTTTAAGATACTCGGAGATCAAGCTAGTAGCGGTCGTGAATGGGTGAGCTTCCCGGGTGATACTGGCTGCGTCATATTTTTGAGTATTGAGTATTTATTTCTGGTTGTTTTATTTCCGCTGCAAATGTGTATTTTGAACTGTGTTTTATCCGCTGCGTGTGTATATTTCAAAATGGGTTTTCGGTATTTTTACCAACTCGTGTGTATATTTCAAAATGGCTTTTCGGTATTTTTACCAACTCATGTGTATTTCAAATGGCCTTTTGGCATGTTGCGAACCGGGGTTATTTCGTTGAACCCTTTTTCCTAAACTATTTTATCGGTACGTATAAGTGGTGGCTTAATGTACATTTTGAACTATCGAGATTTGGCATTTCGCCTCGTATTTTCAAATGGTATTTTATGACGGTATTTGAAAACTATGAGTTTGAAAATATTTGAGTATTTAAAATATTACCGTCATCGGCCTTTTGCCATTTTTAAACGTTTTTGAAATGGTTTTTAGCCTAGTGGGTTCCGGCGTGGGACCCACCACGTTGTAATATCCCGGATGGTTTTGGGGTGTTACAGAAGATGATATCGGAGCTTGGGTTTTGTGAAACCTAGGCATGTGTGTTATGTGGCTCTACTGGTACGGTAGTAGCGTGATTTTTGAAAATGAGTTTTTCTGACTTTTGAGTCAAATCGATTTTTGGAGTTTTCAAAATTTTTGAGATTCTTTTCAAATTGCTATTTGTGATATTGGTGTGTGTTGGTATTATATTGAGACTTCGTGTGGGTGTCGTGTGCTAGTACCACGGGAGATCATTGTCTTCACGCACCTGTAAGTATATTGGTTTGGTTATTCGCTTGTGGCGACGCTTGATTGTTTTTGTGATGAGTTGGAAATTTTGGTTGATCTGTTGTTTGTGGCAAGGTTGCAAGTTTCGAGGACGAAACTTATTTTAAGGGGATGAGTTGGAAATTTTGGTTGATCTGTTGTTTGTGGCAAGGTTGCAAGTTTCGAGGACGAAACTTATTTTAAGGGGGGTAGTATGTAATACCCGGATTTTCAGTATAAATTTTTCGCGTTATTTTATCTGAGATATACTATATAGTTTGGTATCTATACAATATGGATAAAATAAATTGAGGACCGAGACAGTTATACTTGTGTAATTGACGTTTTGATTGATAGTTATATTTAGGATTTGTTGTATCAGGTTGAACAGATTTAGATATCAGGTATATCGTATGAGAATATTTTTGGGTTGAGTATATGTGTATTCAGTATGCCGTATGTTCATATCCAGTATGTCGAGACGTCGAACAGGAACAGTTGGATTTTGGCTAAGTATAAAGCCCTTAACGTACGCTAAGTTTAAGGACTTACGTACGCTAAATTATACGCTTTACGTACGTTATGCATAAGGCATTACGTACGTAACAAGAGGAATCAGACAGGACCGAGTTGTGATCGGATAGTGGGGCCCGTGGTCGGCGGCTTTCGACGCGGATGTGGACAGGTGAGTCAACAGATGGATTTACGTACGCTATACAGGGTGTATTACATACGTAATACGAGTATAATACTGTAGCAAGTCAACGTACGTATTACGTACGCAACGGATTAAGTGTTCCGTACGTTACGGGGCGGCTGGCCGAGTCGTGGCCGAGAGGACCTGTAGTGGCCGAGCATGGTCGACAGTGACTCGCAGGGATGACCGATTACAATCGGCAGTGACGCGCTAGCGGCAAGGACTGTTCGATAACGTACGTAAGGCTGTGGTCGGTTACGGCCGTAAGGGCCAGTTACGTATGTAAGCAGCTGCCGGTTACGTACGGAAGGATGTCGACCAAACTGGGCAGTCTCTTTTCAAGAACCGACTACGTACGTAAGGACTCTGCCGGTTACGTACGTAAGGAACCGGCAGGTCTCGGCCTATTTAAGGCCTGCACCGAGTCATCCGATCATTTTCACCTTTCTTCTTCGTCTCTTCGCATTTCTTCATCAAAAATGGGTGGATTTGTATGGAATCATCATATAGCAACATGTTTTGGAAGATTTAATTCATGGGTAACATCATCTTTTGCCCGGATCGAAGGTAAGAACACCTAAACTCTTGGTTTTAGAAGTTTTTGAGGTTTCTCGATGTTTTAGCCGATTTGATTCATTTTAACTCAGATTATTGATGGAACCTTGTTGTATTCTTGAGATTATTCATTACTCTTGAAGTTTTGTGGAACAAATTCGAGAATTTCTCCGTTAAATCGATTAAATTGGATTATGCCCCCAAAGTGTCCGATAAAATGCTTCTATGAGGTAGAACTTGGGAAGTTCTATATGTTTTCGTAGAATGGTGATTGAATTGATATTGTTGTGACGATTCTTGGTAATTACGGGAATTTTGTTAAGGGAAGATAATGAATTGATGATCAAATGCCTTGATTATGTTGTTATGATTATGGAATCATAGTATTCTCGATGTTCTTGGTGGTTTGTTGCGATTCATGATGTTATGAGAAGTATATGTTGAAGAACATGATTATATACACCTTGAATTGTGAATAAGGATTGTTTAGATGTTAGAACACATCGTATTATGTCGTTTGAGGATTTTGAATGTGATGTTGGAATAAGTTGTGTTCTTAAGGAACACTTGGATTATATGAATTGATGAACATATTTAGGTGGTGTTGGTGTTTTGGATATGGATATGGAATATTCATATCTAAAACTAAGTTATGTGTATTGGTACAATATTCGTATAGGAATACGAATATGGTTCCGGGTTTGATAAGATTATGATTCACTTTTGAGTTTGAGAATTCATACGTATTGAACAAGTGTTCAATTCGGATAATGGAATTATTTGAAACCATTGGAATATGGTTATCTATAATGTTGAATTAATCGGATCGTCCGGATTGATGTTGATAATCGGTAATTGGTTTAATTATGATTATACAAGGAGGAAACTTGTAATCGTATTTAAGATTGAATATGGAATCGATAATGCTTAGACTTGGTTAAATTGACTATTGATATGATTACCGGATTATGAATTGTGTTATGGTTTTGAATTCATGATCGATTGATTTGGTTGTTCGGATTTGTGTTTAATGGGGATATTGTGGAACCGTTGGGTTTATTGATCGGTTATATTGATTATCGAGTTGCGACTTGTATCGTGGATATGAGTTCGTATTTGTTTGAGTTGTATTGTTCGGTTTTGTTTTTGATCGGGGTATTGTTGAGCCGTTGAGTCGCTTGGTTGGCTATGTCGGTTATTGATTGTTATCGGATTGTTGTTAATTGATTATTTCAATAGGTTGAGGTGTTTGATCGTGGATTATGACCATTGTGTTGCGGTTGAGGTTGAAGAGTTCACAGATTGCTTTTGGTCGGGGCCGAGGAGCTCGTAGACAAAGGCAATGGATATTGGTAACGGCTTCGTGGTATCGGTACTGAGGCAACTTATACTTGTTCAGTTTATAATATTTGATGAATGGTTTCGTTTTCATTTCATTTATAATTCGTATAGCAATGTTGTTAGAAATGTAAGTTGTCGGGATAATGGTTTGTATATCGTGCTCTGGTTATATTAAATCATAAGGTATATGATTTAATTGTGTTCAAGGAAAACGTGAGTTATCTTTGGTCAAGGATATAGAATATCGGATATCGAGGATAGTTATCGTGATGACATAAGTATCGGGATAAAGGTTTATTGGTATTGAATGGATGGTACCTTATTTGAGATTATTTGTATAACTATGTATTCGTTCAGGGATGTTGTTCGTGGAAAGGATGTTGTCTTCGGATTTGAGGTAATTTATGTATTGTTCAGTTATGAGATAATTATTATGTTGAGTTGTTGTATATGTTGTACGTTGAGGCTTCGTATATTGAGATTCGTATTGTTTGTTCGTTGAGGGATGTTGATCCCAGGACTATTGCTGGTATTAATGGTTGTGTTGATCATCTCATTGAGGGATGTTGATCCCAGAACTGTTGTCTAAGATTGTTGATTGTATGGATTATCCTTTGGGGTTTGTGATCCCAGGATTGTTGTTTTGGATATTGATTGGTCTTGTCGACTTTTCATTGTCAGTCTGTTGTTGTTCACTTCGGTGAGTCTTTGATCCTTATTGGATATGCGTTTCTTTGAGTTTCGTTGTCATGTTGCATCGTGACATATCTGGAGTCACATCTGCGTGCCGATTGGTTATTGTTTAGAATTTTTAGCTGGGCACACTATGGTCATGTGTTGATATTTCCACACTGGACCGTGCACACGAGACGTAGTTCGTGAAGCTAATTAGGTACATGTCCCACGTATATCCTGGATTCCATATACGGGGTGGACATGTGCACGCACACATTTTCGGATCGGGCGTACTATGACGTCCATCTTTGAGCTATACCGTTTGGTCGTTCATAGTTCCATGTATGATTGGATATGTTTGACGGTTTGCGACTGGTTATTCATACACCCGAGGGGTATGATTCGATAGTCGGGGTTATTTCTTTGAGATCCATTATTGTTGATCATTTGGAGTTTACCTTGTTAATGGTATTCTCGGTTATTGTTGATCCTTTGTTGATCGTGTCGAAGTTATCATGTTGATGGTACTCTCGGTTATCGTTGATCCTTTGTTGGTCGTATTGGAGTTATCATGTCGATGATATTCTCAGTTGATGTATTGGTTGATCATTGTTATTGATCGTATGAGCATTCGGACTGTACGTCGTTGTTTCGGGATTGTATTCATTGTTTTGTGGTAGTTGATCTACATATATGTTGTATTCTATTGGTTTATCCAGGTTGAGCTTTGATTGTGTAATCCGACGGACATGATTTGGCACAGATGAATTATTTCATGATTATGAGTTATGATGATGTTTTGAGGATTTTTGATATTATTTGAATACAGTACAGTTGGTTGTGGTTGAGTTCATCTCGTCATTTGAGAATGCGAAATGTGGACTATGGTAAGGATTGATCTGTTATGGATTGTCAGGGATTGGTAAGATTATGACAATAAGATTACGTTGGTAGTATTCTTACAGTATTATTACATTGGTATGTAATTATTTATGATGATGTGATCGTTATCATTATTGAGTATTGTGGCTGACCCCGTCGTGGGCTTTATTTTAAGGTACTCGGAGATCGAGCTAGTAGCGGTCGTGAAGGGGTGAGCTTCCCGGGTGATACTGGCTGTGGCATGTTTTTGAGTATGGAGTATTTATTTCTAGTTGTTTTATTTCCGCTGCAAATGTGTATTTTGAACTGTGTTTTATCCGCTGCGTGTGTATATTTCAAAATGGCTTTTCGGTATTTTTACCAACTTGTGTGTATATTTCAAAATGTCTTTTCAGTATTTTTACCAACTCGTGTGTATTTCAAATGGCCTTTTGGCATGTTGCGAACCGGGGTTATTTCGTTGAACCCTTTTTCCTAAACTATTTTATCGGTACGTATAAGTGGTGGCTTAACGTACATTTTGAACTGTCGAGATTTGGCATTTCGCCTTGTATTTTCAAATGGTATTTTATGACGGTATTTGAGAACTATGCATTTGAAAATATTTGAGTATTTAAAATATTACCGTCATCGGCCGTTTGGCATTTTTAAACGTTTTTGAAATGGTTTTTAGCCTAGTGGGTTCCGACGTGGGACCCACCGTGCTGTAATATCCCGGATGGTTTTGGGGGTGTTATAACCAGTCCACTCTCGTGGTTGATCACCAACCTCTTCAGTCCCATCAAATGCTGCAGCATCCGTACGCCAGACATGCGTCCTCTCAAGCCATATACGGTGACCCATTCTGATAACCTTCCGACAATGATACCTTGCGCAGTCAGCATTCAAGCACACTGGACATCCTCTATATCCACTAATAACTGATCCGGACAGCATCCCGTACGCAGGAAAATCACTGATGGTACCGATACACATTTCACGTAAGTAGAACATCTCATGTGAGTAACTGTCATACGTTGGATGACCTTGCTCCCACAACACCTTCAGCTCCTCTATCAAAGGTCTCAAATAAACATCAATACACTTTCCTGGATACCCGGGTCCAGGTACTAAGAGAGTCAACATATTATACTCCTCCTTCATGCACATCCATGGAGGAAGGTTGTAAGGAACCAATACCACTGGCCATATACTATACGAAAGGTTCATGTTGCCAAAAGGGTTGAATCCATCAGATGCAAGTCCGAGTCTTACATTTCGGACATCTGATGCAAATCCTGGAAACTTCCTAGGCTCAGCGTAATATCCTCATCATATTATCCTCGTCAGTCATAAGAGTGTATCATAATATCCTCGTCAGTCACCCGAGGCTCAGCGTGCCATCTCATCGCCTTGGCTATGTGAGGAGACATGAAAAGCCTCTCCAATCTATCCTTCAGAGGGAAATACCAAAGAACCTTCATAGCTTTCTATTTACCAGAAGGAGTGAACTTATACCTCTCTGTGTCACATACCGGACATCTCTTTAGGTCTTCATTAGGCTTTCCCCAAAATAAAGCACAATCATATATGCATACGTGGATCTTGATGTACGATAGCCCAAGACCTTTTAGGGTACGTCTCATTTTACTGTGATTACTAGGAAGATGATGACCTTCTGGGAGCATTTTCCCTGTAAGTTCCAAATAATCATCCACAGCTTTAATCGAGGTTTTGTTCTCCACCTTGACTCTCATAGTCTCTATGACACTATCAAGAACCGTCATGTGACACCCAGGATAAAGAAGAGTCTGTTGGAGCTGGATTAGCTTGTTGTATCTATCAAGAGAAATTGTGTTAACGGGTATCAATGTAGGCATTCAGATGGCTGGTTGATCAGCTATATGGTATTCTTGATGTTAAGCCGATACGTCCCTGTCATAATAACCAAACACGTCGTCAATCAACCTTCTTGTGGGGTCATTGGATGTGCTACCACTGTACTGTCCGTGATCATGGGGAATAATTGAATTCGATCTTTCACCGTGGTAAATCCAACATGTATATTTATCCCAAAATCCATTTTTTTTCAAGTGCTCCCATACGACATCAAGTGTAAAACAGTACATATCGATGCGGCATTTACATTTATTGCAAGGACAGTAATGAATCATACTATCACTATCATGCTCCTTCACAAATCGAATAAACCCTCGCATTCCATCTATGACCCTTTGATCCCATTTTTGCAGACCAATCCAACTTTTATCCATCCTATAACAAAAATAACAACAATATTACACATCGTATTTATCAAGAACATACAAAAATTACGACTAAATTCATCATATATCGCTTGAATTCAAGATGTCAAATCCATATATATATATATATATATATACACACACACACACCAAGAAATATTCGAGAAAACGAACTAATTCTAAAATATTTTCATAATCATCCAAATAGATATATTATATGCGTAATATAATTATAACTGATATTAAAATTCAATAAACGTACCTTCAATATGATTTCTTGAATGATCAAACCAGAGAAAATTACTGTTTTTTGTTTTCTTGTTCTATAATTTCCGAATGTATTGTAAATGGTCTCTTCAAGTGTTAGATGTAATATCCGCATTTTTTCTTTCCCTTGTATTTTCATTTTTGGTGTAATTCTCGATCGTAGTGACCCTCGTGTACCTTTCAGTGTGTCCTTCCTGTCAACTGTTGAACTGAATTCTCGTTATTGTTGTGCGGAACCGCCGTTTCGGGGTTGCCGTGGATCCATTTCGTGTTATAGGTTCCCAAATATTGATTCCTATCGTTTTATTCTCTTTCCGGATCATTTTTATCATTTTGGGACCCAAAAGGGGGTGTGGGCCGCGACACAAGATGTGTGTGCCGCGGCACACAAATTTCTTCAGTTGTTGGTCGAGCGAACTGTACTGTGTGCCGCGGCACACCCATCCGGTGCCGCGGCACAGTGCCAAGTCAGTGCCGCGGCACACCCGTCCGGTGCCGCGGCACACTCGTGTGACATCTGCGACCAAAACCCGACTGTACCGGGTGCCGCGGCACACGCAGGCCGTGCCGCGGCACACTGCCGAACCCTGGGAGTAATTTTTTGGCCTGTGCCGCGGCACACCTCAGCTGTGCCGCGGCACACAATGCGGTCAACCCCCTATAATTGTGTTGTTTTGAGCGTAAACTGCTCATTTCCTTCTTCTTCTTCCTGTGACGCGAGAGAGAGTGAGAGAGAGGGGGAGAGTTCCTCATCATTATCAATTGGGGGGTTGATTTTCATCATTCTTCTTCGGTTGTGAAGCCCGGACAATCAATCCAACGCGTGTTCTACAAATCTAAATACTTGAATCCTCAAGGTAATATTTCTTGAAACCCTCCCTTTTGGATAATTGGGGATTTTGGAGTTTTTGTCCGATTCTTTCCGTTTTGTTGATGGATTCTTGATGAATATGATTAATCTTGTTGATATCATTAATTTTCCTACGGATTCATGGTATATTTTCATAGTTTTGCGGAATCGAGAGGGTTTGGTTGTGGTCCGCCCTCGTTGTTATTTTGTGCGAATATACATGAATCGTAGGCGGGTTTTCGGGTGTATTCCATTTCCGTATTCGGCTAGAGTTGGTTGTAATTATGTTCTTCGAATCATTAGGTTCGGTTCCGTTGATTCCTAGTGTTCGTCGGTGATTATCCTTTCCGTTCGTTGAGTCATCAAAATATTCAAGGCAAGTAATTCTTGGAAACCTTTATGCTTAACGTGAAATGGTAATGTATATTGTGTGTGCTTTACTCACCTCGGGAGGGTCCGACGGGGCCTCGAGGGAATCTATGGCTTCGTCCTGGATTCATGAGTTTGATTCGCTAGCCAGCTCGGTAGGGTCCTTAGAGGCCTCGAGTGGGATTCGTGGCTTCATCCCGGTCCTAGGTGACGTGTGGTGCTTGATTTGTTTTGTGAATGTGGCCAGCTCGGGAGGGTCCTTAGAGGCCTCGAGTGGGATTCGTGGCTTCGTCCCGGTCCTAGGCAAATTAATTGTGACTGTTTGTTTCCGGAAAAGACATGTCTAGTTTTGGTTTTTGAAATGATATTGGTGCCTGTACTATGAAATGTGTAAGCGATTGGTTTGCCTTGATTACTTGTACTAGCGTAATTGCTAACCCCTCCGGGGACCCGTTTTGGGGAAATTCTTGTTATGGATTTCAGGTTATGATTATCCGGACGAGCGGGCACTGACAAGACGAGGACGTTGGCCAGGGTCGTTGACATGTGCATTTGGGTCTTTCTATTTCTTTCGTCCATTTCGATTTGGTTGTTCTAATAATTATAAACTTATAGAGTGTACTCGCGAGTACTTAGGCTTTTCATTTCAAACTCCGTATTCTACTACTTTTAAATTGTTACATCGTTGGTTGATGATCATTTCGCCGGTTGCTCCGGGCGTAACTTTTATGTCATATAATTAAATGTGTGTCCTCGCTAACCGGGATGGTTAGTCGAGTGGTGTTTTCCTGTTTGTAGCCTGGTGGGTCCTATGTGGGGGTCCACGGCGCTGTAATATACTCTGAATATCTCGGGGTGTTACAGAAAATGGTATCAGAGCCCTAGGTTTATGGATACCTAGGCTTGTTGGTTATCTGGGTCTAGTCGTGTTTTGTTTTGCACATTGTCACACCGCTGCCAGCATCCCAGTACTTCCAGTGCTCGTAAGTTTTCTTATTCGGCTCTTTTGTTTCTTGCATTGTATTTCCATTTTTGAATCGTAGTTGCTTTTCCTCCCTTACTCATCATCGATATACTTCTGTTATCTCTCAACATCAGTATGGATGCCGGAGGAAACCGTGGTCGTGGTCGTGGTCGTGGTCGTGGACGCGGCCGAGGACTTGGGGCAGCCGGTGGGGCGGCCACGTCGCATTCTTCGGGAGCCGGCAAGACGGTGACCGTCACGATCATGCTTCTTCTCGGGAGTGCGCCGATCTTGGTATTGCGGCATTATGCAAAGAAATGGTTAACCAGATGGCGGCTATAGCTCGTGGTCCGTAACCCCGATCGTGCCCATGCTAATCGGGCGGAGCGGATCGCCAGCTTCAGGATGTCATCAAGATGCATCCTCCTCGCGGGAGCTTCGACCCGATCGGCTGGGAAGGGTGGATCAAGGAGATATCCAAAGTCTTCACTGCTACCAACTGCCCCGAGGACCGTAAGGTCCCTATTGCTCAATATTTTCTCACGGGAGATGCTACGGATTGGTGGGAGGCCGTTGGTCCCAAAGATCATGTTGCTTCATGGGCCGAATTTCAAGAATTGATGGAGACCGAATATTGTCCGTGGCCGGTCAGACAGGCTCGAGTGCATGCTTTCTATGATGCTCAACCACGGGATATCCCCGTATCTCAGGCCATTGCCGACTTTAACAAGGAGTTGGGTTATGTGAAGACCCAAGTTGTCGAAGAGAACGACAAGATTTTCCATTTTTCCAGGAGGATGAAACTGTCCATTCGGGACTATATGTCTAGGCTCGTCTGTACTACCTTGAAGGATTATCAGAGTCGAGCCCTTTCTTATGATATGTCGGTGACCGCTAGTGATTTGGCTCGTGAGAGCAAGAAGCAGAAGTCGGTCGGAAATTTTTCTCGTCCCAAGAGTGGAGGCCACCAGAAATCTCAGGCTGCAAATATTTCTACGGGCGGTTCGGCTCGTTTCTCTAGGAGCTTTCGGAGTGCCGCCGGAACCATCGTCCGGGACCCCAGATGCTTTAACTGTGGCAAGCCAGGCCACGTGAACCGGGATTGTCCTCGTCCGCCTTTGACTTGTCATACTTGTGGTCGGGCTACAAGGCTTCTTTTTGCGAGAAGCTCAGACAGTTTCGCGGCGGCCGTTCTTCTCACCCAGCACCTATGGAGCCGAGTGTGAACCAGGGCTCATTTGTTCCGCCGCCTCCACCGAGTGCCGGCCGAGGTAGGGGTCGGGGTCAGCCCGCTAGAGGAGGAGCTTCCAGTGTCGGCTCTGCCCAGCCGCGTATCTACGAGATGAGTAGGACCGATGATCCAAGAACATCGTGGCGGCAGTGCACCGTTCATATCCATTCCCATCCTGTCAGTGTGCTTTTTGATTCGGGTGCTACGCATTCATTCATTTCTCTAGAGTGTGTACGCCGTTTGAGTCTCGACTGCTTGTCACCTTGCGAGCCTTTCATCGTTAAACTTCCTAGCGGTGATAGAATTGTCGGTGATCGAAAAGTCCGGGACTGTTCTGTGATTATTTGTGAGAGGGCTTGGCTCTCTAATCTTATTGTCGTGGGTATCGAGGGTGAGGATTTTATTCTCGGGGATGATTGGCTCGAGCGGCATGGTGCAATCATGAACTACCGCACGAGGATCATTACCATGTTAGCCGAGGACGGCACTGAACACTCTTTCGCGGGGCGAAAGAGAAACCAGAAGTTTGTTACTAACGCCTTGAAGGCGGTGAAACTCCTGCGAAAGGGGTGTACTGGTTATTGGTGCTACGCCTTGAAGGCAGAGAATGGTGGAGTCGAGTTTTCATCGATTCCAGTCGCTAGTGAGTTTCCTGATGTTTTCCCTGACGAGTTACTGGGATTGCCACCGGATCGTGAGGTCGAGTTTGTTATAGAATTAGAGCCGGGCGCGGCTCCAATTTCGAAGGCGCCGTATCGCATGGCACCTTCAGAGATGGCCGAGTTGAAGAAACAGTTGAGTGAACTTCTTGAGTCGGGGTATGTTCGACCGAGCGCCTCGCCTTGGGGCGCACCAGTCTTGTTTGTGCGTAAGAAGGATGGTTCACTACGTTTGTGTATCGACTATCGCGAACTAAACAAAGTGACCATCAAGAACAAGTATCCTTTGCCGAGGATTGATGACTTGTTCGATCAGTTGCAGGGAGCTTCGGTGTTCTCGAAGATTGATTTAAAATCGGGGTACTATCAGCTCCGGGTGAGGGAGTCCGACGTGCCGAAAACAGCTTTTCGGACGAGATACGGACATTACGAGTTTGTAGTTATGCCTTTTGGGTTAACTAATGCGCCGGCGGTGTTCATGCAATTGATGAACAAAGTCTTTATCGAGTATTTGGATAAGTGTGTCGTCGTCTTCATTGACGATATTCTCATTTATTCGAGGAACGAGGAAGAGCATGCCCATCATTTGCGGGTAGTTTTAGACATTTTGAGGACCGAGCAACTCTATGTGAAGTTCTCGAAATGTGAATTCTGGCTGAACGAAGTGATGTTTTTGGGTCACGTGATTTCAGCCGAGGGAGTTCGAGTGGATCCGCAGAAGATTGAGGCAGTGTTGGAGTGGGCACCGCAAGAGTGTGAAGGAGATCCGTAGTTTCTTGGGATTGGCTAGCTATTATCGTAGGTTCGTCGAGGGTTTCTCAAAGCTAGCTCGGCCACTTACACAGTTGCTCCAGAAATCCGAGAAGTTCGTCTGGAATGACGAGAGGCAGTCCAGTTTTGAGGAGCTGAAGAAGCGTTTGACTTCAGCTCCGGTTTTGGCGTTGCCATGTGGCAACGAGGGATTCGCCGTTTATAGCGATGCTTCGGGTCAGGGTCTTGGGTGCGTATTAATGCAGCACGGCAAGACTATTGCCTTTGCGTCGAGACAGTTGAGGCCATATGAGCTTAACTACCCTACTCATGACTTGGAGTTAGCGGCAATGCTTTCGCGCCAAGATTTGGCGTCACTATCTTTTCGGCTCTCGCATGCCGATTTTACCGATCATAAAAGTCCAAATACATATTTACTCGGGAGTTGAATATGAGGCGAGAGGAGGTGGTTAGAGCTAATTAAGGATTATGACCTTGAAATCCTTTATCATCCGGCAAGGCGAACGTCGTGGCCGACGCCTTGAGTCGGAAACCGATTGCGTTGCGATCGCTTGAGATCCTTACGTCTCGGCCGATCGAGCTTCGGCGAGCTTTGATCGAGTTAGATGTTGAGGTTCATTGCCGGAATCGCTGGGCAACTTTGTGCTTTGGAAATTTCGTCGTCTTTGATCGATGAGATTAAGCTGAAGCAATTAGAGGATCCGATGATTACTCAAATCCGAGGGAACGTTCTTAAGGGAAAGTCTCCTGGGTTTGTGATTCACGAAGATGGTGTTTTGAGATTTCGGAGTCGGCTTTGTGTGCCGAATGACTTAGAATTGAGGCAGAGTATTCTGCGCGAGGCCCATGCTACACCTTACTCCGTTCATCCTGGTTCGAGTAAGATGTACAAGGACCTAAGGAGGAATTTCTGGTGGAATGATATGAAGGAGGAGGTCGCGCAGTTTGTAGCGAAATGTTTGACTTGTCAGCAGGTCAAAATCGAGCATCAGCGACCGGCTGGGTTATTGCAGTCACTTCCCGTTCCGGAATGGAAATGGGAAGATATATCGATGGATTTCATTACGAGTTTGCCGAGATCGAGATCGGGCATGAATATCGTCTGACCAAGTCGGCACATTTTCTGGGCATCAAAGACACTTGGGGCCCGGAGAAGTTGGCCCGTATATTTATCGCACAGATTGTGAGGCTTCACGGTACTCTGAAGTCTATTGTTTCGGATCGTGATGGACGTTTCGTATCACACTTTTGGCAGGCGGTGCATAAGGCGTTGGGTACCCGTTTGCATTTGAGTACCTCTTTTCATCCCGATGGGATGGACGGAACGCACTATCCGTGACGTTCGAGGATTTATTGCGCGCTTGTGCTCTCGATTGGGGTAGTGATCGGGAGGAGCATTTGCCATTGATCGAATTCACGTACAACAATAGTTGGCACGCCCGATTCGGATGGCACCGCATTTGGCACTTTATGGGCGGCGATGTCGATCACCGATTTGCCGGAATGAGGCGTCCGATTTGGTCGGGACCGAGCCGGATGTCGCTTTAGAGACGAGGCGTAAGATAGAATTAATTCGGGAATGGATGTTGACGGCCCGAGTCGGCGTGTCATATGCCGATGTCCGTCGTCGACCTTTAGAATTCGAGGTGGGAGACCACGTTTTGCTGAAGGTGTCGCCGACGAGAGGAGTTTTCCGTTTCGGGAAGAAGGGGAAGTTGAGTCCGAGATTTATTGGACCCTTTGAGATTCTCGAGCGAGTCGGTGGGTTAGCATACCGTTTGGCGTTACCCCCGACCTTGAGTCATGTTCATAGCGTTTTTCATGTTTCCTAGCTGAGGAAATATGTCCCGGATCCTAGTCACGTCATCGATTATGGCGAGATTGATATTGCTGAAGATATTACTTTTGAGGAGCGTCCCTTGAAGATTTTGGAGCATCGTGAGAAACGACTGAGGCATAAGACCATCCCTTTGGTCAAAGTGCAGTGGTCGAGACATGGTGTCGAGGAGGCAACTTGGGAAACTGAGGATAGCATGCGTGCTAGGTACCCTGAGTTGTTTGTTTATTAAGTTTCGGGACGAAACTTATTTTTAGAGGGGTAGAATGTAATATCCGCATTTTTTCTTTCCCTTGTATTTTCATTTTTGGTGTAATTCTCGATTGTAGTGACCCTCGTGTACCTTTCAGTGTGTCCTTCCTGTCAACTGTTGAACTGTATTCTCGTTATTGTTGTGCGGAACCGCCGTTTCGGGGTTGCCGTGGATCCATTTCGTGTTATTGGTTCCCAAATATTGATTCCTATCGTTTTATTCTCTTTCCGGATCATTTTTATCATTTTGGGACCCAAAAGGGGGTGTGGGCCGCGGCACAAGATGTGTGTGCCGCGGCACACAAATTTCTTCAGTTGTTGGTCGAGCGAACTGTACTGTGTGCCGCGGCACACCCATCCGGTGCCGCGGCACAGTGCCAAGTCAGTGCCGCGGCACACCCGTCCGGTGCCGCGGCACACTCGTGTGACATCTGCGACCAAAACCCGACTGTACCGGGTGCCGCGGCACACGCAGGCCGTGCCGCGGCACACTGCCGAACCCTGGGAGTAATTTTTTGGCCTGTGCCGCGGCACACAATGCGGTCAACCCCCTATAATTGTGTTGTTTTGAGCGTAAACTGCTCATTTCCTTCTTCTTCTTCCTGTGACGCGAGAGAGAGTGAGAGAGAGGGGGAAAGTTCCTCATCATTATCAATTGGGGGGTTGATTTTCATCATTCTTCTTCGGTTGTGAAGCCCAGAAAATCAATCCAACGCGTGTTCTACAAATCTAAATACTTGAATCCTCAAGGTAATATTTCTTGAAACCCTCCCTTTTGGATAATTGGGGATTTTGGGGTTTTTGTCCGATTCTTTCCGTTTTGTTGATGGATTCTTGATGAATATGATTAATCCTGTTGATATCATTAATTTTCCTACGGATTCATGGTATTTCTTCATAGTTTTGCGGAATCGAGAGGGTTTGGTTGTGGTCCGCCCTCGTTGTTATTTTGTGCGAATATACATGAATCGTAGGCGGGTTTTCGGGTGTATTCCATTTCCGTATTCGGCTAGAGTTGGTTGTAATTATGTTCTTCGAATCGTTAGGTTCGGTTCCGTTGATTCCTAGTGTTCGTCGGTGATTATCCTTTCCGTTCGTTGCGTCATCAAAATATTCAAGGCAAGTAATTCTTGGAAACCTTTATGCTTAACGTGAAATGGTAATGTATATTGTGTGTGCTTTACTCACCTCGGGAGGGTCCGAAGGGGCCTCGAGGGAATCTATGGCTTCGTCCTGGATTCATGAGTTTGATTCGCTAGCCAGCTCGGGAGGGTCCTTAGAGGCCTCGAGTGGGATTCGTGGCTTCGTCCCGGTCCTAGGTGACGTGTGGTGCTTGATTTGTTTTGTGAATGTGGCCAGCTCGGGAGGGTCCTTAGAGGCCTCGAGTGGGATTCGTGGCTTCGTCCCGGTCCTAGGCAAATTAATTGTGACTGTTTGTTTCCGGAAAATACATGTCTAGTTTTGGTTTTTGAAATGATATTGGTGCATGTACTATGAAATGTGTAAGCGATTGGTTTGCCTTGATTACTTGTACTAGCGTAATTCCTAACCCCTCTGGGGTCCCGTTTTGGGGAAATTCTTTTTATGGATTTCAGGTTATGATTATCCGGACGAGCGGGCACCTGGACAGTACGAGGACGTTGGCCAGGGTCGTTGACATGTGCATTTGGGTCTTTCTATTTCTTTCGTCCATTTCGATTTGGTTGTTCTAATAATTATAAACTTATAGAGTGTACTCGCGAGTACTTAGGCTTTTCATTTCAAACTCCGTATTGTACTACTTTTAAATTGTTACATCGTTGGTTGATGATCATTTCGCCGGTTGCTCAGGGCGTAACTTTTATGTCATATAATTAAATGTGTGTCCTCGCTAACCGGGATGGTTAGTCGAGTGGAGTTTTCCTGTTTGTAGCCTGGTGGGTCCCATGTGGGGGTCCACGGCGCTGTAATATACTCTGAATATCTCGGGGTGTTACATTAGGTGGTGATATATTCTACACAAAAAAATATATAAGACTTTAGCCGACGACATGTCGTCGGCTAAAGTATACTAGCCGTCGGCTAAACTTGACTTTAGCCGGCGGCATATCGTCGGCTAAACTATAATAGTTGTTGGCTAAACTAAAAAACTTTAGCCGACGACTAACTTGAATTTAGCCGACGACCAATAGTAAAGTCGTCGGCTAAACTACTTTAGCCGACAACAAGTTAGCCGTCGGCTAAACTTGCTGACTTTAGCCGACAACTTCGGCCCGCCGTCGGCCATTCTCCGACTAGTTGTCGGCTAAAGTGTTATTTTTGGTAGTGTGTGTCGTGTGTGTCGTGTGATATTGTCTCTGTAAATTGTGTGAATTGTGAAAATGTATGCTGCTATTTATAGTATTGAAAGAAAGAGGAAAAAGAATTCAAATTCGAATAAGGTTCATTTCAAAACGATCATCTCGACGAGACGAATAAAACGAAGCCACTCATGAATATATTTGGACTCTGTAAAAATATCGTCCTCAGTACGACAAATATATCTTGTATCGGTTTGATAATCTGCAGATAAATTTTAATTTCAATTAATTATGCTAAAATTACACAACATTACTTAAAATTATACTAAGTAAAATAATACAGACACACGATAAAATATCATAAATTATCACATAGAACACACAAATATACATAAAATACTAATAAAAATAGTAACTGTAATACCGAGATTTCTGACTTGTATTTGGAACTTGTGATATTGTAATTATAGTACTTTTATCTGAGTATTATTCTCCGTATTTCATAATCCGATGTTGTCGAGCGTATGATTTCGTGTATGTGATTTAGAAATTGTAATTCTGCGCATGTAGCGCACGCTATCGGCTATGTGTAGCGTACGCTAACGTGGACTCAATAGTGTGCGCTACAAAGGATTATTAGCGCACGCTATGCGTGGTCAATTTTATAGAGACGTGCGGTAGGTGAGATCTGGACGGGGGACCCCTGTCGGATCGTGTCGGGATGAACCTGGACGGCTTTCGGGAAAAACCAAGTCAACGCCTTAGCGCACGCTACAGGTATATGCGTAGCGCACGCTAAGTGCTGGATACAGTTAAGTCAGTGAGCCGTTAGCGCACGCTACGAGCAGGGACTAGCGCGCGCTAATAGTCATTTCTTATAAATAGGACAGCATCCTATTCGTGATTTCAGTTCCTTTTTCTCCCATAACCCGAATTCTTACACTTAGAGCATAACTTCCTTCATCCTAAACACTTCATATCAACATCCTAGCTCATGATTGAGGATCGTATATCATTGGAGATTTGGTGTTCAAGCCTTCGGTGTTGGATTGCTTCGATTTCCTCAGTGTTCTTCACTACTTTGAGGTAGGTGATTCTTCACCGATATTAGTAATGTTCTTAAGGACGTTTGATCATGTTTTGATAGCCAGTTATTTCGTTTATAATCGGTCATCACATGTTAGAAGGATACTTTTGACGTATCGGCACTATATATCGTATGAACCTTTGAACCATCTTAGTATATGGACTCCTAAGCATTTTCAAATCGATTTATGATCAGTAATCGGATATTACCTAGATTGTTACGTTTTACACTTTGGAATCATGCGTTTTGGAACGTAGGACGAACGGAACTTAGAATATTTCTTGAAGATCTAAGATGAATTGTGATGTTGAGATGATTATCCGTATATTTGTATCTCATAATCATAAAACTTCCACAAACCTTATTAACCTGATATGCTCGAGGATGACTTGTATTATCACCATAGAATTCATGAGTTCATCACCATTCAACCCAGTTTTCTGTTAGCAGTATTCTGCCATGCAAGATTAGCGCACGCTAACATATGTAAGTTAACCTGCGCTATCGGGGTTAAGTTAACTCACGATACGTACGTAACGTACATTATGAGATCAGCCGAGTCAAACTGTCAGTCCGTGGCTAGCGTACGCTAGGCTTATACGATAGCGTACGCTAACAGGCAGGCTTAGCGCACGTTACGTATAGTACGTAGCGCACGCTAAGCAGTCCAGGCAGAATTGTTTAAATTGAGCTTTTGGGCCGTAGACCGAATTGTTAGGCCATCGTTCGACTTGAGATGATTTGTATATCATTCCTTTTGTTAAGGTTCGAGCTTGCTACGTTGATCGAAGGAGGCGGCCTTCGAGTGTGTTGAGATCATTGAAGTATTTAGTTCTTGCCATCTTCGAGGCAAGTATCGTAACATGTTAATATTGGTATTTTGAGCATGCGTATGATTTTTCATGTTGTTGAACATGAGATTTATTTCGTTGAATTGTCATGATATTCGTTATCTAGTGCTTGTATGTTCATGTTGATGAACATAATGATTTGGCATATGTGTATGCATGAGTTGTGTTTGTGTACGTTGTACGATCTATGCTGAGGGCGCTGGATCGGATGTCCACCTCGTGTTGGTCCGACGGGATCATCTTGGGATCTAGGCTGAGGGCGCTGGATCATTGGACGGGTTATTTCCACCTCGTGTTGGTCCAACGGGATCATCTTGGGATCTATGCTACCCTTGCTGTGTTAATGGAATCTTGTGGATTCGCATTGTCGGATTCCGGTAGCGGAAGTCCGTGTGGTGTATCTTGTTATGTATTGTTGATGCATATTCGAATTGTTTAATATGATACTTGTACTAGCATCGTTTTGCTAACTTCTTTGGGGATGGATATTGTTTTGATGTTCAGGTAGCCGAGGAGCAGGGAAACAGCCACAGTACCGACGTGACGACGAAGGGGTTCAGTGATGTTTGTTGTTGCTGGTGAATTGTTTTCTTGTTTTGATTTCAGTACTCGAGTACGCGTGTCGTATTAATATTCATTTCGATATGGTTGTATAAATTACTCGTTGAACCAGTTGTTCGGTTTGTAAACTTGAATTTCCAACGATGATGATGTCTTATATTTACCTTTCTATTAAATTAGCCTTGTAAATCCTTACTTAAAGGGTTTACGGCGCTGTAATTATTCCGAATATCTTGGGGTGTTACAGAATATGGTATCAGAGCTAAGATTTATAGATATCTTGGCAGTCGGGTTTTAAGTTGGGTCTGTTTACGTTATTGATTTACGAGTCGTTCGTAACATCACTGTTCAGCCAAAAGTCATCATGTGGACCGTGGTTGTAAGTCTCCTAATCTCTTATACTACCGTTTTACTTAATTACTGTTTTGTGAGTATTAACGGGCTTTATTTCGTAAACTTTATCCTGGATATTGAGGAATTGTGTTTACAGTATGATTGAGAGGAGGACGTGGATGCGGACGCGGTCGTGGACGCGGACGGGGTAACATGAGACAGGAGGATTCCGCAACTACCCCGGAATTATCAGCTAGTCGAACCGATTCCCATTCTGGAGGGCAGCAAGGATCGGCGAACGACGACGCAAATCCTAACATGCCGGGAGTGCTTCAATAGGTGGTGGCGCAGATAAACCAGTTCGCCCAGGTAGTCGACCACATGCAGACGGCGATGGGACAGCAGCACCACGAGGATAACCGGGGAGACAGATGGCTTGCTGAGGTGGTCAAATTGCACCCACCAAAATTTGACGGATCTGCTGAGGCAATTACTTGGGACCACTGGCTCAAGGAGTTAGAGAAGATATTCGCGGGTCTTAACTATCCCGAGGACCGGAAGGTCCCCATTGCCCAGTATTTTTTGACTGGGGAGGCCTTTGATTGGTGGGAAGCTATCCGACCCGAAAATCATAATGCGGAATGGACGGAATTCAAATTAATGATGGAAGCATGATTGTCCTCGCCCAGCTAGAGAGGCAAAGATTCGAGAGTTTTTCTCACCACAGAGTTCTAAGCATCCATGATGATGTAATCAAAACTTTTAATCATCAGCTGACTTGTGTGCGACACTTGGTCAGAACGGAGGCGGAAAAGATTTTTCATTTTGATATGCGGATGAAGCCGGAGATTCAGCAGTACATGTCCGGATTCGAGTGTACTACGTTGCGGCAGTATCAAGACAAAGCACTGGCCTACGACATGAAAGAGGCGGCAGTGGAGAAATCAGTGGAGGCAAAGAAGCAGAAGATGACCGGCAGCTTTTCAGAGAACAAGAGTGGTGGGCCCCGTAAGGGCCAGTCTTCATTTTATTCGGCTAGGAAACCTCCACATCCTTCTAGAGGTGGGAAGAAGTTCCGGACTACATCAGCAGTTCCGGACGCATCAAAGAAATGCTACAACTGTGGTCGAGCAGGGCATATTCGACGTGATTGCCCCACGTCTTCTGTGACTTGTTACGATTGTGGACAAGAAGGGCACCGTGCGGCTTTTTGTGGAGTGGCTACTAGATCTTTTGGTACTCGCACTCCAGCGCCAGTTCCGAAGGAGACAAGTGTGAACCAGACGCAGCAGAGCGGATTTCAGCAGCAGAACGTCGGGAAGAGAGAGACATCCAGTGCTGGGTCCGTTCCTCCACGCCTGTATGAGATGAGGACATCTGACGATCAGAACACTGCTGTTGCATCAGGTACGATTCAGATCCTTTTGCAACCAGTTAGTGTTTTATTCGATTCCGGAGCTACACATTCTTTTGTATCATTGAACTGTGTAAATCGTTTAAAGATCTCGTGCTTATCTGATTGTGAACCATATGTTGTGGGTTTGCCGAGTGGAGAGAGAATTGTGGGAACCCTAGAGGTTAGAGATTTTCCAGTATCTATAGGAGGGAGATATTGGCCATCGAATCTTATTGTAGTTGACATCTACGGTGACGATTTAATTCTCGGAGACGATTGGCTCAACCGTTATGGAGCCATTCTGAATTACCGAGAGAGAGTCATTTCTATCATTGCTGATGACGGATCTGAACACGTATTCCGAGGATGGAGACCGGGAAGCTCGGGAAAATTGATCAAAGCGATGAAAGTAGTGAAATTACTGAAGCAAGGATGTCATGGACTTTGGTGCTACGCCATGAGGAAAGAGGAAGGAGTAGAGCTCTCATCTATTTCGGTTGTGAATGAGTTCTCAGATGTATTTCCGGACGAACTACCTGGGTTACCTCTGCAGAGAGAAGTGGAGTTCACTATCGAATTAGAGCCTGGAGCAGCTCCTATTTCCAGAGCACCATACCGCATGGCGCCAACCGAGATGTATGAACTCAAGAAGCAACTGGAGGAATTGTTACAGAAGGGCTATATTCAACCTAGCGTTTCTCCTTGGGGAGCGCCCGTTCTCTTTGTCCGGAAGAAAGACGGATCCCTCCGACCGTGTATTGATTACAGGGAGCTCAATAAGATGACGATCAAGAATAAGTACCCTATACCTCGGATCGAAGACTAGTTTGATCAAGCGCAAGGCGAGGTATTCTCGAAGATTGACTTGCGATCAGGATACCACCAGTTGAGAATTAAGGAATCGGATATACCGAAGTCTGCTTTCAGGTCCCGGTACGGGCATTATGAATTTGTAGTGATGCCGTTTGGACTTACCAATGCTCCTGCGGTGTTCATGCAATTGATGAATCGGGTATTCTTGGAATACTTGGATAAATTTGTGGTCGTCTTCATTGATGACATCTTGATATATTCAAGGGACGCAGAGGAGCATGCCGAACATTTGCGTGTGGTTTTGAGCACTTTGAGGAAGGAACAGCTGTATGCAAAGCTTTCTAAATGCGAATTCTGGCTTAAGGAAGTAACTTTCCTTGGGCATGTGATATCAGCTGACGGAGTTCAGGTGGACCCGAAGAAAGTCGAAGCAATCTTGGAATGGGAAGCTCCTAATAATGTGAAAGATGTCCGGAGTTTCTTAGGACTTGCTGGATATTATCGCCGCTTTGTAGAGGTATTTTCCAAGATCTCTCATCCGCTCACTCAACTGTTACAGAAAACTCAAAAGTTTAAGTGGGATGAGAAATGCCAGGCTGGTTTTGATGAGCTTAAGAAGAGACTGACGTCAGCACCTATTTTAGCATTGCCAGATGGAACTGATGGGTTCATGGTGTACAGCGACGCTTCAAATCAGGGTCTGGGATGTGTGTTGATGCAAAGAGATAAGGTGATTGCCTATGCTTCTCGACAGTTGAAACCATACGAGGTTAACTACCCGACTTATGATCTGGAGTTAGCAGCTGTGGTCTTTGCATTGAAAATTTGGAGACATTATTTGTACGGCACTCATTGTCAGATCTTTACCGATCATAAGAGCCTCAAGTACATTTTCAGTCAGAAAGAATTAAACATGAGGCAGAGAAGGTGGCTGGAATTGATCAAGGATTATGACTTAGAAATTCTCTATCATCCGGGGAAAGCAAACATAGTAGCCGATGCATTGAGCCATAAACCTGTTTCTCTTCGAGTGTTGGAAGCACTTACGTCCCAAACCAGTATTCAACGAGAACTGATCCGCTAGGGGATTGAAGTATGGGCACCATGAATCCAAGGGCAACTTTATGTGATGGAACTGACTTCATCACTAGTCGAGGAGATCAAGTCTAAGCAGATGAACGATTCTCTGATCCTTCGATTATGTGACGAAGTAAAGAAAGGAAAAGCCCCAGGATTCGTGTTACAAGACGATGGAGTTCTGAGATCTCAGAGTCGACTTTTCGTTCCCGATGATGATGATCTGAGGCGAACTATTCTGAAGGAAGCTCACAGCGCGCCCTATTCTATTCACCCGGGCAGCAGTAAGATGTATAAGGATTTAAAACAAAACTTCTGGTGGGGGAATATGAAGAAGGACGTAGCAGAGTATGTTTCGAGGTGCTTGACTTGTCAGCAGGTTAAGATTGAGCATCAGCGACCTTCCGGAATGTTAAAGCCGCTTCCAATCCCTGAATGGAAGTGGGAGGACATCTCGATGGATTTCATCACCAGTATGCCAAGGACTAGAACAGGAATGAACATGATTTGGGTTGTAGTTGATCGACTAACCAAGTCGGCTCATTTCCTAGGAATTAAAGATACATGGGGACCCGAGAGATTGGCGCGAGTATTTATTGCGGAGATAGTCAGATTGCATGGGACGCCGAAAACCATTATTTCGGATCGAGATGGTCGTTTCGTGTCGCACTTCTGGAAAGCAGTTCACAGGGCTTTGGGGACTGAGCTCAACTTTAGCACGGCTTATCATCCCCAAACGGACGGTCAGTCCGAAAGAACTATTCAAACCGTAGAGGACATGCTTAGAGCTTGTGCATTAGATTGGTCAACTGATTGGGAAGTTCACTTGCCCTTGATCGAGTTCACCTATAATAATAGTTGGCATGCTTCTACCAAAATGGCACCATTTGAAGCTTTGTACGGGAGAAGATGCCGATCACCCTTGTGTTGGGATGACTCTTCGGATTTGATCGGGACGGAACCGGAATTGATTATTCAGACTCAAGAGAAGATAGCTTTGATTCGAGCAAGAATGTTGACTACCCAGAGTCGACAAAAGTCTTATGCAGACGTACGTCGTCGTCCTCTAGAGTTCGACGCTGGGGACCATGTGCTATTGAAGGTGTCTCCTACTCGAGGGATTTTCCGTTTTGGGAGGAGAGGCAAGCTTAGTCCTAGATATATCGGACCATTCGAGATCCTCGAGAGGGTTGGAGATTTAGCATACAGGTTGGCCTTACCGCCATCACTGAGTCACGTTCACAATGTGTTTCACATATCCCAATTGCGGAAGTATGTACAGGACCCCAGTCACGTCATTGATTTCGACGAGATCGAAATAGCTAATGATGGCACCTTCGAAGAGAGACCAATCAAGATACTTGAGAGTCGGATCAAACAATTGAGGAATAAACCAATACACTTGGTTAAAGTACAATGGTCACGACACGGAGTCGAAGAGGCCACTTGGGAAATGGAGGACAGTATGAAGGCTAGATATCGAGAGTTGTTTTCATCTTAAGTTTCGGGACAAAACTTCTTTTTAGGGAGGAAGGATGTAATACCCGAGATTTCTGACTTGTATTTGGAACTTGTGATATTGTAATTATAGTACTTTTATCTGAGTATTATTCTCCGTATTTCATAATCTGATGTTGTCGAGCGTATGATTTCGTGTATGTGATTTAGAAATTGTAATTCTGCGCATGTAGCGCACGCTATCGGCTATGTGTAGCGTACGCTAACGTGGACTCAATAGCGTGCGCTACAAAGGATTATTAGCGCACGCTATGCGTGGTCAATTTGATAGAGACGTGCGGTAGGTAGATCGGCCGGGACCCTGCCGGATCGTGTCGGGATGAACTGGGCGGCTTTGGGAAAAGCCAAGTCAACGCCTTAGCGCACGCGCTACGGTATATGCGTAGCGCACGCTAAGTGCTGAATACGATTAAGTCGGTGAGCCGTTAGCGCACGCTACGGCGAGGACTAGCGCGCGCTAATAGTCATTTCTTATAAATAGGACAGCATCCTATTCGTGATTTCAGTTCCTTTTTCTCCCATAACCCGAATTCTTACACTTAGAGCATAACTTCCTTCATCCTAAACACTTCATATCAACATCCTAGCTTGTCATTGAGGATCGTATATCATTGGAGATTTGGTGTTCAAGTCTTCGGTGTTGGATTGCTTCGATTTCCTCCGTGTTCTTCACTACTTTGAGGTAGGTGATTCTTCACCGATATTAGTAATGTTCTTAAGGACGTTTGATCATGTTTTGATAGCCAGTTATTTCGTTTATAATCGGTCATCACATGTTAGAAGGATACTTTTGACGTATCGGCACTATATATCGTATGAACCTTTGAACCATCTTAGTATATGGACTCCTAAGCATTTTCAAATCGATTTATGATTAGTAATCGGATATTACCTAGATTGTTATGTTTTACACATTGGAATCATGCGTTTTGGAACGTAGGACGAACGGAACTTAGAATATTTCTTGAAGATCTAAGATGAATTGTGATGTTGAGATGATTATCCGTATATTTGTATCTCATAATCATAGAACTTCCACAAACCTTATTAACCTGATATCCTCGAGGATGACTTGTATTATCACCATAGAATTCATGAGTTCATCACCATTCAACCCAGTTTTCTGTTAGCAGTATTCTGCCATGCAAGATTAGTGCACGCTAACATATGTAAGTTAACATGCGCTATCGGGGTTAAGTTAACTCACAATACGTACGTAACGTACGTTATGAGATCAGCCGAGTCAAACTGTCAGTCCGTGGCTAGCGTACGCTAGGCTTATAGGATAGCGTACGCTAACAGGCAGGCTTAGCGCACGTTACGTAGAGTACGTAGCGCACGCTAAGCAGTCCAGGCAGAATTGTTTAAATTGAGCTTTTGGGTCGTAGACCGAATTGTTAGGCCATCGTTCGACTTGAGATGATTTGTATATCATTCCTTTTGTTAAGGTTCGAGCTTGCTACGTTGATCGAAGGAGGCGGCCTTCGAGTGTGTTGAGATCATTGAAGTATTTCGTTCTTACCATCTTCGAGGCAAGTATCGTAACATGTTAATATTGGTATTTTGAGCATGCGTATGATTTTTCCTGTTGTTGAACATGAGATTTATTTCGTTGAATTGTCATGATATTCGTTATCTAGTGTTTGTATGTTCATGTTGATAAACATAATGATTTGGCATATGTGTATGCATGAGTTGTGTTTGTGTACGTTGTACGATCTATGCTGAGGGCGCTGGATCGGATGTCCACCTCGTGTTGGTCCGACGGGATCATCTTGGGATCTAGGCTGAGGGCGCTGGATCATTGGACGGGTTATTTCCACCTCGTGTTGGTCCGACAGGATCATCTTGGGATCTATGCTGACGGCGCTGGATCATTGGAATACCCTTGCTGTGTTAATGGAATCTTGTGGATTCGCATTGTCGGATTCCGGTAGCGGAAGTCCATGTGGTGTATCTTGTTATGTATTGTTGATGCATATTCGAATTGTTTAATATGATACTTGTACTAGCATCGTTTTACTAACCCCTTCGGGGGTGGACATTGTTTTGATGTTCAGGTAGCCGAGGAGCAGGAAAGCGACCACGATCTGACGTGACGACGAAGGGGTTGATGATGTTTGTTGTTCTTTGGTGAATTGTTTTCTTGTTTTGATTTCGATTGCTCGAGTACGCGTGTCGTATTAATATTCATTTCGATATGGTTGTATAAATTACTCGTTGAACCAGTTGTTCGGTTTGTAAACTTGAATTTCCAACGATGATGATGTCTTATATTTACCTTTCTATTAAATTAGCCTTGTAAATCCTTACTTAAAGGGTTTACGGCGCTGTAATTATTCCGAATATCTCGGGGTGTTACAGTAACAAAAATATATCAAACAGTAACAAAATTTATTTTTCTAATATGCATCAATATTTGTATTTAAGAATTCAATGATATATATATATATGTTATAATTAATTATCATATAATTAATAAACACACATTACGAATTTTCCTGACAGTCAGAGATAAGAATAAATTCTATGTTACAATCAACAAACATGGACAATAACCCAGATGGCCGCGCGGTCATCGTGATGTCCTAAGGCCGCGGGTTCGAAACCCGCCGGATGCAACTTTATTTTGAAACAATATTTTGACATTAAAAATAAGTTTCACAAAAGGGAGCTACAGTCGAGATGGTGAGACACGGCCCTGGGGACCTGATGTTGTGGGATCGAATGCCGCCTAGAGTGTATTTGTTTTTGCAGATTTACCCCGACCCAAGGGCTTTGTACCACAGTTTGCAACCTGACCCAAACCTGCGCTGGTCTAAACCGTCAGAATACAGATCTGTTCCAGAAAAGTTCTGGACAGGACAAATTGCAAAATAGTCCAGAAAATTGATTAATGACGATCCGATTTAATTAAATTAAATCATAAAATATATTTATAAAATATGATCAAGAACACAATTCATATATTCAAAATATATAATCATGTTATACATAAATAATTAAATTATTTGAAAGTTGTCTCAGGTACCACTGCTTGATTTTTCATGTATCTAATACATTAAATCGGAGTAAAATACAGCGAAATAATAAACGAAAAAACCAAGATGAGTATCTTCATGCTCTAATTTAATTGATTCAATAAAGGTTCGACGAATTATCTTAATCGATGAACAAATATAGATCCAGACCAGAAGCTGATGAAAGTCACCTTCATCTTTCAGTGATCTATATTTTGACTTTAGCCGACAGCAAAAAGTCATCGGCTAAAGTGGTCAGTTGTCGGCTAAAAGTCGGTCGGCCGAGGTCAGTCAGCTAAACTTTAGCCGACGGCAAAGACAAAAGTTCATCGGCTAAAGTTAAACTTTAGCCGACGACAGGAAGGTGGTCGGCTAAAGTCTTTGTAACACCCCAAAAGGCAACTATTACAGTGCCGTGGACCCGTACTGGGACCCACCAGGCGATATCCAAAAAGAGATTAAATAAGTATTACTTGTGATACCGAACCACAATAAATAGTCATTACTCTGATTAGGAGTTTATTAAAAATATGGCCAATGATCTTATGATAACAGGATCCAAAAATATAAGTATAAACCATATGGAGATGGAATATACTTCAAAATACCACAACCAGATAGTAATTTAAATGAAACGAAAATAAGGTAACATTACATGGTTTAACATAACCGGACAACAAATGATTTGGGGCCCCCGAACTAGTATCCTTCGAACCCTTCGCCGTCAATATGCTCTTCCCGTGCCTTGCCTTTGCCTCGACCTAAAATACAATACAAGTATTTCGCCCAAAACACAGGGTCAGATATACATGATAATTAATTCTTCCGATATTATACAATTCACATATATAGATCTCAAGGAAAACATCTCGACTATTAATCATACCCCTCGGGCGTATGAAACAATCAGTCACAAACCGTCGAACACATCCAATCATACATGGACTATGAACGATTCACAATATGGCTCAAGATGGACATCACAGTACGCCCGATCCAGAAATGTGTCCGTGTACATGTCCGCCCCGTATACGGAATCCAGAATATACGTGAGACAATGTACCTAATTAGCCTCACGAACTACGTCTCGTGTGCACATTCTAATACGAAAACATCCACGTATGACTATACAAGTTCCCGGCTAAAAATCCTACACAATATCCAATCGGCACGTAGATATGATTCCAGAAATATCACGATACAACATGACAACGAATTTCAACGAAATACATATCCGATTAAGGATCAAGAAAAACTCACCAAAGTGATAATAAGGACCATCAAGATCAACGATTCAAAGCGACGGACTTGGGAATACAACCCCATGATGAAAACGGAATAACATCAAAATATCAAATCACGACAAACATTTCATAAACATTTCATACACATGAAATGTATAACATCACAAGAATCTAATCATCATTATAACCAAGCAAGATAACTTGCCTTAATACGGAGACGAGAATAATCCTCTTCTTGTCGAAACGAACGAACGGTCCTTGACTAATATCGTTTACTCGCACAACCAACCTTAAACGAAATACATTTTACTCAATAACGTATTCGTATAATCATTAATATAGGATTAGTAGGACGACACCCTACAATCCTTTAGAATAGTTTAGCTATCTCAAAATATTGAAGTCTTATGCCAAGAATTCTTTTTACCTCATTACAACCATAAAATCGGTTCACAATACTTTTACCGAATGTTCACATGATCCTTCACAAATAAGGATTCTATCAAGAACATGTTGAATAACCACTTATGATGTCAAGATCATCTTATGTTGATTAAACTTTCCAAAACATTACAATGTTGAAAGGACAAAATCTGCACAATTATGTTCATCCACCTCTCATCTAAATTGAATATTAAGCTTACAACAAGGTTATTAGCTATGAGATTACACCATATTCATGAAGGTTATAAAAATCATTCTTTACGAAGCTGGAAGATCCATTAACATCATTTATGAAATCACCTAGCTTAGGTTTTAGAATTACCACACTAATCTCCTAACATTCAACAAGGTGTTCCTATCAATCTTCATGGATTTGTGAATCTGAACTATAATGATGATAAAGTTTCTAAGGTTTCTGAAGTAAGGAAACATTTTACTATCTTCAAACATTGGCAAGTTCTTCTCAAGGTAAATAAATATCAAGCATGGTGTTTAAACACTTTATGATATCGATTTTATTGTTTAAATCCAACTATGGTGAGGTTAATCGATTCAAAGATGTTCTACTGAGCTAAATTCGTCCAGCAAGATGAGTATGATAGTTACAACATGGCTAATATCATTATATCATCAAGAATACATCCATCTCAAACCCTCATTTATCATATTCATCAAAACTGTTAAAAAAGTTGGATTAAAACTATGTTTTACTTGATTATTTTAACTCTATGTGAAAAATACTTCATCACTAACACCAACATACGAAAAGTACAGAGGAGAGATACACACATACCTCCAGAAATGAGGAACAACTCTCAGCACTACAAGGAAGTACACTCCAAGCTCAAAAACACCTTCTAATCTTCAAGGTAATGAGCTCCACTCCAAGATTTAAGGCTTAAAAGCAAGTTGGAGGAGGTTGATATCGATTTGGGGGTGCAGAGGGACGATATATGGAGAGAATTGGTTTAGAGTTGTGAAGAAATGAAAAACAGGCTGGTCCTATAAATAGACTGTGCAGACTTAGCGCACGCTATCGGGACAATTTAGCGTACGCTAACACACTTACGTACGCTAACCGGTTAATATTACATACGTAAACGGCTTACAAAGGCTACTGTCTTGAATCCGCAGGCCATTAGCGCACGCTAATGAAAAGGGGGCTACGCACGCTAATAAAAGTTGATCCTGGCCGACACGACAGCTCAGACATCACCCACATGCATGCCAACGGATAACAAGTTCACGTGCTGAAGTCAACTGATGTCAGATTCCTTCTTAGCGTACGCAACAAACAAGGCATTACGTACGCTAAATCACAAGTTTAGCGTACGTTGGTTAAGATACGTAGCATACGCTACACTAACTAGAAAAAGTTCAAAAATGTAACTCTCCAATTGACATCCAATCACCGAGTATGAAATGAAATAACAACGATATGAAGCTCAAATATATAATACCTCAACATAATACTGAATGCAATGATCCACGATAATCAATTCATCCGAATATCCAACGACAGGTAAAAATGAAAATTACAGTCGGATATTACAGTCTTTAGGTTTTAGCCGACCGGAAGGACGTTGTCAGCTAAAGTATTACACATTTTAGCCGACGTTCTTTTTGTTGTCGGCTAAAATGTCTTTGTTATAGCCGACGACATTTTAATTATCGGCAAAAGTTTTTTTTTTTATTAAAAAAATATATTCAGATTTTGGGATCCCCAAACCTGTTCAGATAACCTGTTATTCCAAATGTACAGTACATCACCATACATCACAATCTGCATACATCAATATACGAAAAGTATAATTTATACACCAACAGTATAAAAATCACACCATAGCAACATGTCATGTAGAAACATCAACAAAATCACTATAAACACCAACGTTAATGAACACAAGTCTAAATAAAAAAAATATTTATCGTTAATAATATGTTTATATAGCAAAAGAACTACTACAATGACAACTAAAATCCTCAAAGATCCGTCCTTGCATGTAGTCGTACCGAGGATGTGAAGAATAGGGGGGTGTTTGTGAATTGAATAAGTGAGGTGGTGGTGGTACCGGAATTCCCGACCGAGCCGCGATCTGACTCAATGACATCATATACTGCATCATGGCCTGCTGAACCTTCCTTTGTTCCTCTTGGAATTTCTGGAACTGGTTTTGAGACTTCCTTTGTCCTCAGCTCGGAGCTCCCTTTCGATCCTCAATTTCTCCTCCAAATAGGCCTTTTGAGTATCGCCCTTTTCATTGCACCGAAACCCTACAATATTGTTCAATAATTTGTTACCGTCAGCTCCCATCATCGGCGTCCGGTAATGACTCACTTTAGGAGGGTAAATATTAGCCCACACTCTTGACCTAATGTAGGGATCGACCTGATCGATCTCTCGGCATGCTAAATCGAGGCCAGTCTCGTCCAAATATGGATGCTCCTGTAATATCTGCATTTTCCTTTTTCCTGTATTTTCATTTTTGGTGTATTTTTCATTTTTAGTGACTCGCTTGTAACCGTATTGAGATCTTGAGAATATTTAATACTGGACTTTTTATTATCCGAGATTGTTTCGGACTTGTTCTACTCAATTCCTTGTTTAATGTCATTCCGTCACTATTTCGTTCGATTCTCGTGATCGTTGTTTGGAACCGCCGTTTCGGGGTTGCCGCAGATCCATCTCATGTTATTATGCATGTTGTGAGCTTTCGTTTGTTGTTTCGACCATGTATCGTGTATTTCGGATGTTTTGATCCGTTTTGTAATTTCCCAAAGTTATGGGGCGATTACTAATGTTGTCGTTTTCCGAACCTTCGGGTAATCGGAATTGTGTTTTCCTGTAGTACTCTAGTTCGGACTCGAGCTCGTCGCGCGTGTGTCTTCTTCAGTCTGTTGTTTGGTGTTGAATGCACGTTGTTTTTCACCCGGGGAAGAATTCGTTGTTTTCCAACTTTGAGAGTTGTCTGCACTCGTTAACATACGCTAAGGACCCCATTAGCGTGCACTAACGGGACATTCCAGAGACTCTCCAGTTATCTGTTGTCGCCCGATAGCGCATGCTAAGACCGTTCTTAGCGCGTGCAATGGTGGGACTTAGTGCACGCTAGATAGGTTGGCAGCGTGCGCTAATCCGGTACTCCAGTAAGGGCAGTAGATTTTTGAGGTTCTGGACTCCGGACAGAACTGTACAGGTAGCGCACGCTGATACTATTTTCAGTGCATGCTAATGCTGGTTGTAGCGCGTGCTAATTTTATAGTAGCGCGCGCTAACATCTTAGGACAGGAGCTACTGGACTACTGGACGTCCCCGTTAGAACGCGCTAACCATGAGAGGAGCGTGCGCTAATTAGACCCAGTATATAAGGGCCAGAGGAGGTTAACTCCTGTCATTTTTTCCCATTTCCTTTCTTCCTTTGCGTTTGAGCGATCCTTGGGCAATCTCCGGGCGATTCGAAGTCTTGCAACTACAAGCCATCATCTTTCTTGAGTTCTTGGTGTAGATTAACATCTACTCGTGTTCTTCGCCTTTAATCCAAGGTAATCTCGTACAACCCTATTTTTGGGAAATTTAGGGGTTTTCATGTTTTTGTCCGATTCGTTCCGTATTGTTGATTAATCCATGATGTATATGATTAATCTTGGTGATATTCTTGTCGTACCTACGAGTTTATGGTAAGTTTCATGGTATTTGTGAAATCGGGAGGGTTCGGTTGTGATCCGCCCTCGTTGTTGTTTTTGTACGAATTTACATGAATCGTAGGTGGGTTTCCGGATTTCCATACTCATTTAGAAATGGTTGTGATTGTATTCTTCGAATCGTTAGGTTCGGGTTCGTCGGTTCCTAGCAATTGTGGTTGTTTTTCCATTCCATCCGTTTCGTTGCTAATTACTCAAGGTAAATACTCCTGGAAATATTTATGCTTAACAAGAAATGGTAATGTATAATATGTGTGTTTTGCTCACTCCGGGAGGGTCCGACGGGGCCTCGGGGGAATTCGTGACTTTACTCCGGATTCACGAGCTTGTTCGCTAGCTAGTTTGGGAGGGTCCTTAGAGGCCTCAAATGGAATCAGTGGTTTCGCCCCGGTCGTAGGCGATGCCTGTGCGTGATTTGTTTTCTGATTATGGCCAGTTTGGGAGGGTCCTTAGAGGCCTCGAATGGGACCAGTGGTTTCGCCCTGGTCCTAGGCAAATAGATTTGACTATTTGTTTTCCGAGAAAAGACATGTCTGGTTTTGGATTTTGAAATGACTTGAAGCATGTACTATGAAATGTGTAAGCGAATGGTTTGCCTTGATTACTTGTACTAGCGTAATTGATAACTTCTTTGGTACCCGATTAGGGGAAATTATTGTTATGAATGTAATACCCTCGCCTTTAATATTGTATTTCATGATTTAAGTTAAGTGTTTTCTCACCATATCTGTGATGTTGTAGCAAGTATCGACGAATTACGTTAAGTTGGATTCGTGGTCATTCATACTATATTAGTTGTTGGGTGATATTGGGAGAATTCCATTTATGCTTGTTATAGTACTTAACGTACGTTAACCTGTCTTCATAACGTACGCTATGTATGTCGCCTTACGTACGTAACATCAATACGTTAACGTACGTAATACGGAAGATCCTCAGATCGCCTTTCGTGGTGGGGCCGAGGTGGGTAGGTGGTCGGGAGTCGATCGCGACAGCCAAGTCAACGGCTATTACGTACGTAATAGCTACATAGTTACGTACGTAACGAATTGCGTGTTTTGAGGCAGTGAAATTTGATGAAATTGGTTACGTACGTAATGATCATAAGATTACGTACGTAAAGGCTAAAACGTACGTTAACCACATTCTTAACGTACGTAATGTCAAGTTCAGATTATAAAAGTATGACTTGCCATTCACTTCCTACTCGACCCTTTTCAACCTCCCAACTGAGGAACGATTCCTTTCCCTTCCAACTTCATTTTTAAGCCTTTCTAAATTGTGTTGGAGCCTCAACACTTGATTGGTGACTTGGAGAAGCTAGAGATTGAAGTGTATCCCTTGAAGTGTTGGTGTTGTTCTTCATTTTAAGGTTGGTCTTTCTTTAACTCATATCAATTCCATGATTATGATGATGTTAGTAGATAAATACTTAATGTTAGTTTAAACTAGTGCAAACAGGATAAGTTAATTGAATCACGATCAAACTAAGTGAAGATTAACATTGAAGGTATTAGTGTTACTTCTTGTTGTAAATAACTTCATAATGTGATTGTGTTGATAATGATATACTTAAAACCTGATGTATAACATGATAATTGGAAGTTAATTATAGTCTCAACACTAGGAACATGTTAGGGATGATATCCTTAATGATTAAAAGTGAGAAATGTTAAAATTGTCTTGAACATTCTATTGATTCTGAAGGTAGTATGGAACCATGATTTTTGGCCTCTAAAACCTTTGTAATAAAATTGTTGGAAAGATTATATTAACCCTTTGAAGATGATATTCGCTAGATGGGTTGAAGTTACTTCCAAAATTTCAAGTATCCAATGATATAACTAGGCTTTTAATAAATTCTTCAAAGTAAATCAATGAATGTTGATAGAAGGAAGTTGTAATCTTCATATGTTCGAATTTATCGATTTCATTAAAGGGTGTTAATCACTACATTAATAGGTTGATAATGTTCCTAAGAGGATTATGTTGAATATGATGATACAAATGCGGTAGATGAGTAGCCGAATTCCATTTCATTAATCCGGGCGTATTAAGAAACGTAAATTAAGATGATGTTCTTAGTTCACTAAAAACTTAAACTTATGTTTCATATAGTAAATCAAGTTTTGAATGTAATCGTTGGTAAAATAATGAAGAACGTAATTAAACACAAACCTATATCGTAATTGGAAGTGTCGATGATTTGAAAATATATTTTCACGATATTACATTGATGATAAACTAGACATCAAGTATTTGACATTAAGGTTAGAATATGTGAACGAACATGATAAACATACAATGATTTGTAATAAGAACATTAAAATGATCAATAGGATGATTGATTTATTCAAGTAATATTACGAATATTATTTATGTAATAATACCATTATCGTACAAATGTGTTGTTGAATGAATTACATTTCATTCAAGGTGCTTGTTCACGTGAGTATTGTTAGACGAGGATACCGTTCGTTTGACCATTCAAAGAAGGATTATTCATCCACGGAATTGAGGCAAGTTATCTTGCTTGGTTATAATGATGGTTGAATTCTTGTGATTATTATGCGTTTCGTGTGTATGAAATGTTCTGATAATCTATGATTTGTGATATGGTGATACCCTTGATCGTATTGTCATGGTGTTGGGGATGATATACCCGAAATTACCGTCCTTGTTACCGTTAGTCCTTTTGAGCTTTGTTGACACTTCGGTGAGTTGTTCGATTCCTTGGTAAAAGTGTAATTCGTTGAGTTTCGTTGTCATGTTGTATCGTGACATCTCTGGAGTCATATCTGCGCGCCGATTGGTTATGTGTAGGATTTTTAGCCGGGCACTTGATGATCATGCGTGGAGGTTTTCCGCATTTAAATCGTGCACACGAGACGTAGTTCGTGAGGCTAATTAGGTACATCGTCCCACGTATATTCTGGATTCCGTATACGGGGTGGACATGTGCACGGACACATTTCTGGATCGGGCGTACTGTGACGTCCGTCTTGAGCCATAGTATATGGCCGTTCGTATATTTGGTTATGTTCGACAGTTGGGACTGATTGTTTATACGCCTTCGGGGTATATTCAGTACTCGGTGGATTTCTTTGAGATCAGTATATATGAATTGTATAATGTCATGAGAATTACTATTATGTATAGCTGACCCTGTGGTTTGGGGCGAAATACTTGTATTTCAGGGCGAGGAAAGGGCAAGGCACAGGAGGAGCTCAATGGCGACGAAGGATTCTGATGTATGCTATTTCGGGGGGCCCGAGTCTTTTGGTTGTTCGGTTATGTTTTATTGTGACTTTCATTTTTATTTTGTGTCGGATGAATGTATTAAGATTTGTTAGGTACTGCCCATCGTCATATGGTCTGTACCGAATTTGGATCCTGTGTTTGTTTGCCCGTATTTAAAGATATGAATAACTCATGCTCCACACCGGGGTTTTGATAAATGTTGTGGTATGGTGCCACGTTGTCAGATTTTTAGTGTATATTGTGATATCGCCTGGTGGGTCCCAGTAGGGGTCCACGGCACTGTAATAGCCACTGTTTTTGGGCTGTTACAGAAGACGGTATCGGAGAGTGTGTTTTTATTTTGAGTCATTGTAAGAATCGAAATAGCATCAAGAAACCTTCGTGCCACGTGTAACCTGTGCAAGCGCCTGACCCGTCGAATACGGTATGTTCTCATGAACCATAATTTGATTACTGGCATGATATTGACGATTTATTGGTCTCCTTACTTATCTTGGCATCTTGCTACCATGAGGCAAAATTCATCTGTTTGAGGAGAATCTAAATTAATTATGTGATTGGAATTGTTTCGACTTAATGTTGATATGATATTGAGTGTGTAACACTTGTAATGCCAGTGATTCGTTACAACTGCTTTGTTGGATAGGAAATTCCCTGTTGCTATTAACTTAGCATGAATTATGATTGATAAATCGAACTGTACTTGTGACTTGATTCTTTCAGTATGGAAAGGAACCTGAGAGGCCGTGGCAGAGGGGGACGAGGCCGCGGAAGAGGCCGAATTCCGATACCACGAGCTAACAGACGCGCGAATGTGGAACAAAGTTCCGCAGGCAGTGATTCGCCTTCTAGGGACCAATCACACCACACCGGAGAGAATGCACGTGTCGATCCTTACACCGTGATGCAGGGCATGATGGCCCAGATGACCCAAATGGGTCAGCTGATGGAAACTATGCAGAGAAATACTACTGGTCAACAGCAGGGACAACAGCCTCCGCCTCTGGTGCCTGGCGGGATCGTGAGCCGGATTATTAGCGACATATCACGTCAGCGACCTCCGACTTTTGAAGGCTCATCTCGAGCTCGCCGACATTGTACATCGGATAGAGCATTTCGAGAAACTGTTCGAGATGGTGGAGTGCCCAGAGGAAAATCGAGTTGCTTTGTGGCACCTACTACCTTAGTAAGAGTGCCCATACTTGGTGGCTTTCTGTGAGGCTGCCGAAGGCGCGAGTACTTGGGAGGAATTCAAGAATCTTATGCTAGATCGTTACTATCCTGCACCCTCCGTGAAGCCAAACTGTCCGAATTACTAAACCCCGACCCATCGGAAGACGAGGATGTGTTAGCGATTGCCGAAAAATTCCAAGCACTTCTCCCTTTGCTACGCGTTGTCCGTTCGGAAGCTGATAAGATCAAATATTTCCTCAAGAGGCTTAAACCCCGAAGGAGGATGCAATTACTCAATCACCACTGAACGACCTTACCGGAGTTCATTGAGAAGGAGTTGGAGTATGAACAAACTGCGAAGGAGATATCTAAGAAGCAGCCTCGGTTTTCCAACAAGAGATCCAGAACTGCACCCAAGGAGACAAGAATCGGTATTCAAGAAACCCCACTGTACCAAATCCTTCCGAGCGGCCACCTATGGCACCGAACCGGCAGAACGCTCTCTCGGTCTATCAGCTCTACTGTCGTGTGTTTTAACTGTGGGGACCTGGGGATTATCAGCTCCAAGTGTCCGGCCGGCCATTACTGTCACACTTGCGGGAAGAACGGTCATCATGCTCGCTATTGCCGTGGTGGACTCGGGCGTGCTCCAGTAGCATCTCTTGCTCCAGATGATCTTGCTCAGAACGTGCTCCATCCGCTTCTTACCGGACTACCGGGCGAACAAAGGGATGGGCCGTGGAAATCAAGTTGGTACACTGCTTCCGGTTGCAAAACCCAGAGTCTACGAGATGAAGAAAGCCGATGATCCCGGCCGCATGATTGCAGTACTCGAGATCCACTCTCGGCGGTTTGTGTTCTTTTTGATACTGGTGCTTCACACTCCTTTTTGTCTAGTTCTTGTTTGAGTCGTTTGCATTTGAATCGTGTTACCGATTGTGAACCTTATGTAATTGGTCTACCCGATGGTAGAAGAATTATTGGGAGTCGTGAAGTACGTAATCGTCTGATTAGCATGAACAACCGTGAGTGGTTGTCCGACTTGATTGTGGTTGATTTACCTAAAGATGATGTAATCTTGGGTATCGATCGATGGATCGTCACGATGCCGTGCTTAGCGTCCGTAGCGAATGGTGACCGTCACATCGGATGATGGCGTCAAGTGCATTTTTCGGGGTGATAATCCCAATCATTCAGGAGAGTCATCGCCGCTATGAAGGCTATGAGATTACCGAACCAGGATGCATTGGTTATTGGTGTTACATGACTAAGACAAATTGACCGGCCACCAAATTGATTGATATTCCAAAGAGTTCGAGATTATCCAAATGTATTTCCAGACGAGCTTTGGGAATACCCCCACAAATGAGAGGTAGAATTCACCATTGAGTTGGAGCCGAGGACGCCCCGCTTTCGAAAGCACCATATTGTATGGCCCCGATCGAGATGCAGAGTTGAAAAGACAACTCGAAGAATTAAGCGAGAAAGGATATGTTCGCCCAGTGCATCCCCTTGGGGAGCGCCGGTGTTATTAAATGCGGAAGAAGGACGGATCGCTGCGTTTGTGTATTGATTACCGGGAGCTGAACAAAGTAACAATTAAGAACAAATATCCTTTACCTCGCATCGATGATCTATTGGATCAGCTCCAAGGAGCCGCTGTATTTTCCAAGATCGACTTGAGGTCCGGGTACCACCAATTGCGGATTCGAGAGTCTGACGTCCCGGAGACAGCTTTTTCGCACTCGCTATGGGCATTATGAGTTCGTTGTCATGCCATTCGGACTGACAAATGCACTGCAGATTCATGGAATTGATGAATCGGGTTTTTATTAATTATCTGGATCATTTTGTAGTCGTTTTATTGACGACATCTTGGTCTACTCTCGTGATCATGAGGAGCATGAGTGTCACCTCCGCCAGGTTCTCGACGCATTAAGGCGAGAACAACTCTATGGAAAATTTTCTAAGTGTGAATTCTGGATGTCTGAAGTTATTTTTCTGGGTCATGTGATATCAGCAGAGGGAGTAAGAGTAGACCCACGTAAGACGGAAGCTATCCGAGGTGCTACCCCCGAAGAACGTGAAGGAAGTTCGTAGTTTTCGGGTCTAGCAAAGCTACATGCATTTATCGTGGAAGGATTTTCCAAAATTGCTCAACCGATGACTAACTGTTGAGAAAAGATAAGAAGTACTTGTGGTCGGAAGCATGTCAAAGAAGTTTTGATGAAATCAAAGGTCGATTAATTTCAGACTGCTTTAGTACTACCTAGAGGAACGGAAGGATTCATGGTATATAGTGATGCATCGAGGCGGCCTGGCCGCGTCTTAATGCAGGACGGGAAAGTGATCGCCTATGCATCCAGACAGTTGCGTCCTTACGAGGTCAACTACCCGACTCATGACTTGGAGTTAGCAGCCGTAGTGTTTGCTTTAAAAATCTGGCGCCACTATCTGTATGGAGTTGCCTGCCAGATTTTTACGGACCACAAGAGCCTGAAGTATATTTTTACCCAGAAGGAGTTGAATATGAGACAAAGGAGGTGGTTAGAGCTAATCAAAGACTATGATATCGAGATCCTTTATCATCCAGGCAAGGCAAACGTGGTTGTCGATGCCTTGAGCCGCAAGACGGTGCAGGAGCAGATACTAGCTCGTTTGACCGCCCAGAGGGAGTTGAAATTAGAGTTCATGAGACCGGAGATTGAGGTCTGGATACAACGCATTCAGGGACAACTGTGCATGCTTGAGATTTCACCATCCATTGATGAGACGATCAGGACGAAACAGATGACGGACCCATTCTTATCCAGAATTCGAGGAGAAATCGATCAGGGGAAGGCCCCTGGATTTGTGGTTCACGAGGATGGACTGTTACGCTTTAAAAATCGAGTGTGTGTACCAGCAGACGAAGAGTTGAGGAATACTATTCTGAAGGAGGCTCATGCTACCCCGTATTCCATACACCCGGGATCAAACAAAATGTATAAGGATTTGAAGCCGTATTATTGGTGGGGTAACATGAAACGGGAGGTTGCCGAATTCGTTTCGAAATGTTTGACCTGTCAGCAGGTCAAGATTGAGCATCAACGACCAGCTGGCATGATGAAACCGCTTCCGATTCCCGAGTGGAAGTGGGAAGACATATCAATGGACTTTATTACTAGTTTGCCGACGAGCCTTCGAGGCATGAATACGATTTGGGTGGTTGTGGATCGATTGACTAAATCAGCCCACTTCTTGGAGATCAAGGATACTTGGGGCCCTGAGAGATTGGCCCAATTATTCATCAAAGAGATTGTGAGACTGCATGGCACCCCTAAGAGTATTGTATCAGATCGGGACGGACGGTTCGTGTCGCACTTCTGGAAGGCGGTTCATCGTGCTATGGGTACACATTTGAAATTCAGTACGGCTTTTCATCCTCAGACCGACGGTCAGTCTGAGAGGACAATTCAAACTCTAGAGGATATGTTGAGGGCATGTGCTCTCGATTGGAAGCCTGACTGGGAAGCCCAACTGCCGTTGGTAGAATTCACATACAATAATAGCTGGCACGCCTCGATCATGATGGCACCTTATGAAGCATTGTATGGTCGTCGTTGTAGGTCCCATTTGTGCTGGGACGAATTGTATGAATCTATTGGTACGGAACCTGATATGTTATTGGCAGCCCGCGAGAAGATTTCCCTGATCAAGAGCCGTCTATTAACGGCCCAAAGCCGCCATAAATCATATGCAGATAATCGTCGACGACCACTTGAGTTTGAGGTTGGTGACCATGTACTAGTCAAAGTATCTCCTACTAGAGGTGTTTTCTAATTCGGGAAGAGAGGCAAATTGAGCCCAAGGTACATTGGTCCGTTTGAGATCCTGGAACGAGTAGGCGACCTAGCCTATCGTTTAGCATTACCACCAGCTTTGAGCCGGATTCACAACGTATTCCATGTATCTCAGTTAAGGAAGTATGTTGCTGATCCAAGTCACGTTATTCAATTCGACGAGGTCGAAATAGCCGACGACCATTCGTATGAAGAACGGCCTGTGCAGATACTCGAGAGAAGAATTAAACAGCTGAGGAACAAGACGATTCCCTTATTAAAAATTCAGTGGTCGAGACATGGAGTCGAGGAAGCTACGTGGGAGACCGAAGATAGCATGCGAGAGAAATACCCCGAACTGTTTACCCCTTAGTTTCGGGGACGAAACTCCTTTTAAGGGGGGGAGTATGTAATACCCTCGCCTTTAATATTGTATTTCATGATTTAAGTTAAGTGTTTTCGCACCATATCTGTGATGTTGTAGCAAGTATCGACGAATTATGTTATGTTGGATTCGTGGTCATTCATACTATATTAGTTGTTGGGTGATATTGGGAGAATTCCATTTATGCTTGTTATAGTACTTAACGTACGTTAACCTGTCTTCATAACGTACGCTATGTACGTCGCCTTACGTACGTAACATCAATACGTTAACGTACGTAATGCGGAAGATCCTCGGCCGATCACTTTCGCGGTGGGGCCGAGCGGTAGGTGGTCGGGAGTCGATCGCGACAGCCAAGTCAACGGCTATTACGTACGTAATAGCTACATAGTTACGTACGTAACGAATTGCGTGTTTTGAGGCAGTGAAATTTGATGAAATTGGTTACGTACGTAATGATCATAAGATTACATATGTAAAAGCTATAACGTACGTTAACCACGTTCGTTAACGTATGTAATGTCAAGTTCAGATTATAAAAGTATGACTTGCCATTCACTTCCTACTCGACCCTTTTCAACCTCCCAACTGAGGAACGATTCCTTTCCCTTCCAACTTCGTTTCTAAGCCTTTCTAAATTGTGTTGGAGCCTCAACACTTGATTGGTGACTTGGAGAAGCTAGAGATTGAAGTGTATCCCTTGAAGTGTTGGTGTTGTTCTTCATTTTAAGGTTGGTCTTTCTTTAATTCATATCAATTCCATGATTATGATGATGTTAGTAGATAAATACTTCACATAATGTTAGTTTAAACTAGTGCAAACATGATAAGTTAATTGAATCACGCTCAAACTAAGTGAAGATTAACATTGAAGGTATTAGTGTTACTTCTTGTTGTAAATAACTTCATAATGTGATTGTGTTGATAATGATATACTTAAAACCTGATGTATAACATGATAATTGGAAGTTAATTATAGTCTCAACACTAGGAACATGTTAGGGATGATATCCTTAATGATTAAAAGTGAGAAATGTTAAAATTGTCTTGAACATTCTATTGATTCTTGAAGGTAGTATGGAACCATGATTTTTGGCCTCTAAAACCTTTGTAATAAAATTGTTGGAAAGATTATATTAACCCTTTGAAGATGATCTTCGCTAGATGGGTTGAAGTTACTTCCAAAATTTCAAGTATCCAATGATATAACTAGGCTTTTAATAAATTCTTCAAAGTAAATCAATGAATGTTGATAGAAGGAAGTTGTAATCTTCATATGTTCGAATTTATCGATTTCATTAAAGGGTGTTAATCACTACATTAATAGGTTGATAATGTTCCTAAGAGGATTATGTTGAATATGATGATACAAATGCAGTAGATGAGTAGCCGAATTCCATTTCATTAATCCGGGCGTATTAAGAAACGTAAATTAAGATGATGTTCTTAGTTCACTAAAAACTTAAACTTATGTTTCATATAGTAAATCAAGTTTTGAATGTAATCGTTGGTAAAATAATGAAGAACGTAATTAAACACAAACCTATATCGTAATTGGAAGTGTCAATGATTTGAAAAGATATTTTCACGATATTACATTGATGATAAACTAGACATCATGTATTTGACATTAAGGTTAGAATATGTGAACGAACCTGATAAACATACAATGATTTGTAATAAGAACATTAAAATGATCAATAGGATGATTGATTTATTCAAGTAAAATTACGAATATTATTTATGTAATAATACCATTATCGTACAAATGTGTTGTTGAATGAATTACATTTCATTCAAGGTGCTTGTTCACGTGAGTATTGTTAGACGAGGATACCGTTCGTTTGACCATTCAAAGAAGGATTATTCATCCACGGAATTGAGGCAAGTTATCTTGCTTGGTTATAATGATGGTTGAATTCTTGTGATTATTATGCGTTTCGTGTGTATGAAATGTTCTGATAATCTATGATTTGTGATATGGTGATACCCTTGATCGTATTGTCATGGTGTTGGGGATGATATACCCGAAATTACCGTCCTTGTTACCGTTAGTACTTTTGAGCTTTGTTGACACTTCGGTGAGTTGTTCGATTCCTTGGTAAAAGTGTAATTCGTTGAGTTTCGTTGTCATGTTGTATCGTGACATCTCTGGAGTCATATCTCGCTACGATTGGTTATGTGTAGGATTTTTAGCCGGGCACTTGATGATCATGCGTGGAGGTTTTCCGCATTTAGATCGTGCACACGAGACGTAGTTCGTGAGGCTAATTAGGTACATCGTCCCACGTATATTCTGGATTCCGTATACGGGGTGGACATGTGCACGGACACATTTCCGGATCGGGCGTACTGTGACGTCCGTCTTGAGCCATAGTATATGGTCGTTCGTATATTTGGTTATGTTCGACAGTTGGGACTGATTGTTTATACGCCTTCGGGGTATATTCAGTAGTCGGTGGATTTCTTTGAGATCAGTATATATGAATTGTATAATGTCATGAGAATTACTATTATGTATAGCTGACCCTGTGGTTTGGGGCGAAATACTTGTATTTCAGGGCGAGGAAAGGGCAAGGCACAGGAGGAGCTCAATGGCGACGAAGGATTCTGATGTATGCTATTTCGGGGGGGCCGAGTCTTTTGGTTGTTCGGTTATGTTTTATTGTGACTTTCATTTTTATTTTGTGTCGGATGAATGTATTAAGATTTGTTAGGTACTGCCCATCGTCATATGGTCTGTACCGAATTTGGATCCTGTGTTTGTTTGCCCGTATTTAAAGATATGAATAACTCATGCTCGACACCGGGGTTTTGATAAATGTTGTGGTATGGTGCCACGTTGTCAGATTTTAAGTGTATATTGTGATATCGCCTGGTGGGTCCCAGTAGGGGTCCACGGCACTGTAATAGCCACTGTTTTTGGGCTGTTACAATGAATTTCAGGTGTTGTTCAGCCGGTCGACCATGCACTGGATCAGTACGAGGTTGCTGGCCGGGGATGTTGATGTGTGCAATGGAGTCCTTTATTTCCGTTGTCCATTTTGATGTGTGTTTTTCCAAACTTGTGAACTTATAGACAGTACTCGCGAGTACTTAGGCACTTTTGATTTGGGATATGTTTTGTATGTTATATCGTATTTGTGGATTTGGATGATGTCCGGTTTACCGGTTGTACCCGGCTATTTCATTTAGTTATTGTTGTGGTGTTATGTGTTTCTCTCTAACCGAGATGTTCATAAGTTTTCCTTACTCAATTCCTTCGCTTTCTCGTATCGTACTTCTGATTCTTGTATTGTGATTGTTTTCTCTCGTACTTATCATCGAGTTTCTTTTGCTACCTCTTATCTCCAGTATGGATGCTGGAAGAGGTCGAGGTCGTGGTTGTGGGGCATCCAGTGGGGTGGCCACGTCACACTCTTCTGGAGCCGGCAGTACTGATGGTCGTCATAGCCATACTGCTACTCAAGATGGCGCCGACCTTGGTGTTGCAGCTGTAATGCAACAGATGGTGAACCAAAAGGCTGCGATAGCCCAGGCGGTTCAAAACCCGACTCCGACTCATGCCCCTCGGGCCGGGGCGGATCGCTGGCTTCAGGATGTCATCAAGATGCATCCTTCTCAGTTTTCTGGTGCTTCAGACCCGATTGGCTGGGAGGGGTGGATCAAAGAGATGTCCAAGGTCTTTACTGCCACTAGTTGTCCTAAGGATCGCAAGGTCCCAATCGCCCAGTATTTTCTCACTGGGGATGCTGCTGATTGGTGGGAGGTTGTCGGACCTCAGGATCATGTTGCTTCTTGGGCCGAGTTTAGAGAACTTATGGAAGCGGAGTATTGTACGTGGCCGGTTCGTCAAGTGCGGATTCATGCTTTTTATGATGCTGAGCCTCGAAATATTCCGGTTTCTTAGGCCATTGCAGATTTCAACCGGGAATTAGGCTACGTGAAGGCCAGATTAAGAAAGAGGATGACAAGATCTGCCACTTCTCGAGGCGAATGAAACCGAGGATTCATGATTATATGTCTGGATTTGCCTTCACCACCTTAAAGGACTATCAGAGTAGAGCTCTTGCAAATGATATGTCCTTGACGACCAATGAGGTGGCTCGAGAAAGTAAGAAATAGAAATACGTCGGTAGCTTTTCGGGTTAAAAGGGTGGAGTTCAGCAGAAGTCTCAGTCTGCTAATGCTCCTATGGGCGGTTCAGCTCATTTTTCTGGGGGCTTTTGGGGTACCGCCAGTGCCTCCACTCGTGATGTCAGATTTTATAATTGTGGTAATCCGAGCCATAGAAATTGGGAGTGTCCTCGTCCGTCGTTGACTTGTCATACTTGTGGTCAGTCGGGCCACATGGCTTCTTTTTGTGAGCGTTTAGGGCAGACTCTTGGTGCCCAGGCTTCTTTTCCAGCACCTAAGGAGCCGAGTGTGAACCAGGGGTTGCTTGCTCTGCCGCCTCCACAGAGTGATAGTCGAGGGATAGGTCAGGGCCAGCCCACTAGAGGGGGAGCTTCTAGTGTCGACTTCGCTCATCTGTGTGTTTATGAGATGAGGTGGGCCGATGATCCAGCGGCTACCGTGGCTATAGGTACCATTCATATTCATACTCATCCGATCAGTGTGCTTTTCGATTCTGGTGCTACGCATTCATTCATCTCTCTGGAGTGTGTGCGCCATTTGAGTCCTAACTGCTTGTCGTCTTGTGAGCCTTTTATCGTTAAACTTCCTAGCGGTGATAGGATCGCTGGCGATCGAGAGATCCGAGACTGTTCTGTGGTTATTTATGAGAGGGCTTGCCTCTTTAATCTTATTGTTGTGGATATTGAGGGTGATGATTTGATTCTCAGGGATGATTGGCTCGAGCGGCATGGTGCGATCATGAACTACCGCATGAGAATCATCACCATGTTAGCTAAGGATGGCACCGAGCACTCTTTCGCGGAGTGAAATAGGGGAAACCAGAAGTTCGTAATTAACGCCTTGAAGGAGATGAGACTCTTGCGGAAGGGGTGTACTGGTTATTGGTGTTACTCCTTGAATGCGGAGGATGGTGCGGTTGAGTTTTCATCGATTCCAGTCGTTAGTGAGTTCCCAGATGTCTTTCCTGACGAGTTGTTGGGGTTACCACCAGACCGTAAGGTTAATTTTGCTATCGAGTTAGAGCCGGGTGCGGCTCTGATTTCGAAGGCGCCGTATCGTATGGGACATTCAGAGATGGCCGAGTTGAAGAAGCAATTGAGTGAGCTTCTTGAGTCGGGGTATATTCGATCAAGCGCTTCGCCTTGGGGCGCACCGGTTCTGTTTGTGCGGAAGAAGGATGGTTCACTGCGTCTATGTATCGACTATCGCGAGCTAAACAAAGTGACCATCAAGAACAAGTATCATTTGCCAAGGATTGATGACTTGTTTGATCAGTTGCAGGGAGCTGCGGTTTCTCGAAGATCGATTTGAGATCGGGGTACTATCAGATTCGGGTGAAGGAGTCTTATGTTCCGAAAACAGCTTTTCGGATGAGATACGGACATTATGAGTTTGTGGTTATGCCCTTTGGGCTAACTAATGTGCCAGAAGTGTTCATGCAGTTGATGAACATGGTTTCCATCGAGTATTTGGATAAGTGTGTCGTCGTCTTCATTGACGATATCTTTATCTATTCGAAGAATGAAGAGGAGCATGCACATCTGTTAGGAGTATGCCCTCGAATGCCACTTAGAGGTTGTTGAGTGAGGGCATTATACTTGTAATTATGTAAACCATTTATATAAGGCAAATGAATGTTTCTTTATTTACTGGTAGTTACTGGCATTCCTAACTCGTAAATAAACATATAGAAACTAGTCCGTGTATTTGAGAGCAAAACGTTCTACTCCTTATTGGATAAGGGGGTCGGCACTGGAAAGGTTTATAGCTCAAATACTTAATCTTTCGCAAGTCGATGAAACTTGACTGGGCGTTAAGTTTATGAGAAGACTTGTATGACGTGTTCTTTGACATGGAGAGTGCCTGTCGAACACTAATGGTTAGTGGGAGCACACGTTATAGGTATGCTAATTAGATTAGTATACTCGAACTGACTCACCCTCGATTCGTCACACGGATTTTACTCCGGGACAGTCAATGACGGAATCGAAAGGTTGTGATAGGTATTCGTGAACCTTCGACTTGAGGATTTAGTAGGTATGTGCTTGTGACGTCAAGATTTTCATTAGAGTAGTTCGACCCTGTAAACCTAAGGCGGGGTCAACCTCGACGTGTATCTTGACGGGCAAGTAGCAGTCCCATCAATACCAAGACAATTCTTTCTCCCGTTAGTGAGCGGGTTATATGTCCTATGCGGTTATTGGCGATGAGATCATAAGTCTTTGGCTAAAGCATTGGAGCTAGTTGTATTAGATACACGGCACCGATGATCTCGATTTGCATTAACGCATGCATAGCGTCAAGTACGAGATAGGGTTTGACCGACCGTGACTCTATAACTTGATCGGGACATTTGAAAGAAGGGTTTATACGTATACCGGTATTCACGTGAATGGTTCTTGAATGATCCCAATCATTTGTTCTCGGTTGGGGTGCAGTGTAGGCCGCCAGCCGGCTAGGTGGTGCTACTACTTTGGTTCCTCCCATTGCCGATCGAGACGGACCTACCGAGTCGCGCAATAGGATTGACGGCATGAATCAAGCTAATTCTCTCATTATGAATATTAGATATTGGATATCTAATTTTGGAACATTGGATGTTTAAATCGATTTATTGGATAAATTGATTTACGGCCTAATGAATTAAATAAATTACTGGGTGATTAATTTAATTCATGTATATAATTATTTCTTGGAGAAATTAATTATATTATTTTGTATTTGATATGTTTAATTAATTGGATTAATTAATCGATATAAATACATCGATACGGAATCGGAGTTTATCTGTTTAGACCCTCGGGAGTCTGAAACGAACCGAACTCGTCCGATTTCTAGCATGGGCCGCCCCCCACATTCCACCCACCTTCCTTGTGGACTCTTGTTCCATTCTTTAATGGATTATGATATATGGTGGGGTTAGATTCCCACATGTATGAGTTGTTGGTAAGTGGTGGGGAGTTGAATTGTAATACCTCCGGTATTCCATGCTTGATTACTTTGTACTGTGTGAATGTTTGGTAATATGACGTCATTTCTATTTATGTATTCCATTGAGTGCTATATAATTGTACGATGTGAATGAAACAGGGGTGACACACCTTGACGCCGTGGGACGATTGTCGGTGCGAATATGACGGTGGCCAACGTCTTGTTCCCCGATAATTGTTGACGAGTGGAAGGGGTGGTCACCCCAAGATGGTTAGAATGTGGTTTGAGGCTAAAAAGTTCTGTCTAACGCGTGCTATAACCCATGCCTAACGTATGCTATATTTCGATCGTTACGTACGTTAAGGCAGCTACGTTACGTACGTAACGGGTGGGTCGGTCTCCCGACCAGAATCTTTCTTTTGACACGGACAGGGCTACTTTCGGCGGGCTAGAGGACAAACGAGTCAACTGTTCGTTACGTACGTTATGTCCCAAATTTAACGTACGTAACACTTGGGCACATTTCGGACAGTGAATTCTTTACGTACGTTGTCATCACACTGTTACGTACGTAATACACCTTACGTACGTAACACTCTTATCGTTAACGTACGTTATCAAAACCAAGTTTTATAAAATGATAGTTCCCTTCTTCATTTGCACGACCCAACATCACAAACTACCACCCTTGGAGAAATTCCTAGCCCTATACCCGGTTCTTAAGCTTCTTAAACACTTGAATTAACATTGAGGAGGTGGATTCTTGAGCTTCGGTGAAGATTATCCAAGTCGTTCAAGTCACTTCTCGTTCTCCTTGTAGTTCTTGTGAATCCGTCAACTATCTTCATTAATCTTCTTCCAATAAGGTAAGCCACCAATCCCTGGAGTTATATCTTCGATGTTTTCTTATTTATACTTATTATATTGCGGGTATTGGGTAGATTTTGCTAAACTTCGTAGACAATCTTGTCGGATCAAATTGTAGTAACCGGGAATTTCGTTTCTCATATGTTTCGTTTCATGCAAATGAAATTTCACTTCAAATCATCACTAGGAATGTAAAATTTGACGAATTAATTGTGGGGAAATTCGTAGTAATCTGTCACCGTATGTTCCATTGTTCGTAGCCACCCTTACCTTGTGATTTTTGACACTTAGCAAACAAAGGGAAAATAATTCGATAGTATAATCAATATTGGTTGTCAAACCACCGAAGTTGTTGTGCAATAAAATCCGTCGATTGTAGTATTCGGAATATAGAATTGTATTAGAAAGCATAAGATTCGATTTCGCCATAATAATTCGTTGACAACCGAAGAATGATAGGATTATCTTCTTGAGTAAATCGATATACCTAATGTTAATTATAAGATTGAACGAGATAATGGTACACAACACTTGAAAACTTAGAAACGATACTCATACCGACAATTAAAACTACACTAGGAATCCGGTTAGAAAAGGGAGACTAGTTTTATTCATTATAATCCGTACGAGGTGTTAATCGGATGTTTCGTGGCTAGGTTAAGCTCGAGCGGGCGTGGGGACTTCGTTATCATAAAGCACCTACTATCGGATCACATGCAAGTGAAATCTTGCTCGTGAATTTTCTAATATCAATGTTATACCGTATGTGTGTACGTGCCATTTTGATAAAAGCCGACGTTTGTCTCTCTCTAAAGATGTTATAAATGGGCCGATGTGTTGGGGATAAAACCTGTATGGTACCCGTGTGGAAATATGTTAGGGGTAAGACCCGAATTGGGCACCTATGTTCCGGGGTATTCCCGTGTGGATACTTCCGTGACCCTTGGTTGCGACCTTGGGGGCTTATGTGATAACGAGAGAGACTCGTCGGTTGAGTGATGAAATATTCCCTGTGATTACTAGGTACTGTGATTGTAAAGATGTCGTATATCGTTGTTGGTAGTTGTTATTTGGTATGCATTCTCTGACCCTGGTTACCTGGTATGACTCGTCGTACCAGGTAAAATTATTCATCATGTGCAGGACATTCCCGAGGGGTCCGGTCAGACTTGAGCGGTGTTGGAATTATCTCTAGCCGCTGCTTTAATTGGAATAAATTGTTTTCTTTGGAAAAGATTTGTTGTGTAATAATTGAGCTTCAAATTACATTTTCCCTTAAACCTTTCGATTCACGTTATGTAATCCTTGAATTTAAGGTTTTTTCGCGATTTTCTTAAAATGCCTATTTTTCTAACTAGCCTTGTGGGTCCCACGTGGGATTCATGGCACTGTAATACCTCGGGATATTTTGGGGGTGTTACAGAAAATGGTATCGGAGAGAAAACTCCTGGTTTGAATAAAACTTTCTCCTATATTTTTTTCTCTCAAAATCCAACACCCCAAGCGATCGAAGCTCCTCGTGGGAATGCAAGTAAGTGATATGTGTGTGTTTCTATTTTTGTACAACATTTAATTGTAAACCATGCGTGGAACTGGCTTTAGATTGATACCGTTAGTGATGGCACGCCGAGGAGCTAGAAGGGTGGTGAATGACGCTCAGGGTTCCGCCGCGAACCACAATGAGGACGGCAACACCGCCGAGACCCATCCTGCTGCGGGCCAGCCGCCACCAGTTAACCAAAACAATCAGGAGGCGGAACGCCAAAATAACAACCCTGGAGGCATGGATCCAGGCTGCTCGAGCCCTTGCCTGTGCTATCGCCATGGGAATTGCTCGTGTCAATCAAAGTAACGGATACCGTCATCAATGTGGAAGAAAACGCAGAAGAGATCGATGGTTGGGAGAGATGTCAAGGCTAGGCCTCCATTATTTGACAGACAGAGAGAAACACGTGGACGATCGATTTCGAAATGGAGACCGCCTTCAAGTAATCGGATGCCCGAAAATGTAAAGGTGCCGCCGAATTAATCAACTCCGTGACACCGCCGCACGTTGGTGGAGGACATACGAGCGAGGACCGAGTGGTCGGGTGGACCGAATTTGCCCGATCAAGCTACGGAGCGAAATCTTCCCGAATCAGCCCGGACCGCTCGCGCACGAGACTTTTTCGGCCGGCCCTCGTAACATGCCAAGACAGAGATCATTCGGGCCTACCGAACCGAGCTAAGTTACATCTCCCAGATGGTTCCATCAGAAGATCAACGAATATGCCATCTTGCACAGAGGTTACCAGAGGATGTACAACGCTATGCCGCCGGATTTCACTGCACGACCCTGAGGGCATACGAAGACGTAGTCACAGCATATGCCGGTATAGTTATTAATACCGACATCGGACATAACTCGAAGAAGCAGAAGACATCAGTTCAGCCTGGGAGCAACAACAAAACGAATTCGGGGCCCGCATCTTCTTTTAAGCCGGCGGTTTCGTACCAATAGAAGGGTGTATCTGATCGGCCTTACCGTAGGGACTGTTTCAATTGTGGCATGACCGGGCATACTAAGGATCGGTGTCAGAAGACGGCTACCAAATGTTTCACTTGCGGAAAGAGTGGACACATGTATCGCTCATGGCGGCGGGCCAATTCCACTCGAGCCCAGCCTTCGCAACCAAGTCAACAAGGCTCAGGTGCAATCCCCTAGACGCCCGCTGCTTCCAACTACCGAGCTCCATCCCACTGCAGCCAACCACCACCGCATGGTGCCGGACGAGGCCGTGGCGCGGCGGAGGTACCTCGTCCTTTCGAGTCGCACTGCCTCGTGTATTTGAGATGAGGGCTACGGATGGTCAGCCTGCGCCAGCTATCTCAGGTACTCTTCTTGTTAACTCTCAGCCAGTGCATGTACTATTTGATACCGGAGCCACCCATTCGTTTATATCTGTGGAATGTGTTGAACGCTTAAATCTTGTTTGTGTACCTTGTGAGCCCTTTATTGTTAAACTACCCGAGGGTAGTAGATTAAGCGGCGATCAAAAGGTTCAAGACTGTCGGATCAGCATCAACGATCATAGTTGGACTGCTAACCTTATGGTCTTCCCACTCCAGAATGAAGATATCATATTAGGAATGGACTGGATGCCATTGCACAGAACAATCTTGGATACCTACCACCTGACTATTTCTATTTCGGCTCTTGATGGTACCACACATGTCATCAGCGGACGTGAACACTTTAGTACAAAAGGATCTCTCAGCATTATCGCATCAGAAGCCTCCTGCAGCTCTCGAAGTGAATACTACTGGTGTTATGTTCTTCGAGAGGACACTTCACAACTTGCAATCACAAACATTCCGGTGGTGAATGAGTTTCCAGACGTTTTTCCTGATGAACTACCTGTGGCCGCCACCGCACCGAGAAGTTGACCTTTCCATTGAACTCGAACCGGGACGAGACCTATTTCCAAAGCTCCTTACGTAATGGCACCGCCGAGATGAAGGAATTAAAGATACAACTGAAAATCATGGAGAAAGGGTTGATCCGCCCAAGCACCTCACCGTGGGGCGCCGGTACTTTTCGTTAAGAAGAAAGATAACTCTCTACGCTTGTGCATCGACTACAGGAGCTGAATAAGGTTACTATCAAGAATCGTTATCCACTACCAAGGATTGATGACCTCTTGGATCGATTACAAGGGCGCCGTGTTTTCAAAGATCGATTTACGGTCCTGATATCACCAATTGAGGATTCGGGAGGAAGATATACCCAAGATCGCATTTCGGTCGAGGTATGGGCATTACGAATATATCGTGGTATCATTCGGGTTGACTAATGCCTGACCGTTTTCATGGAACCGATGAATAGAGTTTTGATTGATTTCCTCGATAAATGCGTGGTGGTTTTTATCGACGACATCCCGAGATATTCTCGAAGCCGACAGAACACGAGGAACATTTGAGGCAAGTCTTGGGCGTGTTAAGACAACACCAACTTTCGCGAAACCGCCCAAGTGCGACTCGATGCCGGAGGTAATTTTTCTCGGACACGTTGTCTCGGCAGAAGGTGTCAAGGTCGACCCACAAAAGATCGAGACAATAACGAGTTGGGAACCTCCGAAGAATGTCAAAGAGGTTAGGAGCTTCCTAGGACTGGCGGGTTACTATCGAAGATTCGTCGAGGCTTTTTCCTGTATAGCCCGGCCGTTAACGAACCTACTGAGAAAGAGCACCAAATTTGTATGGACTGCAGATTGCCAGAAGAGCTTCGACGAGCTCAAGAGTAGGCTAACTACTGCCCCAGTACTAGTGTTACCACAGGGTACAGAAGGATTCATTATATACACGGATGCATCCAAGCATGGACTAGGGTGTGTCTTCATGCAGAATGGCAGAGTCGTTGCGTACGCATCCCGACAACTGAAGCCGTACGAAGTAAATTACCCGACACATGACTTGGAGATAGCCGCGGTGGTGCATGCCCTCAAGATTTGGAGGCACTATCTTTACGGAGTTACTTGCAAAGTTTTCACGGATCACAAGAGTTTGAAATATATCTTCACGCAGAGAGAATTAAACATGAGACAGAGGCGTTGGTTGGAGCTAATCAAGGACTACGATGTGGAAATTTCTTATCATCCCGGAAAAGCCAACGTGGTAGCTGATGCTCTTAGTCGGAAAACTACACAAGAGGTGATGGTATCCAGCATAACAGTTCAGCCCAAACTGCAGCAAGAGATCAGGAGAAGCAACACCGAAGTATGGGTACAACGTAGGCAAGGACGATTATGCTCAATCAATATACTTTCGTCCTTACTAGACGAGATACGTCTAGCACAGATGGAAGATCCTGAATTACGTGCGATTGGTGAAAGAATTGAGAAAGGAGATGTTTCCGACTATAAGATTCAGGGTGATTTGGTGAGGTTCAAGAACAGGATATGTATTCTGCCGAATGACGGACTGAAGCAAACTATACTGAAGGAGGCGCACTCCACTCCCTATTCTATTCACCCCGGAGCAAGCAAGATGTACAAGGATTTGCGACAGAGTTTTTGGTGGAAGAACATGAAGTGGGAAGTTGCTAGGTTCGTCGCCCGATGTATGACATGCCAACAAGTGAAAATCGAACACCGCAGACCAGCCGAAATTATGCAACCCCTACCCATCCCGGAGTGGAAATGGGAGAGCATATCAATGGACTTTGTCACTAAGCTACCTACGGAGGTGGGAGGAAAGGATACGATTTGGGTCATTGTTGATCGATTGACAAAATCAGCACATTTCATTCCTATTCAAGAGACAACCGGGATAGAGCAGCTGGCCGTCATTTTCATCAGAGAGATCGTCAGGCTACATGGTGTTCCCTCATCCATCATTTCGGATAGGGACACCAGATATGTGTCTCGTTTTTGGAAAGCCGTCCATAAAGCTATGGGGACACAAATACACTTTAGCACGGCTTATCATCCTCAGACAGATGGGCAGACCGAGCGTACGATTCAAACCTTGGAAGATATGTTGAGGGCGTGCGTGCTCGATTGGGGAAAGGATTGGGCTAGACATTTGGGATTAGTGGAGTTCTCGTACAACAACAGCTGGCATGCAAGCATAGGCATAGCACCGTTTGAGGCCCTGTATGGGCGAAGGTGCAAGTCACCGTTATGCTGGGATGATGCCTCCGACACCGCGGTTACCGAGTTGGATCTTATCCAGGAGTCTATTAAGAAGATCTCTATAGTCCGGAAACACATGCTGGCCGCACAGAGCCGGCAGAAATCTTATGCCGAAAACCGACAGCGACCGTTATAATTTACGGTCGGGGATCATGTTTTGGTCAAAGTATCACCTATGCGAGGTATTCGGCGTTTCGGCTAGAAAGGCAAGTTAAGCCCGAGATTTATAGGTCCGTTTGAGATATTGGACCAGGTAGGGAAACTCGCGTATCGATTAGCTCTACCGCCGCATCTGGATGGAGTGCATAATGTCTTTCACGTTTCCCAGTTAAGGAAGTATGTCTATGACCCGAGTCACAAGCTCAATTTCGAAGAAGTGGAAATTTCCGATGACGCTACCTTTAGGGAGGTACCGACCGCCATTCTGGACCGGCATGTGAAGATGTTAAGAAATAAAGCCATACCCCTCGTGAAGATTCAGTGGTCGCACCACGGCACGGAAGAGGTGACTTGGGAAACCGAGTCGAGCATGAAGGAGAGTCATCCCGAGTTATTTTCTTAAGTTTCGTGACGAAACTATTTTAAGAGGGGTGATATGTAATACCTCCGGTATTCCACGCTTGATTGCTTTGTACTGTGTGAATGTTTGGTAATATGACGTCATTTCTATTTATGTATTCCATTGAGTGCTATATAATTGTACGATGTGAATGAAACGGGGGTGACACACCTTGACGCCGTGGGACAATTGTCGGTGTGAATATGACGGTGGCCAACGTCTTGTTCCCCGATAATTGTTGACGAGTGGAAGGGATGGTCACCCCAAGATGGTTAGAATGTGGTTTGAGGCTAAAAAGTTCTGTCTAACGCGCGCTATAACCCATGCCTAACGTACGCTATATTTCGATCGTTAGGTACGTTAAGGCAGCTACGTTACATACGTTAAGGCAGCTACATTACGTACATAACCGGTGGGTCGGTCTCCCGACCAGAATCTTTCTTTTGACACGGACAGGGCTACTTTCCGCGGGGTAGAGGACAAACGAGTCAACTGTTCGTTACGTACGTTATGTCCCAAATTTAACGTACGTAACACTTGGGCACATTTCGGACAGTGAATTCTTTACGTATGTTGTCATCACACTGTTACGTACGTAATACACCTTACGTACGTAACACTCTTATCGTTAACGTACGTTATCAAAACCAAGTTTTATAAAATTATAGTTCCCTTCTTCATTTGCACGACCCAACATCACAAACTACCACCCTTGGAGAAATTCCTAGCCCTATACCCGGTTCTTAAGCTTCTTAAACACTTGAATTAACATTGATGAGGTGGATTCTTGAGCTTCGGTGAAGATTATCCAAGTCGTTCAAGTCACTTCTCGTTCTCCTCGTAGTTCTTGTGAATCCGTCAACTATCTTCATTAATCTTCTTCCAATAAGGTAAGCCACCAATCCCTGGAGTTATATCTTCGATGTTTTCTTATTTATACTTATTATATTGCGGGTATTGGGTAGATTTTGCTAAACTTCGTAGACAATCTTGTCGGATGAAATTGTAGTAACCGGGAATTTTGTTTCTCATATGTTCCGTTTCATGCAAATGAAATTTCACTTCAAATCATCACTAGGAATGTAAAATTTGACGAATCAATTGTGGGGAAATTCGTAGTAATCCGTCACCGTATGTTCCATTGTTCGTAGCCACCCTTACCTTGTGATTTTTGACACTTAGCAAACTAAGGGAAAATAATTCGATAGTATAATCAATATTGGTTGTCAAACCACCGAAGTTGTTGTGCAATAAAATCCGTCGATTGTAGTATTCGGAATATAGAATTGTATTAGAAAGCATAAGATTCGATTTCGCCATAATAATTCGTTGACAACCGAAGAATGATAGGATTATCTTCTTGAGTAAATCGATATACCTAATGTTAATTATAAGATTGAACGAGATAATGGTACACAACACTTGAAAACTTAGAAACGATACTCATACCGACAATTAAAACTACACTAGGAATCCGGTTAGAAAAGGGAGACTAGTTTTATTCATTATAATCCGTACGAGGTGTTAATCGGATGTTTCGTGGCTAGGATAAGCTCGAGCGGGCGTGGGGACTTCGTTATCATAAAGCACCTACTATCGGATCACAGGCAAGTGAAATCTTGCTCGTGAATTTTCTAATATCAATGTTATACCGTATGTGTGTACGTGCCATTTTGATAAAAGCCGACGTTTGTCTCTCTCTAAAGATGTTATAAATGGGCCGATGTGTTGGGGATAAAACCTGTATGGTACCCGTGTGGAAATGTATTAGGGGTAACACCCGAATTGGGCACCTATGTTCCGGGGTATTCCCGTGTGGATACTTCCGTGACCCTTGGTTGTGACCTTGGGGGCTTATGTGATAAAGAGAGAGACTCGTCGGTTGAGTGATGAAATATTCCCTGTGATTACTAGGTACTGTGATTGTAAAGATGTCGTATATCGTTGTTGGTAGTTGTTATTTGGTATGCATTCTCGATTTCAGTTACCTCGGTATGACTCGTCGTACTGTAAAATTATTCATCATGTGCGTGACATTCCCAGGGGTCCTATTGACTTGAGCGGTGTTGGAATTATCTCTAGCCGCTGCTTTAATTGGAATAAATTGTTTTCTTTGGAAAAACCTTTGTTGTGTAATAATTGAGCTTCAAATTACATTTTCCCTTAAACCTTTCGATTCACGTTATGTAATCCTTGAATATAAGGTTTTATCGCGATTTTCTTAAAATGCCTATTTTTCTAACTAGCCTTGTGGGTCCCGCGTGGGATTCATGGCACTGTAATACCTCGGGATATTTTGGGGGTGTTACATGAATATATGTAGATCATGACAATCACTTTCACTCGATTCCACATTATTTCCAACGTGAGAGTGTAGAGAGAGAGAGAAAAAAGACTTCTCCAAGTCTTCTTCATCTTTGTTCATCAACTTCTTCTTCATTTTTCTGGGAGAAAAATTGAGATAAATTATTGAGAGATATATTATACACTTAGAGTGTAGTAATAAATAGCTTCATCACTTAGCTCTAGCCGTATCCTCGGAGGATAGCAAGGTGATCGTCGTTCCGGTCGTTTCTCCGGCGCGTGGCAAGTAGAGACGCGGTGCTTTCGGCGTTGGATCGTTCAAGAGCTTGGGGAATAGCTCAAGAGAAGGTTATCCATCTAATCAACGGACTACAAGGGTGAGTTTATATATCTCTTGTGAATTCGTTTTTGATATTCGTATATACGTAGCTCGATCGATCCTCGTAGGGATTCGAATCGAATTAATTTTCATTTTACCGCTTCCGTTGGGCCTTCGTTTTAGGCACCGAATCCCAACAGTGGTATCGGAGCGTAGGTCTTGCGATCGTATATACGATATTAGCATTTGGAATGCTCGATTAGATGGTAAATGATTTGGAATCATTTTAGTCATAATCGTGGTATATGTTTTTACGTTCGTTGTAATTATATTTTTCGTAAGTTTATGTCTAAATATAAATCTTAATTTCTTGGAAAAATGATTTATATTGAAGATATGAATGTTGGAGAATATAGATATTAGATATCCTCGAAAAACTAGTCCCGAAATGCCGTTGACGGTCAGTCCGAATGGTCCGGAAGTCGGGGCCGCGCCTGTGCGGCCGGCTGGCGCCAACATCTTGTGGGCCGCGGCACGGTCTCGAGGCCGCGGCACGTGGCTGGGCAGCCGGCCGGCACCGCCGAGCATGATCGGCCATGCCAGTGCATGTTCTGCGGGCATCTTGCCGGCGATGACTTCGGCCATGGCAGCCAATTTCGCCCCGGCTCGATTTTTTCGTGTATTCTTGAAAATTAATCTCCCGCATGTTAAATTGGATTTAATATGATTAAAATGATTTATGGTATTTCATTTTATAAGGAAAATTTGATTAATTGGAATATTTATGGTCGACCGAATTATTTTGAACGTTATCATATTACCGATTGTGTGAATCGATTGGATCGGTTCGTATTGTTGATTGGATCAATGTATCTCTACGATTTCCATTTATTTAGTATTTATTGAATGAATGCTTTTGAATGGGGATGTGGTTCGTGGACTTAGTTTTTGAATCGTTCGTTTTATTCGATTGGGTTGTAAAGGCCGTTTTGATCCTATTTATTTTACTAGAAAAATTTGTATCTAGGATGCAATTTTCAATGTAAAATTTATATGTAATGACGAAGACCGGAGGAAGATCCATTTCGAGAAGACGAAGATTCAAGACGAAGACTTGTAATTAGATTACAGAGTTTTTCTTTTTTAGGAACGGTCCATGAACCACATGTTGGTAGCAACTAGGTTGTGAATGGTTATTTCATATTGTATGAATGCCTCAAACGTGCTTAAATGATTAATGTGCAAAGTGTAATGCTAATCGCGAAAATTCTCCCACGATAAATTATTAAGTTTATAAGGTTTCAAGGTTTTCCTTCCCTCCATCGAGTTTTCGGGAAATTGAAATCCAAACCGGATGTGCTATGCTTCCGAGTTATCGGGGTAGTCATTCGGGGAGGACGTATAAATTACCGAGTGCGCATTGGATGCCTTCGGTTGGAGCAAATTTTATCCCTAGAAACCTGATAGGTTGCCGGATAAGATTCAATTGTGAAACTGATTTGCGTCGATGGTATAAACTTAACTTGTTCACGAACCATAGAAACCGTATAGGTTGAGGAGAGTGAACAAGGGGAAAAAGAAGATCGAATCATCCATTAGATGGGTTGGTGTTGGACACCACTTTATGAAAATTAATAGACTAGAAACCTGTTCGGTTGCCCTCTATTAAGATTTATAAAGAACTCGATCACCACTATGAAGTAGAGCGACGATACTTCCGGATTTCATATGGGAGTGTGTTATTCCGATAAAAATAGTGGGAGCTGGGTAACAAGAATGGAAAAGACCTTAATTCTATACTCAGAACATAATATAACAAGTCACTAATTAATCTGTTATGCTTAATGCAGACATAACTCAATATGACAATGAATCCACTCGCAATTCTACTCGAAAAGAACACCTTAATGGGACCTAACTTTGTGGATTGGCTCCGCAATCTGATGATTGTCCTCAGTATAGAGGCACTGGGATACGTCTTGGAGACGAACATTCCGGCGCCTCCTGTGCGGACCCGAGCCAATCAGGAAGAGATTGAAAACCACGAAAAGTGGGTTAAGGATGACGTAAAAGTCCGTGCATACATGATGGCTTCTATGTCTAATGAGCTTCAGAGAGCTCATGAGAAAATGACTTCTGCTAGGCAGATTCTATCTCACTTAACCGAACTTTATGGTGAGCACAGCAGAACTGCTAGATATGAGATATCCAAGCAACTATTCGGTGCAAGGATGAAGGAAGGTGAGAAAGTTGGGGAACACGTCCTCAAAATAATATCCATGATCGAGAGATTGGAGGCTCTTGATTTTAAAATGGATACTTCTCTCCAAACCGACCTTATCCTACAGTTTCTCCCTGATTACTTCTCACAGTTTGTTATGAACTTCAACTGCAATGAGATTGCATGTAATTTAGCTGGGCTAATGAATAAACTTGTGACCGCTCAGTCTCAGATGAAGACTCCGCGGATGAAGGAGTCTGCTCTTGTGATTTCTTCTGGACTTCGGAAGTCTAAGAATAAGAAGAAAAAGACCAAGAAGCGGACTGGACCACAAGCTAAGGACCTTAAGGGTAAGGGCAAGGCCCCGATGGTTCCAAAGAACACGAAGAAGAAGGATGCTTGTCTAAAGTGAGGTGAGCTGGGCCACTGGGCTAGAGACTGTCCGATTCTTCATGGCACTTCAGGTACAGAACTTTTAGTTTTGGAAACAAATTGTTCTGCTACTGTATTTTCTACTTCCTGGATACTGGATTTTGGTGCTAGTTCTCATATTTGTACCGTGAATCAGGATCTGGAACAAAGTAGGAAGCTTGGAGCTGGAGAAGTTATGATCACAGTCGGAAGCGGGCATAGTGTCGAGGCGACCGACATAGGATCACTTCTTTTGGGTTTAGAATCCGGTTTTGTTTTGACTTTAGAAGATGTACTTGTTTTGCCCAAGGGGCACAAAAACATTGTATCCATTCCGGTCATGGACCGAAAAGGCTTTTCATTTTTCATTGGTGATGGTTCCTGCAAAATTTATTTTAGAAATAAACTAGCGGCATCGCTACATTGTTGAATAGATTGTATCATCTAAATCTCAGCAACAAAGTAGTTGTGAATACTATGACTAGAAAACGTGGTAAGGATGAAACCAATCAAGTTTTGAAATGGCATCTTAGACTTGGTCATATTGGTCAGACCAAGGTTTACAAGATGGAAAATGATGGACTTATGGGTCCATTGGGATCGGATCCCTTTCCTACTTGTGAATCTTGCCTTAAAGGCAAAATGACTAAGTCCCCTTCACAGAACTTTTGAAAGAGCCGCCGATAAATCGGGATTAATCCATACCGACGTTTGTGGTGCTTTGAAGCGGACATGACGGATATCAATATTTCATTACGTTTACGATGATCATACTAGGTATGGTTATGTATACTTAATCAAACATAAATCCGAGGACTAAGAGAAATACCAGCAATTCAAGGCTATATTTTAGAAACAAACAGGTAATCATATCAAAGCACTTCGGTCGGACCGAGGTGGCGAGTATATGAGTACGGAGTTTGACGAGTTCCTTAAGGAACATGGAATAGTTTCACAACTAACACCTCCAGGTACTCCTAAGTTAAATGGTGTGTCAGAAAGAAGGAACCGGACCCTGTTGAACATGGTCCGTTCCATGCTGGGCTATACTGACTTGCCGATTTACCCGGGGTATGCACTCCTGACTGCCGCGTATATCTTGAACATATGTCCTTCCAAATCCATTCCTAAAACTCCACATGAGATGTGGGAGGGAAGGAAACCAAGTCTTAATCATATTAGGATTTGGGGATGTCCCGCCTATGTCAAGAAGACTAAGGTGGAAAAGTTGGAAGCTAGGTCTGCGAAGGGACGTTTCATTGGATTCCCATCTGGGACGATGGGATATCTATTCTACATGCCCGAAGATCGAAGGATCATTGTTGCTTTACAAGCACACTTCCTGGAAGATGAGTTCATTCAGGAAGGCGGAGCAGGTAGAAGTATTTCTTTAGAAGAATATAATGAAACTCCTCAGGAGACACTGCAAGAAACTGAATCGAACCTTCTGAAACACAAGTACAACCACCTCGTAGGTCTAGTAGGGTGTCTCATTTACCTGAGAGGTATGGGCTTGTGCACTTGGAGGAGATGGGTCTCCATGAGGTTCCAAGTGATAGCCAAGAGACCGACCCGACGACCTATGACCAAGCGATGGTGGATGTAGACTCCGCGAAATGGCGTGAAGCTATGGAAGCTGAGATAGACTCGATGCATGCCAATCAGGTCTGGACTCTAGTAGACTGCCCCAAGGGCATAGTGCCTATTGGGAACAAGTGGATCTACAAGAGAAAGACTGATGGTGATGGCAAGGTTGACGCCTATAAGGCCAGGCTTGTGGCAAAGGGTTATACCCAGAAGGAATGGATCGATTACCACGATACCTTCTCGCCCGTAGCCATGATCAAGTCTATTCGCATGATGCTTGCTATAGCTGCCTACCACGATTATGAGATATGGAAAATGGACGTAAAGACGGATTTCCTTAATGGATTCCTCGAGGAGGAAATCTATATGGAGCAGCCTAAAGGCTTTGTGTCCGAAGTCGATATTCAGAAAGTATGCAAGCTTCAGCGTTCCATTTATGGACTGAAGCAAGCGTCGCGTAGTTGGAACCTTCATTTTGATGAGGCAATCAAAGAGTTTGATTTCGTGCAAAATGAGGAGGAACCTTGTGTATACAAGAGGGTTAGTGGGAGCAAGATCGCATTCTTAGTACTATATGTAGATGACATTCTACTAATAGGAAATGATGTGGGATTGCTCAGTTCTGTGAAAGCTTGGCTTTCGAGTAATTTCTCCATGAAAGACTTGGGAGAAGCAACCTATATTCTTGGTATTCGGTTCTACCGGGATAGAGCGAAGAGAACAATAGGCCTTTCCCAAGCCCTCTATATAGATAAGATCTTAAAGAGATTTAAGATGGATGATTCTAAAAGAGGGTTCCTACCGATGCAACATGGAATAAAACTCACCTTGAAGATGTGTCCTCAAAGTGAGGAACAACGCAAGGAAATGAGTAATATACCATATGCTTTGGCCGTGGGTAGCCTTATGTATGCTATGTTGTGTACAAGACCTGACATCGCGCATGCTGTAAGCGTGGTGAGTAGGTTTCGTGCAAACCTGTAGGGAACATTGATCGTCAGAAAGAACGTTCTCAAGTACTTAAGAAGAACTAGAGATATGGTTCTTATGTATGGCGGTGGAGAATTGGATGTGGTGGGATTCACTGATTCGGACTTCCAAGGACTAAAGGACGACTCGATGTCCACTTCTGGATACATATTTACTCTTAATGGAGGAGCAGTATCTTGGCGTAGTGCCAAGCAAAGCGCGACTGCTGATTCCACCTGTCAGGCTGAGTATCAAGCAGCCTCGGAGGCTTCCAAGGAAGGGTTCTGGATTAAGAAGTTTCTAGGAGAACTTCAAATGATACCATGTGTTGAGTCACTGTCTACTGCATCGCGACAACGACGGAGCTGTAGCACAGGCCAAGGAGCCGAGGTTTCACAACAGCACCAAACATATTGAGAGGAAGTATCACCTCGTAAGAGAATTTGTTCGCAAAGGATATATTGTGCTGCACAGAGTAGACTCGGCCGACAACGTCGCCGATCCACTGACCAAGCCACTATCTCAGGCTAGCTTGGAGCATCATCTGGAGAACATGGGTATTAGATACCATAGTGTGTGGCATTGAGTGCAAGTGGGAGATTGTTAGGAGTATGCCCTCGAATGCCACTTAGAGGTTGTTGAGTGAGGGCATTGTACTTGTAATTATGTAAACCATTTATATAAGGCAAATGAATGTTTCTTTATTTACTGGTAGTTACTGGCATTCCTAACTCGTAAATAAACATATAGAAACTAGTCCGTGTATTTGAGAGCAAAACGTTCTACTCCTTATTGGATAAGGGGGTCGGCACTGGAAAGGTTTATAGCTCAAATACTTAATCGTTCGCAAGTCGATGAAACTTGACTGGGCGTTAAGTTTATGAGAAGACTTGTATGACGTGTTCTTTGACATGGAGAGTGCCTGTCGAACACTAATGGTTAGTGGGAGCACACGTTATAGGTATGTTAATTAGATTAGTATACTCGAACCGACTCACCCTCAATTCGTCACACGGATTTCACTCCGGGACAGTCAATGACGGAATCGAAAGGTTGTGATAGGTATTCGTGAACCTTCGACGTGAGGATTTAGTAGGGATGTGCTTGTGACGTCAAGATTTTCATTAGAGTAGTTCGACCCTGTAAACCGGAAGGCGGGGGTCAACCTTGACGTGCATCTTGACGGGCAAGTAGCAGGTCCTACTGAATACCAAGATAGAATTCTTTCTCCCGTTAGTGAGCGGGTTATATGTCCTATGCGGTTATTGGCAGATGAGATCATAAGTCTTTGGCCAAAGCATTGGAGCTAGTTGTATTAGATACATGACAGCTCGATGATCTTGATTTGCATTAACGCATGCATAGCGTCAAGTACAGATAGGGTTTGACTGACCGTGACTCTATAACTTGATCGGGACATTTGAAAGAAGGGTTTATACGTATACTGGTATTCACGACAGAATGGTTCTTGAATGATCCCAATCATTCGTTCTCAGTTGGGGTACAGTGTAGGCCGCCAGGCTAGCTAGGTGGTGCTACTACTCTTTGGTTCCTCCCATTGCTGACTGAGACGGACCTACCAAGTCGCGCAATAGGATTGACGACGGAATGAATCAAGCTAATTCTCTCATTATGAATATTAGATATTGGATATCTAATTTTGGAACATTGGATGTTTAAATCGATTTATTGGATAAATTGATTTACGGCCTAATGAATTAAATAAATTACTGGGTGATTAATTTAATTCATGTATATAATTATTTCTTGGAGAAATTAATTATATTATTTTGTATTTGATATGTTTAATTAATTGGATTAATTAATCGATATAAATACATCGATACGGAATCGGAGTTTATCTGTTTAGACCCTCGGGAGTCCGAAACGAACCGAACTCGTCCGATTTCTAGCATGGGCCGCCCCCCACATTCCACCCACCTTCCTTGTGGACTCTTGTTCCATTCTTTAATAGATTATGATATATGGTGGGGTTAGATTCCCACATGTATGAGTTGTTGGTAAGTGGTGGGGAGTTGAATATATGTAGATGATGACAATCACTTTCACTCACTTGATTCCACATTATTTCCAACGTGAGAGTGTAGAGAGAGAGAGAAAAAAGACTTCTCCAAGTCTTCTTCATCTTTGTTCATCAACTTCTTCTTCATTTTTCTGGGAGAAAAATTGAGATAAATTATTGAGAGATATATTATACACTTAGAGTGTAGTAATAAATAGCTTCATCACTTAGCTCTAGCCGTATCCTCGGAGGATAGCAAGGTGATCGTCGTTCCGGTCGTTTCTCCGGCGCGTGGCAAGTAGAGACGCGGTGCTTTCGGCGTTGGATCGTTCAAGAGCTTGGGGAATAGCTCAAGAGAAGGTTATCCATCTAATCAACGGACTACAAGGGTGAGTTTCTATATCTCTTGTGAATTCGTTTTTGATATTCGTATATACGTAGCTCGATCGATCCTCGTAGGGATTCGGATCGAATTAATTTTCGTTTTACCGCTTCCGCTGGGCCTTCGTTTTAGGCACCGAATCCCAACAACATCATCTGCGTGTGGTGCTAGACATTTTGAGGACCAAGCGACTCTATGCGAAGTTCTCAAAATGTGAGTTCTGGCTGAAGGAAGTGATGTTTTTGGGTCACATGATTTCAGCCGATGGGGTCTGTGTGGATCCACAGAAGATTGAGGCAGTGCTGGATTGGGTACCGCCTAAGAATGTGAAGGAGATCCATAGTTTCTTGGATTTAGATGGCTACTATCATAGGCTCGTCGAGGGCTTCTCGAAACTGGCTCGGCCACTTATGTAGTTGCTTCAGAAGTCCGAGAAGTTCGTCTGGAATGACGAAAGGCATTCGAGGTTTGAGGAGCTTAAGAGGCTTTTGACTTCATCCCCAATTCTGGCGTTGCCGTATGGCAACGAGGGTTTTGCTGTTTATAGTGATGCTTTGGGCCAGAGTCTTGGGTGCGTGTGGATGCAGCACGACAAGACTATTGCGTTTGCGTCGATACAGTTGATGACGTATGAGCTCAACTACCCTACTCATGATTTGGAGCTAACGACAGTTGTTTTTGCGCTCAAGATTTGGCGTTATTATCTCTTTAGATCTGCATGTCAGATTTTTACCGATCATAAAAGTATGAAGTACATATTCACTCAGCGGGAGTTGAATATGAGGCAGAGGAGGTGGTTGGAATTGATTAAGGATTATGACCTTGAGATCCTTTATCATCTGGGCAAGACGAATGTCGTGGAGGATGCCTTGAGTCGAAAACCGGTTACGTTGAGAACGCTTGAGATACATACATCTCAATCTTAGCTTCAGCATGATTTGATCGAGTTGATTGTTGAGATTTTGTTGCCAGGAGCTGCCAGGCAACTTTGTGCTTTAGAAATTTCATCGTCGCTAATAGATGAAATTAAACTGAAGCAGTTGGAGGATCCTATGATTTTGCAAACCCAAGAGAATGTTCGTAAGGGGACGTCTCCTAGGTTCATGATTCACGAGGATGGTGTGTTGAGATTCCAAAGCCGGCTTTGTGTACCGAACGACTTGGAATTAAGGCAGAGTATTTTGCATGAGGCCCATGCTACACCTTACTCAGTTCATTCTGGTTGGAGTAAGATGTACAAGGACCTAAGGAGCATCTTTTGGTGGAACGACATGAAGGAGGAGGTCGCACAGTTTGTAGCGAGATGTTTGACTTGTCAGCAGGTCAAAATCGAGTATCAGCGACCAGCCGGGTTGTTGCAGTTGCTCCCCGTTCCGGAATGGAAATGGGAAGATATTTTGATGGACTTCGTCATGAGCTTGCGAGATCGAAGTCTAGTTTGAATATGGATTGGGTGATTGTGGATCGTCTGAGCAAGTCGGCACACTTTCTGGGCATCAAGGATACTTGGGGTCTAGAAAAGTTGGCTCGTATATTTATTGCAAGTTGTGAGGCTTCACGATACTCCGAAGTCTATTGTTTCGGATCGTGATGGCCGCTTTGTATCGCATTTTTGGCAGGCGGTACATAAGGTGTTGGATACTCGTTCGTGTCTGAGTACTTCATTTCATCCTTAGACAGATGGGCAGTCGGAGCGCACTATCCAGACATTTGAGGATATGTTGCGTCCTTGTGCTCTCGATTGGAGTAGTGATTCGGAGGAGCATTTTCCGTTGATCGAGTTAACGTACAACAATAGTTGGCACGCGTCGATTCGGATGGCACCATATGAGGTGCTTTATGGGAGGTGATTTCGATCGCCAATTTGTTGGAACGAGGCGTCCAATTTGGTCGAGACCGAACCGGATATCGCCTTGGAGACGAGGAAGGTGGAATTGATTTAGGAAAGGATGTTGACTGCTCAGAGACGAAAAGAATCCTATGCCGATGTTCGTCGTTGACCATTAGAATTCGAGGTGGGAGACCACGTTTTGCTAAATGTGTCGCCGAGGAAAGGAGTTTTCCACTTCGGGAAGAAGGGAAAGTTGAGTCCGAGGTTTATTGGGCCCTTTGAGATCCTAGATAGGGTCAGTGAGTTAGCATATCGTTTGGCGTTGCCTCTGGCTTTGAGCCACGTCCATAGCATTTTCCATGTTTCCGAGCTGAGGAAATATGTTCTGGATCCTAGTCATGTCATCGACTATGGTGAGATCGATATCGCTGAGGATATTACCTTCGAGGAGCGTCCCTTGAAGATTTTGGAGCACCATGAGAAGCGACTGAGGCATAAAACCATTCCTTTGGTCAAGGTGCAGTGGTCGAGGCATGGTGTTGAGGAGGCAACTTGTGAAACCGAGGATAGCATGCATTCTAGGTACCCCGAGTTGTTTGTTTCTTAAGTTTCGGGACGAAACTTGTTTTAGAAGGGGAGAATGTAATATCTGCATTGTCCTTTTTCTGGTATTTTCATTTTTGGTGTATTTTTTGTTTTTAGTGACTCGCTTATAACCGTATTGAGATTTTGAGAATATTTAATACTGGACTTTTTGTCATCCGAGATTGTTTCGGACTTGTTCTACTCAATTCCGTGTTTAATGTCACTACATCGCTATTTCATTCGGTTCTCATAATCGTTGTTCGGAACCGCCGTTTCGAGGTTGCCATAGATCCATCTCATGTTATTATGCATGTTGTGAGATTTCGTTTGTTGTTTCGACCTTGTATCGTGCATTTCGGATGTTTTGGGCAGTTTTGTAATTTTGCAAAGTTATGGGGCGATTACTAACATTGTCGTTTTCCGAACCTTTGGGTTGTCGGAATTGTGTTTTCTTGTATTACTCTAGTTCGGACTCGAGCTTGTCGTGCGTGTGTCTACTTCAGTCCGTTGTTTAGTGTCGAATGCACGTTGCTTTTCACCCGTGGGAGAATTCGTTGTTTTCCAACTTTGAGGGTTGTCTGTTCTGCTGTCTGCACTCGTTAACGCACGCTAAGGACCCTCCTATCGCGCGCTAAAGGGACATTCCAGAGACCCTCCAATTATCTGTTGTATCCCGATAGCGCACGCTAAGACCGTTCTTAGCGCACGCAATGGTAGGACTTAGCGCACGCCACATAGGTTGGCAACGCGCGCTAATCCGGTACTCCAGTAAGGGCAGTAGGTTTTTGAGGTTCTGGACTCCGGAAAGAACTGTACAGGTAGCGCACGCTGATGCTATTTTTAGTGCACGCTAATGTTGGTTGTAGTGCGTGCTAATTTTGTAGTAGCGTGCGCTAACGTCTTAGGACAGAGGCTACTGGACTACTGGACGTGCCCTTAGTGCGCGCTAACCATGAGAGTAGCGTGCGCTAATTAGACCCAGTATATAAGGGCCACAGCAGGTCAACTACTGTCATTTTTTCCCATTACCTTTCTTCCTCTGCGTTTGAGCGATCCTTGGGCGATCTCTGGGCGATTCGAAGTCTTGCAACTCCAAGCCATAATATTTCTTGAGTTCTTGGTATATATTAACAACATCTACTCATGTTCTTCGCCTTTAGTCCAAGGTAATCTCCTAGAACCCTATTTTTGGAAAATTTAGTGGTTTTCAAGTTTTTGTCTGATTCATTCCATATTGTTGATTAATCCATGATATATATGATTAATCTTGGTGATATTCTTGTCTTACTACGATTTCATGGTAAGTTTCGTGGTATTTGTGAAATCGGGAGGGTTCGGTTGTGATCTGCCCTCGTTGTTGTTTTTGTACGAATTTACATGAATCGTAGGTGGGTTTCCAGGTGTATTCCATTTCCATACTCATTTAGAAATGGTTGTGATTGTATTCTTCGAATTGTTAGGTTTGGGTTCGTCGGTTCCTAGCAATTGTGGTTGTTTTTCCGTTCCATCAATTTCGTCGCTAATTACTCAAGGCAAGTACTCCTGGAAACCTTTATGCTTAACATGAAATGGTGATGTATAATATGTGTGTTTTGCTCACTCCGGTAGGGTCCGACGGGGCCTCGTGGGAATCCGTGACTTCACTCCGAATTCACGAGCTTGTTCGCTAGCCAGTTCGGGAGGGTCCTTAGAGGCCTCGAATGGAATCAGTGGTTTCGCCCCGGTCCTAGGCGATGCCTGTGTGTGATTTGTTTTCTGATTATGCACAGTTCGAGAGGGTCCTTAGAGGCCTCGAATGGGACGAGTGGTTTTGCCCTGGTCCTAGGCAAATTGATTTGACTGTTTGTTTTTCGGGAAAAGACATGTTTGGTTTTGGATTTTGAAATGACTTGATGCATGTACTATGAAATGTGTAAGCGAATGGTTTGCCTTGATTACTTGTACTAGTGTAATTGCTAACCCCTTTGGGGACCCATTTTGGGGAAATTCTTGTTATGAATTTCAGATGTTGTTCACCCGGTCGAGCGGGCACTGGATCAGTACAAGGTTGCTGTCCATGGATGCTGATGTGTGCAATGGAGTCCTTTATTTCCGTTGACATTTTGATGTGTTGTTTTCCAAACTTGTGAACTTATAGACAGTACTTGCGAGTACTTAGGCACTTTTAATTTGGGGTATGTTTTGTATGCTAAATCGTATTAGTAGATTTGGATGATGTCCGGTTTACCGGTTGTACTGGGCGATTTCATTTAGTTATTGTTGTGGTGTTGTGTGTGTCTCGCTAACCGAGATGGTTAGATGAGCGTATTTGTTTATTTAGCCTGGTAGGTCCTACGTAGGGGTCCACGACACTGTAATATGCCCTGAATATCTTGGGGATGTTACAGAAAATCGTATTAGAGCACTAGGTTTATGGATACCTAGGCTTGTCGGTTATTTGGGTCTAGTCGTGTTTATTTTTGCACATCGCCATCACGCCGCCAGCATCTCGGTACTCCCAGTGTTCGTAAGTTTTCCTTACTCAATTCCTTCGCTTTCTCGTATCGTACTTCCGTTTCTTGTATTGTGATTGTTTTCTCTCGTACTTATCATCGAGTTGCTTTTGCTACCTCTTATCTCCAGTATGGATGCTGGAAGAGGTCGAGGTCATGGTCGTGGTCATGGATGCGGACGGGGACGTGGGGCAGCCAGTGGGGCAGCCACGTCACACTCTTCTGGAGACGGCAGTACTGATGGCTGTCATAGCCATACTGCTACTCAAGATGGCGCCGACCTTTGTGTTGCAGCTGTAATGCAACAGATGGTGAACCAAAAGGCTGCAATAGCCCAGGCGGTTCAAACCTCGACTCCGACTCATGCCCCTCGGGCCGGGGCGGATTGTTGGCTTCAGGATGTCATCAAGATGCATCCTTCTCAGTTTTCTGGTGCTTCAGACCCGATTGGCTGGGAGGGGTGGATCAAAGAGATGTCCAAGGTCTTTACTGCCACTAGTTGTCCTAAGGATCGCAAGGTCCCAATCGCCCAGTATTTTCTCACTGGGGATGCTGCTGATTGGTGGGAGGTTGTCGGACCTCAGGATCATGTTGCTTCTTGGGCCAAGTTCAGAGACCTAATGGAAACGGAGTACTATCCGTGGCCGGTTCATTAGGTGCGGATTCATGCTTTTTATGATGCTCAGCCTCGAGATATTTCGGTTTCTCAGGCCATTGCAGATTTCAATCGGGAATTAGACTACATGAAGGCCCAGGTTAAGGAAGAGGATGACAAGATCTGCCACTTCTTGAGGCAAATGAAACTGAGGATTCATGATTATATGTCTGGATTCGCCTTCACCACATTAAAGGACTATCAGAGTAGAGCTCTTGCTTATGATATGTCCTTGACGGCCAGTGAGGCGGATCGAGAAAGTAAGAAACAGAAACCTGTCGGTATCTTTTCGGGTCAAAAGGGTGGAGTTCAGCAGAAGTCTCAGTCAGCTAATGTTCCTGCGGGCGGTTTGGCTCGTTTTTCTGGGGGCTTTTGGGGTACCGCCAGTGCCTCCACTCGTGATGTCAGATGTTATAATTGTGGTAATCCGAGCCATAGAAATTGGGAGTGTCCTCGTCCATCGTTGACTTGTCATACTTGTGGTCAGTCGGGCCACATGGCTTCTTTTTGTGAGCGTTTAGGGCAGACTCTTGGTGCCCATGCTTCTTTTCCAGCACCTAAGGAGCCGAGTGTGAACCAGGGGTTGCTTGCTCTGCCACCTCCACAGAGTGCTAGTCGAGTGAGAGGTCAGGGCCAGCCCACTAGAGGGGGAGCTTCTAGTGTCGACTACGCTCATCTGTGTGTTTATGAGATGAGGAGGGCCGATGATCCAGCGACTACCGTGGCTATAGGTACCATTCATATTCATACTCATCCGATCAGTGTGCTTTTCGATTCTAGTGCTACGCATTCATTCATCTCGTTGGAGTGTGTGCGCCGTTTGAGTCTTGACTGATTGTCGTCTTGTGAGGCTTTTATCGTTAAACTTGCTACCGGTGATAGGATCGCTGGTGATCGAGAGATCCGAGATTGTTCTGTGGTTATTTGTGAGAGGGCTTGGCTCTTTAATCTTATTGTTGTGGATATTGAGGGTGAGGATTTTATTCTTAGGGATGATTGGCTCGAGCGGCATGGTGTGATCGAGAAATACCGCACGAGAATCATCACCATGTTAGCCGAGGATGGCACCAAGCACTCTTTCGCGAAGTGAAATAGGGGAAACCAGAAGTTCGTAATTAACTCCTTGAAGGCGATGAGACTCCTGAGGAAGGGGTGTACTGGTTATTGGTGTTACGCCTTGAATGCAGAGGATGGTGGGTTGAGTTTTCATCGATTCCAGTCGTTAGTGAGTTCCTAGATGTCTTTCCCGACGAGTTGCTGGGGTTACTACCGGACCGTGAGGTTGATTTCTCTATCGAGTTAGAGCCGGGTGCGGCTCCGATTTCAAAGGCGCCGATCGTATGGCACCTTCAGCGATGGCCGAGTTGAAGAAGCAGTTGAGTGAGTTTCTTGAGTCGGGGTATATTCAACCAAGCGCTTCGCCTTGGGGCACACTGGTTCTGTTTGTGCGGAAGAAGGATGGTTTACTGCGTCTATGTATCAACTATCGCGAGCTGAACAAAGTGACCATCAAGAACAAGTATCCTTTGCCAAGGATTGATGACTTTTTTATTCAGTTGCATGGAGATGCGGTATTCTCGAAGATCGATTTGAGATTGGGGTACTATCAGCTTCGGGTGAAGGAGTCCTATGTTCCGAAAATAGCTTTTCGGACGAGATACGTGTTGGGATTCCGAAAAAAAAAAAAACGAAAAACGCAGCGGAAATAAAAACGAATCCCAAACAGGATCGATCAAGTAACGTATATACGAAAAAATAAATACAAAGATAAAGATTCATACCCTTGAAGCCTTTGAAATAAATCTTCGTAAAATGTAGACGATGATCACGATCCCGTCCCGAACACGAAATCCCTTCGTTCCAAGCACCGAAAATTCGAAGCCTCTACTTCACACGCGTCGGAAGTTGCCCGGAAAATTCGACGTAACTTCGTTCTCCAAGAACACGGCTAGGAAGTTACCGTAGGAATTTTCTCTCTATTTTTTCTTGAATTTCTTTCACCTCTAAGATGAAAATAACTTGAAAATAAAATTTTTCTCTCTCCCTCAAGAATACTTCACTACGGAGTTCGGAAGAAAGTATGTGTGTGTGTTTTTATAGTTGTTATCATGTGTGTTTAATATATATCTCTCAAACATATAATTAATATGTCTAATAATGAGATAAAATGTCAACACATAATAACAAAAATACAACTAACACATACACATGCATGGAAATGATTCCATGTGATGTGGGGAGAGGGAAGGTGGCCCATGGTGGAAGTTTCCTAGAAATCGAGCCGAGTCACTCGGCTCGTGTATGCGGACGTTCGTCAAACGACTCCGTTAAATACACTCCGTTTAATCACCAATGTATTTATATTAATTAATTAATCTAATTAATTAATAATATCAAATACAAATATATTTCTCTAAGAAATATAATTTATGAATTAAATTAATTACCCGGTAACTTAATTTTAATTCATAAGACCGCTATTTTGATTTATCTAATAAATCATAATTAGATATCCAATATCTAATATTAATAGAGAGATAATAAATTCACATTTATCCGTCAACGCTCGATGCGCGACTCAGTAGGTCCGTCTCGGTAGGCATTGGGAGGAACCAATGAGTGCGGGCGGCACTTAGCGGCTAGCGGGCCGCATTTGTAAACCCCGGCGAGAACGAATGAAGGGATCATTCCGTAACCATTATGTCGTGAATACTATATACGTATAGACCCTTCATCGGATGTCCCGGTCAAGTCTTGGTCACGGTAAAGTCAAACCCTACTGTTGACTAAACTCTATACATGTGTTAATGCAAATCAAAACCGATCGATTAATAGTGTATCTAATACGACTATATCGTAATGCTTTGGCCAAAGACTTATGATCTTATTTGCCATTAACCGTATAGGACATTCGCCCGCTCACTAACAGAGATAGAATCCTTTCTTGGTGTACGGTAAAGCGCTACTGCCGTATAGTCCGCACTTCGAGGTCGACTCGGCAATTAAGCAAATGAGTCTAACTACTCTAATGACAAACTAAACGTCACAGCACATCTTCTACCGAACCCTCAAGTCAAAGGTCCACGTATACTATCACAACCTTTCGATTCGTCATCGACTCTCCGAGAGTGAATACCGTGTGGTGAATCGAGTATGAGTCGTGTTCGAGTATCTGGCCCCACCAATATACTTATAACTATGCTATCAAGACGTGCACGTCCCAGCATCGATTATACAAGTCATATTAAAACTTAATGCCCATTTTAAGTTTATTGACTTGCGAACAATTTACGTAAATAAACTTTAAACACTTCCAAGACATTTTCTCTTATCCCATAACGAGAATGGAATGTTCGATTTATTTACATGGACTTCACTTCAATGTTTACCAAGTCAAGAATGCAATTGAAATACAATAAACAGTGAATGAATCGTATTGCCTTTTATTAATTATTCCATAATTACAAGTATAATGCCCTTACTCTCTCATCCCCGAGTGGCATTCGAGGGCATATTCCTAACAATCTCCCACTTGCACTCAATGCCACACATCATGGTATCCAATACCCATGCTCTTGAGATGTCTTTCTAAGACGGCTGAGATAATGGCTTAGTCGTGGTCGAGAGACATTGTCTTACGAGTCTACTCTTTCCAATGAAACATATCCTTTTTCCACCATCTCTCGAACGATGTGGTACTTTCTCTCTATATGCTTGGTGTTGTGGTGAGCCCTCGGCTCCTTGGCTTGGGCGACAGCTCCATCATTATCACGAGAATAGTGATATAGGCAACTCGCGTTAGGCACCACTTGAAGTTCTTGTATAAACTTCGCATCCAAAATGCTTCTTTGCTAGCCTGCGGCGGCTTGATACTCTGCTTGGCGGTGGAATCTGCGATGGCGGTTTGCTTGGAGCTTCTCCAAGATCTTGCTCCTCCATTGAGAGTAAATAAATACCGGATGTCGACTTAGAGTCGTCATTGTCTCCTTGAAAATCGAGAATCGGTGAATCCAATCACCTTGAGTTCTCCACCACCATAAGTAAGAACTAAATCTCTAGTTCTTCTTAAGTACTTAAGAATGTTCTTTACGGCGAGTCAATGTTCCCTTCCGGGTTTGCTTGAAATCGACTTACCATACTCACAGTAGGCTAAGTCCTGGTCTCGTACACAACATAGCGTACATGAGGCTACCCATGCCGAGGCATAGGGTACCTTACTCATCTCTCTCTTGTCTTCCTCACTTTGAGGACACATTTTCGTGGTGAGATGAATTCCATGTCGCATGGGAAGGAACCCTCTTTTAGATTCATCCATCTTGAATCTTCTCAGATTTTATCGATATAAAGGGCTTGGGAAAGTCCTATCATTCTTCGTGGTCTATCTCTGTAAAGACGGATCCCTAGAATATAGGAAGCTTCTCCCAAGTCTTTCATGGAGAACGTTTTAGAAAGCCAAGCTTTCACGGTCTTGAGCATTGCTATGTTATTTCCTATAAGTAGAATATCATCTACATATAGTACTAAGAACGCAATGTTGCTCCCACGATCTTTTTGTAAACACACGGTTCCTCCTCATTTCGTTCAAGTCAAAGTCCTTAATCGCCCGTCAAATCGAAGGTTCCAACTCAGAAGCTTGCTTGGACCATAAATGGCTCGTTGCACTTACACACTTTATGAATATTAGCTTTGGACACAAAACCTTTATTTGTTCCATATAGATTTCCTCCTCGAGGTATCTATTTAGAAAAGCCGTTTGACATCCATTTGCCATATTTCATAATCATAATAGCGAGAATGGCAAGCATCATGCGAATCGACTTTATCATAGCTACGGGCGAGAAGGTATCATGATAATCGATTCCTTCCCTTTGGGTATAACCCTTTGCCACAAGCACGGCCTTATAGGCATCAACCTTGCCATCCCCATCGGTCTTTCTCTTATAGATCCATTTATTTCCAATAGTCCTCATGCCGGTTGGAAGATCTACTAGAGTCCAGACTGATTGGTATGCATCGAGTCTATCTCGGCTTTCATTGCTTCTTGCCATTTATCGGAGTCTACATCCACTATCGCTTGGTCATAGGTGACAGTCGTTTTCCGCTATCGGGTGTGTCGTGGAGACCCGGTTCCTCGACATGTGTATAGCCATACCTCTCGGGTAAGTGAGATACCCTATCGGACCTTCGGAGTGGAGGTTGTGTTACAATAGGTTCGGTTCTTGATCCCCGATCGATGTCTCCTTAGGAGTTTCATTATGCTCTTCCAAAGAGATATTTCTACCGAGCCACCTTCTGAATGAATTCATCCTCAAGGAAGTGCGCTTGTAATGCCACAACGACCTATAGTCTTGGCATGTAGAATAGATAACCCATCGAGTCCTCTGGGTATCCTATGAAACGTCCTTTTATGGACCTCGCTTCCGGTTGTCCACCTTAGCCTTTTTGACATAAGTGGACATCCCCAGATCCTTATGTGATTAAGGCTTGGTTTCTTACCCTTCCACATCTCATGCGGAGTGATAGGAATGATTTGGAAGGACATCTATTTAGGATATAGGCGGTTAGTAAGGCATACCCCATAGGTAAATAGGTAAATCGGTGTAATTTAACATGGAGCGAACCATGTCCAACAAAGTCCGATTTCTCCTTTACGAAACACCATTTAAGCTGGGGTTCTGAGGCGTGAATTGTGAAACTATTCCATGTTCCTTAAGGAACTCATCAAACTCGGTGCTCATATATTCGCCACCTCGGTCCGACCAAGTGCTTTGATATGACATCCAGTTTGTTTTTCAACTAGGGCCTTAAATTCTTTGAATTTAGCAAAGGCTTGATTTATGTTTCATTAAGTACACAATCCCATACCTAGTATGATCATCGTGAACGTTATGAAATATTGATATCCGTCTCGGGCTACTTCTAAAGCACCACAAACATCGGTATGCACCAATCCAAGTTTATCGGCGACCCTTTCAAAAGTCCTGTGAAGGGGAACTTAGTCATTTTGCCTCTAAGGCAAGATTCACAAGTTGGATAGGGTTCTACACCCAATGGACTTAAAAGTCCATCTTTCTCCATTTTCGAACCTTGGTCGACCAACATGACCAAGTCTAAGGTGCCATTTAAGAGCTTGATTAGTATCTTGCCTACCACGTTTCCTAGTTATAGTGTTCACCTTTGTTTTATTTTGCATGTTCGGATGATATAATCCATTCAACAATGTAGTCGTTCCAACCAATTTATTTGAAAATAAATTTTACAAGCGCCATTGCCAATGAAGAAACAAAATCCTTTCCGGTCCAAGATGGAATGGATACAATGTTTTTATGCCCTTGGGCAAAACAAGTACTTCATCTAATGTCAAAATAAAACCGATTCTAAACCCGGAAGGATTGATCAATATCGGTTGCCTCGACACTTTGTCCGCTTCCAAGGTGATCATTATTTCCCGGACTTCAAGTTTTCTACTTCGTTCAGATCCCGATTCATAGTACAAATGTGAGAAGTGGCACGAATCCGAATCCATGAAGCGAGAATATACGATGGCGGAACAATTAGTTTCAAAAACAAAAAGTTCCGTACTGATGCGCCATTAATCTTGGGACAAGTCCTTCGCGATGGCTGACTCACCGCATTCAAGGCATTTGTCCGTAGGTTTTGGACCGCCTACCTTTTGAACCTTTCGGCCTTGCCCTTTCCTTTTGCACCCCTTTCTTGGGTTTGTCTTGCTCGTAGGTCTTTTCTTCTTGTTCTTGGACCTCTTAGGCCCAAGAAATCACAAGAGCAGCCTCTCTCGGTTTAGTCTTCATGTTAGACTGCGCCGTCACGGTTTATTCATTAGCCCGGCTAATGTGCATGTAATTTCATTACGGTTGAAATTCATTACAAGCTGCGTGAAAGAGTCGTAGAGATTGAAGGATGAGATCAATTTGAAGGGATAAATCCATATTAAAGTTGAGCACCTCGAGCCTCTCAATCATAGAGATCATCTTGAGGACGTGGTCTCCCACTTTCTCCCCTTCTTTCATCCTAGCACCGAACAACCGCTTTGATATCTCATATCTAGCGATCCTCATGCTCTCCATAAAGTTCGGTCAAGTGTGCGAGAATCGCCTAGCGAAGTCATTTTCTCGTGCGCTCTGCAGCCTCATTAGTCATTGAGCCCATCATAAAACCACGGACTAGCACATCATCCTTGACCCATTTTTCATGGACGTCAATGTCTTCCCGATTACCCCTAGTCCGGATTGGAGTCGGTGGAATGTCCGCCTCCAAGACGTATCCCGAGACTCCATCTGAGTACAATCATCGATTCGCAACGATCAACAAAGTTAGGGCCGATTAGGAGATTCTTTTCAAGTAGTATTGCAAGTGGGTTTTTAGCCATTTTAGAGAGATTCAATTTCGTTTTTAAAGATTTAGACAAGATTAAATTAGTGACTTGTTTAATTATGACCGAGTATAGAACTTAAGGGCTTTGTATAATTCTTGTCTCGCTCCCACTAATTTTATCGAATTATACACTCCCATGTTATAATCCAAATCATGGTTAGATCGACTTCTTAGTGGTGATCAAGTTCTTTACAAATTTTATGACGCAACCTATCGGGTTTCTTGCCAATTAATTTAAGTAAAGTGGTGTCAAACACCAACCCGTCTAACGGATGAGTTCATCGTCGATTACACCAAGTCTTCATGCCCTCAACCTATCAGGTTTCTTGGCAATCCAGACTATCTAAGTTGTTGACCATCAACGTCTATCGGTTTGACTATTGAATCTCACCCGGCAACCTATCAGGTTTCTAGGGGCGAAATTTATCACCAACCGAAGGCATCTAATGCACTCAAGAATTTTTCAACCTCTACCAAATGTACTACCCCGATAACTCGGAAGCATAGCACATCAGCTCGGGTATCAATTTTCTACGAGTTTGATGGAGGGTAGGAAACCTCGTAACCTTTTTCAAACTTAGTCTGTTTGTTGTCGGGAGAATTTCGCGATTAATGTTACACTTTGCACATTAATTCATTTATACGCGCGTTTGTATGTTTGTCAATCATTCAAAATGAAAAACAGAAAATAGTAACCTAGTTACTACCAACATATAGCTCATGGACCTAATTCTAAATCTTGGGCCAAGCGAATGACCCAATAAATAAAAAAAATACAGTCTTCGATTCTTCGTCTTCTCGGTCGGTTGTCTTCGGTCTTCGTCATACCCAAAATAATACTTACATCATTGAAAAATGCATCCTATACAAATTTTCTAGTAAATATAAATAGGCTCAAAATGGCCTTTACAACCCAATCGAATCGAACAAATCAAAAACTAAGTCCACGAGCTATATCACCATCACATAAGGATTCCATACAACATGTAATGGCAACGAAATTAAACAATTAATCTTTAATATAAATTAATCTAGTTAATCTATAAATTAATCTATTCAATTTCTACTATATTAATCCAATTAATATAAAGTGGCATTAAAATTAAATAATCAATTAATATATTAATCCAATCAATATAAAATTAATCTATTCAATTTTAATGGTATTAATCCAATTAATACTAATAATCGTCATTTTAATTCGTTCGAAGTAATCCGGCCAAAATAATATTCTCGTTTAATATATTTCCCTTAACACAAAATTATAACAAATATTAATTAATTCAAATTACAAACCAAAATAAATTTTGGTAAATAATTAAAACGAAATATAAACTTAAAGCGAGTCCCGGACAATCCGGTTTAGGCCCAGCCCGCGGCCCGATTCAAAATCGGGCCAAAAATCGAGGGCTGCCTGGCGAGCCACTGCTGGGCAGACTGGCCGATCATGCTCGGCCCCCTGGCCGAGCACTCTCAGCTCCTGGCCGAGTCATGGCCGAGCATGCTCGGCAGCCTGGGCAGGCAGCCCAGGCAGTGCTGCCAGCACCCTGCCGACAGCCCCGTTTCTTCGTTTTTCGGCCCGTTTCAAAAACGTGATGCTACAACGAACAATTTAAAATCTAAAATTATTCCAAACATGATTCTAAATCATAATCATCATTCAAAAGCATTCAAAATGCACAAATAATCGTATATACGGAAACATTGACTCGCTCGATACCACCGTTGGGATTCGAAAAAAAAAAAAGCAACCGCAGCGGAAATAAAAACGAATCCCAAACAGGATCGATCAAGTAACGTATATACGAAAAAATAAATACAAAGATAAAGATTCATACCCTTGAAGCCTTTGAAATAAATCTTCGTAAAATGTAGACGATGATCACGATCCCGTCCCGAACACGAAATCCCTTCGTTCCAAGCACCGAAAATTCGAAGCCTCTACTTCACACGCGTCGGAAGTTGCCGGAAAATTCGACGTAACTTCGTTCTCCAAGAACACGGCTAGGAAGTTACCGTAGGAATTTTCTCTCTATTTTTTCTTGAATTTCTTTCACCTCTAAGATGAAAATAACTTGAAAATAAAATTTTTCTCTCTCCCTCAAGAATACTTCACGGCTGGAGTTCAGCAAGAAAGTATGTGTGTGTGTTTTTATAGTTGTTATCATGTGTGTTTAATATATATCTCTCAAACATATAATTAATATGTCTAATAATGAGATAAAATGTCAACACATAATAACAAAAATACAACTAACACATACACATGCATGGAAATGATTCCATGTGATGTGGGGAGAGGGAAGGTGGCCCATGGTGGAAGTTTCTAGAAAGCAGGCCGAGTCACTCGGCTCGTGTATGCGACGTTAACAAACGACTCCGTTAAATACACTCCGTTTAATCACCAATGTATTTATATTAATTAATTAATCTAATTAATTAATAATATCAAATACAAATATATTTCTCTAAGAAATATAATTTATGAATTAAATTAATTACCCGGTAACTTAATTTTAATTCATAAGACCGCTATTTTGATTTATCTAATAAATCATAATTAGATATCCAATATCTAATATTAATAGAGAGATAATAAATTCACATTTATCCGTCAACGCTCTGATGCGCGACTCAGTAGGTCCGTCTCGGCCGGCATTGGGAGGAACCAATGAGTGCGGGCGGCACTTAGCCTAGCGGGCCGCATCAGTAAACCAGTGAGAGAACGAATGAAGGGATCATTCCGAACCATTATGTCGTGAATACTATATACGTATAGACCCTTCATCGATGTCCGGTCAAGTCTTGGGTCACGGTAAAGTCAAACCCTCTGTTGACTAAACTCTATACATGTGTTAATGCAAATCAAAACCGATTAATAGTGTATCTAATACGACTATATCGAATGCTTTGGCAAAGACTTATGATCTTATTTGCCATTAACCGTATAGGACATTCGCTGCTCACTAACAGAGATAGAATCCTTTCTTGGTGTACGGTAAAGACTGCTACTGCCGTATAGTCCGCACTTCGAGGTCGACTCGGCAATTAAGCAAATGAGTCTAACTACTCTAATGACAAACTAAACGTCACGGGCACATCTTCTCGAACCCTCAAGTCAAAGGTCCACGTATACTATCACAACCTTTCGATTCGTCATCGACTCTCCGAGAGTGAATACCGTGTGGTGAATCGAGTATGAGTCGTGTTCGAGTATCTTGGCCCCACCAATATACTTATAACTATGCTATCAAGACGTGCACACGTCTAGCATCGATTATACAAGTCATATTAAAACTTAATGCCCATTTTAAGTTTATTGACTTGCGAACAATTTACGTAAATAAACTTTAAACACTTCCAGTACATTTTCTCTTATCCCATAACGAGAATGGAATGTTCGATTTATTTACATGGACTTCACTTCAATGTTTACCAAGTCAAGAATGCAATTGAAATACAATAAACAGTGAATGAATCGTATTGCCTTTTTATTAATTATTCCATAATTACAAGTATAATGCCCTTACTCTCTCATCCCCTGAGTGGCATTCGAGGGCATATTCCTAACAATACGAACATTATGAGTTTGTGGTTATGCCCTTCGGGCTAACTAACGTGCCGACAGTTTTCATACAGTTGATGAACATGGTTTTCATCGAGTATTTGGATAAGTGTGTCGTCGTCTTCATTAACGATATCCTTATCTATTCGAAGAATGAAGAGGAGCATGCACATCATTTACGTGTGGTGTTAGACATTTTGAGGACCGAGCGACTCTGTGCGAAGTTCTCGAAATGTGAGTTCTGGCTGAAGGAAGTGATGTTTCTGGGTCACGTGATTTCAGTCGATGGGTTCTGCGTGGATCCACAGAAGATAGAGGCAGTGTTGGATTGGGCACCACCTAAGAATGTGAAGGAGGTTCGTAGTTTCTTGGATTTGGCTGGCTACTATCGTAGGTTCGTCGAGTGATTCTCGAAACTGGATCGGCCACTTACACAGTTGCTTCAGAAGTCCGAGAAGTTCATCTGGAATGACGAAAGTCAGTTGAGTTTTGAGGAGCTTAAGAGGCATTTGACTTCAGCCCCGATTCTGGTGTTGCTGTGTGGCAACGAGGGTTTTGCTGTTTATAGTGATGCTTCGGGTCAGGGTCTTGGGTGCGTGTTGATACAGCACGACAAGACTATTGCATTTGCGTCGAGACAGTTGATTCCGTATGAGCTCAACTACCCTACTCATGATTAGAGCTAGCGGCAGTTGTTTTTGCGCTCAAGATTTGGCATCATTATCTCTTTGGCTCTGCATGTCATATTTTTACCGATCATAAAAGTCTGAAGTACATATTCACTCTGCGGGAGTTGAATATGAGGCAGAGGAGGTGGTTGGAATTGATTAAGGATTATGACCTCGAGATCCTTTATCATCTGGGCAAGGCGAACGTCGTGGCGGATGCCTTGAGTCGAAAACCAGTTACATTGCGAATGCTTGAGATACTTACGTCTCAATTTGAGCTTCAGCGTGATTTGATCGAGTTGAGTGTTGAGATTTTGTTGCCAGGAGCTGCCGGGCAACTTTTTGCTTTAGAAATTTCGTCGTCGCTAATCAATGAAATTAAACTAAAGCAGTTGGAGGATCCTATAGTTTCACAAACCCGAGAGAATATTCGTAAGGGGAAGTCTTCTGGGTTCGTGATTCACGAGGATGGTGTGTTGAGATTCCAAATTCAGCTTTGTGTATCGAACGACTTGGAATTGAGGTAGAGTATTTTGCGTGAGGCCCATGCTACACCTTACTCAGTTCATCCTGGTTCGAGTAAGATGTACAAGGACCTAAGGAGGATCTTTTGGTGGAACGACAAGAAGGAGGAGGTCGCATAATTTGTAGTGATATGTTTGACTTGTCAGCAGGTCAAAATCGAGCATCAGCGACCATCCGGGTTGTTGCAGTCGCTCCCCGTTCTGGAATGGAAATGGGAAGATATTTCGATGGACTTTGTCACGAGCTTGACGAGATCGAAGTCTGGTATGAATATGGTTTGGGTGATTGTGGATCGTCTAAGTAAGTCAGCACACTTTATGGGCATCAAGGATACTTGGGCTCTAGAAAAGTTGGCTCGTGTATTTATTGCGCAGGTTGTGAGGCTTCACGGTACTCCAAAGTCTATTATTTCGGATCATGGTGGCCGCTTTGTATCACATTTTTGGCAGGCGGTACATAAGGCGTTGGGTACTCGTTTGCGTCTGAGTACTTCTTTTCATCCTCAGATAGATGGGCAGTCGGAGCACACTATCCAGACATTTGAGGATATGTTGCGTGCTTGTGCTCTCGATTGGAGTAGTGATTGGGAGGAGCATTTGCCGTTGATCGAGTTCACATACAACAATAGTTGGCACGCGTCGATTCGGATGGCACCATATGAGGTGCTTTATGGGAGGCGATATCGATCGCCGATTTATTGGAACGAGGCATCTGATTTGGTCAGAACCGAACCGGATATCGCCTTGGAGACGAGGAAGAAGGTGGAATTAATTTGGGACTGCTCAGAGCCGACAGAAATCCTATGCCGTTGTTCGTCGTCGACCTTTAGAATTCGAGGTGGGAGACCACGTTTTGCTAAAGGTGTCGCCGGGGAAAGGAGTTTTCCGCTTCGAGAAGAAGGGAAAGTTGAGTCCGAGGTTTATAGGGCCCTTTGAGATCCTAGAAAGGGTCGGTGAGTTGGCGTATCGTTTGGCGTTGCCTCCGGCTTTGAGCCACGTCCATAGCATTTTCCATGTTTCCCAGCTGAGGAAATATGTTCCGGATCCTAGTCATGTCATCGACTATGGTGAGATCGATATCGCTGAGAATATTAACTTCGAGGAGCATCTCCCTTGAATATTTTGGAGCACCATGAGAAGCGACTGATGCATAAAACCATTCCTTTGGTCAAGGTATAGTGGTCGAGGCATGGTGTCGAGGAGCCAACTTGGGAAACCGAGGATAGCATGCGTGCTAGGTACCCCGAGTTGTTTGTTTCTTAAGTTTCGGGACGAAACTTGTTTTAGACGGGGAGAATGTAATATCCGCATTGTCCTTTTTTTGGTACTTTCATTTTTGGTGTATTTTTCATTTTTAGTTCCTCGCTTGTAATCGTATTGAGATTTTGAGAATATTTAATACTGGACTGTTTGTCATCCGAGATTGTTTCGGACTTGTTCTACTCAATTCCGTGTTTAATGTCACTCCGTCTCTATTTCGTTCGATTCACGTAATCGTTGTTCGGAACCTCCGTTTCGGAGTTGCCACAGATCCATATCCTGTTATTATGCATGTTGTGAGCTTTCGTTTGTTGTTTCGACCATGTATCATGTATTTCGGATGTTTTGGGCCGTTTTGTAATTTTCCAAAGTTATGGGGCGATTACTAACGTTGTTGTTTTCCAAACCTTTGGGTAGTCGGAATCGTGTTTTCTTGTATTACTCTAGTTCGGACTCGAGCTCATCGCGCGTGTGTCTTCTTCAGTCTATTGTTTAGTGTCGAATGCACGTTGCTTTTCACCCGGGGGAGAATTTGTCGTTTTCCAACTTTGAGAGCTGTCTATTCTGTTGTCTGCACTCGTTAACGCACGCTAAGGACCCCATTAGCGCACGCTAACGGGACATTCCAGAGACCCTCCAGTTATCTATTGTAGCCCGATAGCGCATGCTAAGACCATTATTAGCGCGCACAATGGTGGGACTTAGCGCACGCAAGATAGGTTGGCGTGGCAGCTAATCCGGTACTCGGTAAGAGCGGTAGGTTTTCGTGTTGGACTTGGACGAAGCTATGCAGTAACGCACACTGATACTATTTTTAGTGCACGCTAACGGTGGTGGTCGTGCGCGTTAATTTTGTAGTAGCGCGCGCTAACGTCTTAGGACAGGAGCTACTAGACAAATGGACGTCCCCGTTAGCGCGCGCTAACCATGAGAGTAGCGTGCGCTAATTAGACCCAGTATATAAGGGCCAGAGCAGGTCAACTCCTATCATTTTTTCCCATTTCCTTTCATCCTCCGCGTTTGAGCGATCATTGGGCGATCTCCGGGCGATTCGAAGTCTTGCAACTCCAAGCCATCAACTTTATTGATTTCTTGGTGTATATTAAGAATATCTACTCGTGTTCTTCGCCTTTAATCCAAGGTAATCTCCTAGGACCCTATTTTTGGGAAATTTGGGGGTTTTCGAGTTTTTGTCCGATTCATTCCGTATTGTTGATTAATCCATGATGTATATGATTAATCTTGGTGATATTCTTGTCTTCACTACGAGTTCATGGTAAGTTTCGCGGTATTTGTGAAATCAGGAGGGTTCGATTGTGATCCACCCTCGTTGTTATTTTTGTACGAATTTACATGAATCATAGGTGGGTTTTCGGGTGTATTCCATTTCCGTACTCGTGTAGAAATGCTTGTGATTGTATTCTTCGAATCATTAGGTTCGGGTTCGTCTGTTCCTAGCAATTGTGGTTGTTTCTCTGTTCCTTCCGTTTCGTCGCTGATTACTCAAGGCAAGTACTCCTGGAAACCTTTATGCTTAACATGAAATTGTGATGTATAATATGTGTGTTTTGCTCACCCTGGGAGGGTCCAACGGGGCCTTGGGGAATCCGTGACTTCACTCCAGATTCACGAGCTTGTTCGATATCCAGTTCGAGAGGGTCCTTAGAGGCCTCGAATGGGATCATTGGTTTCGCCTCGGTCATTGGCGATGCCTGTGCGTGATTATGTCTAATTCGGGAGGGTCCTTAGAGGCCTCGAATGGGACCAGTGGTTTCGCCCCGGCCCTAGGCAAATTGATTTGACTGTTTGTTTTCTGGGAAAAGACATGTCTGGTTTTGGATTTTTAAATGACTTGATGCATGTACTATGAAATTTGTAAGTGAATGGTTTCCCTTGATTACTTGTACTAGCGTAATTACTAACCCCTCTGGGGACCCGTTTTGGGGAAATTCATGCTATGAATTTCAGGTGTTGTTCAGCTGGTCGAGCGGGCACTGAATCAGTACGAGGTTGCTGGCCGGGGATGTTGACGTGTGCAATGGAATCCTTTATTTCCGTTGTCTATTTGGATGTGCTGTTTTCCAAACTTGTGAGCTTATAGACAGTACTCGTGAGTACTTAGACACTTTTGATTTGGGATATGTTTTGTATGTTATATCGTATTTATGGATTTGGATGATGTCCTGTTTACCGGTTGTACCGGGTGATTTGATTTAGTTATTGTTATGGTGTTGTGTGTTTCTCGCTAACCGAGATGGTTAGACGAGCGTATTTGTTTATTTAGCCTAGTGGGTCCCACGTAGAGGTCCACGGTGTTGTAATATGCCTTGAATTTCTTGGGGGTGTTATAGCTCCTCCCACGCCATCTCTGTCAACATCCTCTCAGACACCTCCATTACTCTCTCCTAATCAATTGGGAACAAAATAAGTAACCGAATCTTAATAAAATCCAGAGGTAAAGATTGATAGCAGTATTAAAATGGTTAGGATATATTTACAACTTACAACTCTATCTGGATAGTTCATATATGCCTTCCGAGTCACGTAGACAATGGCATTCGCGACATTTTAATCAGAAGTGGCCTTGTGCGAAACTCTCGCTAACGACCACGAACCTAAGTTGTGGTGCTCCGTCAAACCCTTATGGTTAGTAGTGTTGGTTGAACTGCTCGCTTACACATAGAAACATGTAATTTTTAGAGCTCGATTACATACACTATAGTCCGGGTTGCTAAAATGTGCGCATAGCCACCTCCACTCGTACTCTCGATACTTGAACTCCTCGGGAGTAGCCTCGCAGGAATTACCCCAAGCCGACCAAAACATGTGTAGTTTATTTTTCCAAGTTTTGCACCTATAACAAATATTTATAAATAATAATCAAACATTAGTCAAATATATTTGTAAAGTATTTTGTAAATTTTATGTATTTATTTACTGTGATTTTGTGTTATTGTTTTATTCTTATTAACAATGTTATTTGTTTATTATGTTATTCATAAATAATCTGTTTTGTGTGTACAGTTGTTATTATGCAGTTGAATGTTAAGATTTAAGTTTAGTGATGATGTTAAATGTCATTTTATATTTGTTGTTTGTGTATGATTATATAATGTTAATGTTAATGTGTTAATTTTATTATTTTTAAGTATAATTAATATTATAATGTTTTATTTAATTCTAAAAGTGTCACGCCCCCACACCGGTGTTGGACGAGAACGTGACAGTTAATGTAATAAATAACGTTTGTGATAATACATTCTAGTAAAGTATACATATGCCAGATCTCAACTCGGTGAACTAAGACTGGTTACTCCATAGAAACGAAATATTCAAGAGTACAGCGGAATTATTACATCAAGTGCAAAAGAGTACATCGGAAACCAAAATATATTTTGACACACGAATAAAAAAAAGCATTAAAGCAGCATCCTAATTCCTACGTCTTGGCAATACTTTGAGGACGGTCTTCAGTGGTCGTCAGCATCTGTCTCTTCTTCTTCTTGGTTCTCTTCATCTAGTGGGGTTTTAGAAAATAATTTAAAATGGGGTGAGAATAATGGATTCTCAGTGAATTGAGTTTGAGTATTTAATGAGTTTATTATTTAATAAGCATTATGTTTGTCCCACTTTTGAAAAATAGTGTTTAAAAATTGGTGCAAGTTTTCAAGAAGAATATTATGAATTATGACATGAATGTACAGTCAATCTCCGTAGATTGCGGTTGAGTATGAAGAATGCACGGCGTCGAGCGCCCAATGAGTATTTAGCTTTGGGAGGTCGTCTACATG